>CM070507.1:11165025-11522377 GCA_036346375.1 Guadua angustifolia | reverse complement strand
TGTGAAGATGAGGCTAGAAAAGTGGGTGAGGAGATGCTTAATCAAGTCCATATTGTTGGGGAAGGGTATGACAACGTCAGCTTAATCATGTTGGATCATTTTATCTTGATATACTGATGACATACGGGCGTTCAATATTACCTTCAGTCTTTATAGGATATGTGCTTTCCTGATGAGAGCCTTGAACCCTTCATAGGATTTGTTGACATCGTAGATAAAATCTAATCGACTGTTTACCATTTGCCATGGTTCCTATTTAAGTGTTATTTAACAATGTTTGAACAAAACATCTAGTTGAACAGTCTCCTGGAATCGTAACTCGTCCCGGTGAGTGATGAGAATTTGTCGCAAATAAAATAGTGGTGAGAATCTAATTTTTGGGAGCTAGATTCTTTTATGCCAAAGTTAAACATGATTGTATATTATTTACTTAATTTTATTTTGCTATCATTTTATCTAGAAACTGTGTGTAAATGTACTTAACATTGGTTTTGAAGTCAATAAATTAATTTGGCAAATACTTCTTTTTTCCATTAGTAATTAATGAAACCTATTCTTCTCCCATTTCAGCATCATAGGGGAATCTATAGTAAACGGAAAGTGTCAATGGATTTTGATGATACTTGCCTTGGATTGAATCAGATAAGCGATGCAAATAACCAAGACTTATTTCAGGTATAAATGTGTTGTTCTCTTCTTCTGGCACAACAAATAAATAAAGGAGTGAATTTCACAAAACTATATGTTTCTTGTACAAAAAAACTATAGATTTTAGGAGAACTTTTGTTTCAAAACTACAGGTTTTAGGGTTGACTATTTATTGTAACAGGTCTGATAGTGTGGGCCTACGTGGCAGTCTCACACACCCTCATTTCCCGTTTCACTCGCACATGAGGATGCCATATGGGTCTAGATTGTCAAATCCATTACAAGAAACGATTAATTCTAAAACCTGTAATTTTATGATACAAGTTCTCCTAAAATCTGTAGTTTTGTGAAATTGAAGCGAAAATATGTAGTTTTCTAATAATTTGTACAAGAAACCCGTAGTTTTGTGAAATTTACTCTACATAAAATTAAGAAAAATCAAACAAACCATTCAGGCTTTAGCTTCATAGGCTGGGATATATGGTAATTGAACAAATACAGATAAATGAAGAACCCATTGAGTTGTCACAATAATATTTCACCTTATGTTGTTCTATCTTTCTTTGTTTATTTACTTACTGCTTGTGTTACCCCTTTTTTTTTGAGAAAGATGATTTCCGCCCTGGCCAGGAGATTTGCTTCCATACCACCGGGCTGTGATTTTTTTAGTGGTAAGAAGGCAATTTTCTCTTCTTGCTTTTAACAATGGAATTCTTCCTTCTTTCAGGGCTATACTTGGTGGCAACATCAGGTCCTGAATGGGATAAAGGTTAGTGTTTTCTTGTTTCCTTGTATTCTTTCCTGAGAAAACTACATTAGCATGAACATTTCACTCATGGGACCAGCTTGAAGTATTTGTTTATCTTTGTTGATGCCAAATTGGTTAATGAAAGTGGCACTTTATCTGCAGACTATTGCAATTGTACCTCTCCAGCTGCAGGGTGTGGTCCAATTTGGTTCCATGCAAAAGGTTTGTACCTAAAATAATCGAAAAATACAATCTTTATGCCCATCAGTAAATTGCCGATAATAACATTGTTACATGGCCTTGTGTCAAGCTACTATGGATTGTATGATACAGAACTAAAAAACAACCTTTTTTATCATTTCTACTGAATATAGTATCACAAGTGAAGAAATTGAGTTTTGTGATGGATAGCTCTTTTGTTAAACAGTTTATCAGGGCATGCCTTTATGAGTACAGTCTTGGAAGGTGACTCTAATTTTTCACATTTTGCTAGGTGTTTGAGGACTTAGTGTTTTTCAATCAAGTTAAGAATATGTTTGATCAGACGAAAAGCACTTCAAATGATCCTTCAACAGTGTATACCCGAACAGATGGTCTTGCATACAGAGAGCAGTCTATACTCTGTTCCATGAGATCTATGAATGGCATTCTTGTGCATAACATGGTCGCCCCATTGAAAAGTGAGGGACTTGAGGAGAATACAGAGAGAACTGAATCTCTAATGAGTTCAATCTGTTTTTCAAGCAACTCTCAGAGATCTTTAAATGATCTGACCTACGAAAGTGGCAACACTAGTCTTAGTCCTTGTATGGTGGCCATGCCAGTAGACTCCAAATCCATAAATGAGTTTAAAGGATTTGATAACTTCAACAGCTTCCTTTATCAAAATAGTGGTTTGAGAACTCCATTGCAAGTCAAATCTAGCAAAGAGCCTGACTCTAGTTTTTCTAGTGTAATTTCAGCATGCGAAAGATTGAACAATCTTCAGAGAACAGAAGTGTCGTCTGATCAGAACATGCCAGAATATTCCCCTTATCTTTACACCTCCAGCAACTCACCGAATTCTGCCATTGGCTTCTCATCGTCTTGTACTACATCATCTGGAAAAAACAAAGATTGCCTACATACTGATAGTGCGAAATTGCTGTGGAAATCTATACCATTGAGTACTGCCCCTGGTCTTTCTGAAATTCAAGATAATTGCTTCACACCACGCCATGCCCTCATGCATGAGCAATCTCTGGTACCTGATCCTGGAGAAGGTCAAAGTGTTCTCTTACATGAAGAATCTCTTATCGTTCAAAGTGACTTACTGCACGTGAAGGATGCCAATCGCTTTACAAACCAGGCTTATTGTACAGACCCCGAATTGCCAAATAGAACATTTGAAGAAGCTACAGCGGGAACACAATGCTATAACATGAAGGGAAGCAATGGAAATAATGATTTGCTAGAAAGTATGATGTTTGATCTGAGCACTAACACTCTCGTGGAAGATTGGTGGGATGACAATGTGCTACTAGCAGAAAACCTCCCAAATTTAAGTGACACGACCTCAGAGTCTGTTGCAGAGTTGGCAAATAACCATCCGTTTTCAATTGGAGCAAGGGGCTTGCTTTGCCTATCTGCAGCCGAACAGTTCCTTGGTGCCAATGATAATGTCGATGGTGATGTGCATGCAGCCGCAGCATGTAGTCCAAGTTCGGCTGAAGCTAGTGCTTTAGCTGGCTGTGTTTCAGATTATCAGTTACCGAGCCTTGCTTTTCAAGACTGCCTGACAGCATACAGTGCACAATTACCGCCATTGATCTTCTCTTCCAGTAGCTATACATCTGAAAATGTCCAAAATGGATCTTCAAAGGCAACTTCAGTGCCACTAGTAAACAAATCTGTGGATAACAGTTGCAGTTTTAACACAGGAAATTCCAAGGTCAGTCAGGCGAACAATACCAAGGGAATGAAGGTCGCCAAGAAAAGAGCTAGACCAGGTGAAAGCACCCGGCCTAGACCCAAAGACCGACAACAGATACAAGATCGTGTCAAAGAGTTACGTGAGATTGTCCCCAATGCTGCAAAGGTAATAATCAATGATGCACTCCCTGTCAGGTCTTCACGTTTCCCTTGATCAAAACTGACCCCTTTAGTTTCTATCATATTTGACATAACAGTGTAGCATTGATGATTTACTGGACCGAACAATCAAGCACATGCTCTTTCTGTTGAGTGTAACCAAGTATGCAGAGAAAATTAAGCAATTAGATGAACCAAAGGTATGTTCTCTTGGATGTATGCATATTAACCTCGTATAGCTGAAGTGTTATCTTAGAAAAAAATCCATGTATTTCTACACATGCTAATTTGTTGACTTCTCATTGTTGTTAAGATGATCGGCAAAGAGAGTGGCCTTGTATTGAAAAGTAAGCCAAGTACCGGCAAAGATGGTGGTGCCACGTGGGGGTACGATGTTGCTGGGCAAACTATGGTTTGCCCAATAATC
This sequence comes from Guadua angustifolia, assembly GCA_036346375.1. NCBI lineage: Eukaryota > Viridiplantae > Streptophyta > Magnoliopsida > Poales > Poaceae > Guadua > Guadua angustifolia. The sequence goes on along the minus strand of CM070507.1, from coordinate 11,518,484 downwards.
ATCGAAGATCTTGCACCACCTGGACAGATGCTTATTGAGGTAAAGTGGATTTTCAGAAGTGCGACCTACTGTCTCTTTTTCACCATGCAGAATATTAGTACCACCATTGTGCCCTCTTAAATTGCAGATGCTCTGCGAGGAGCGTGGGTTCTTTCTAGAGATAGCTGACAACATACGTGGAATTGGTCTAACAATCTTGAAAGGACTGATGGAGCTCCGTGATAGTAAGATCTGGGCACGGTTTCTTGTTGAGGTAGAGAATGAAACCATCTTCTTTTTTTCATATCGTGTTCCTTGCTTTACTAGTTATTTTGAAGTGTACGACGGTGATATTATTTTCAGGCAAGCAGGGACGTAACGCGGATGGACATATTTTTGTCACTTGTTCAGTTACTGCAGCAAAATAGTCTCGTTCCATCTACTGACCAGATGGCTAAGGTCATGAACAATGGGCCTCCATCCTTTGCAGATTATCAGCGGTCTTCGCTACCAATTCCTGTTGGCATTGCTGGGAGACTACAATGACGGCAAATTTCCTGAAGATAGATTAGGCGACTAGACTGAAAATGCATTTGATAGCCATTGGAACCTGGTGTTGACAGTCTGGTTGATAACAGAAATGCCGGTATCAAGAAGATGATGCAGCCATGAATTGTTGTGCATAAATTATGAACTGTCCTGATGACTGTTGGGCACGTACATACTTGAGTTTTGAGAGGATCAGTAATGATGTGCATCGCATTCCCTCTAGCTTAATTTAGTAGGAATCTTAGGTTGTCACTTGGGTTCTTGATACTGGTGTTTCTATATGCAGTGTTGCGTTGCTTTCTTGTTCGTTGACGATGATTCATTATTTCTTAACGAACAATGACAATGTCCTTCGCTCGAATGCATTCCCTTGTAGTCCTCAACGATGTTCGTGCTGTTGGTACTGACTACTGTTCATCTGTTCCTGACTTTCTGCATCCCGGCACGACTAAAGAAAACTTAAGATTCATCCACCACCATCAAGATTTGTGCTGGCCGCTCGCGTGGCAAACGAGACAGGAGTCCGGCCGCGCGGCGTGTGGGTTCCCATCACCGCGGCATTTGTTCGAACTCCAGGCCGAGAGGTCCATTCAGCATCGGCACGGCGCCGTGCGCCGTGCGGTAACCAACGGGGGATACGGTTAGCGTCGTGTGCTCGGGCGCCCGGTTGGTGCCCGCAGGCTGTGCGTTGCCTGAAAGTTTCACACTTCCACTTTTTTTTTAGATAAAGGAAGCTTTTAAATTAATACCAAGTACAGATACATCAGCGGATACAAAGCCTTGGCACACTTCCGCCCTCTGTTTAGAACACACAGCCAGGATAAAAAGAAGATAGAAAAAGAAAGTAAAAGATGAGAAGACGCAGCGCTCTAGTGGCCCACAATCCAAGACTAGACCGCCACCCAAAAGCTCGAGAAGAAAGCCGTGGCGCTTGCACCAACAGATTCACGACCCGTAGTAACCCACACTTGTAAGTCCTCCTCACTGGAGAAACATGTTCATTGGAAAGCCAAGAAACCGCAGAGTGGATAACTCAGAAGGAGAAAACAAAGATTTGTTCTTGAAAATAGCATCATTTACTGCATAACCAAAGTGACCAAAGACAATGCCGTCGCTCCAAGCAGAAACAGGGATTTCAAGTCCTTATTGAAGCCATAAAGCCAATTCCCAAACAAATGATTTATGTTGTCTGGTTTTTTTAGCCCGGTTGCTAAATGGAGAACATTCCAAACAAAACGAGCGAACCGACATTCAAAGAACAAATGGTTGATTGTCTCATTTTTATGGCAGAACACACAAGACAAACAACCCTTCCAATTCCGCTTAGCTAGATTATCTTTTGTAAGCAACACCCCCCTTCGTAAATACCACAAGAAGATTTTAATTTTTAACGGAGCTTTTATCTTCCACAATTTCCTGTTTTCATTGGGAATATCTCTAAGCATTAAAGTCGCATAGTGGGATTGGACCGAGAATAGGCCATTCGAGCTTAAATTCCAGTAGAAGATATCCTGATCTTGTGATAGCACAACTCCTTGGATGCGAGTTAACAGCTCAGTCCAAGCAACCAACGTTGGACCAGTAAGCATTCTACGCCAAGAGAGTTGTGGGGGTGAAGATCTTAATACGTCTGAAATTGTTACATCTTTTGGTCTGACAATGTTATATAGGGAAGGATATTGATCTCTCAGAGGAGACCCACCCATCCAGCAGTCTTCCCAAAAACGCACTTGTGATCCATCCTTTACCATAAAGGTGCCAAAACGAAGAAAGTCCCGTTTCACCTTCATCAGACAGGACCAAAAATGCGAATCTCCATTTTTCCAAGTCACTTGGGCCAAAGTCTTAGAACCCAAATACTTATTTCGGAGCATTTGTTGCGGACCCCATCGAATTAAGCGCTTTAAACAACCATTTGCTAAGGAGGCGACATTTTTCATATAGAGATCATGGATCCCGAGGCCTCCATGGTCTTTTGGTTGACACATAATACTCCATTTAGAAAGTCTATATTTTTCATATGTTCATCACCTTGCCAAGAGAATCGAGAGCGAAAATAGTCTATTTTTTGAGAACTCCTTTGGGTAAAGAGAAAAGGACATCATATCGTCGGAAGGTCACGAAGCAATCGAGTTAATCAAAACCAGCGCCCTCGACCGAGAGATTTTTCCTTTCCAACTCTTCGAGTCGTTTTCTACTCGCTCTTGACCTTCTTCCATCGCAATTTGGAGTTTCCTATAATGGATGGGAATACCAAGATAGTTTATCGGAAATATACCGCTTTACATCCAAACAAGTCAAGATAATAAGCTATATGTTCCTTAGCTTCCCAAAGCGTAACACCTCACTCTTATGGAAGTTGATCTTAAGGCCGATGCTTGTTCAAACGCATAAAGAAGAAGCTTCATGTTGCGGGCTTTATCCGGTCATGGTCCAAAAATAGGATAGTATCATCGGTATATTGAAGGATCGAAAGCCCCCATCCACCGGTGAGGAATTATCCCATCAAATTGCCCATCGAATTTTGGCTCGCTTATAAGCACCTTTAACATATCGGCTATGATGTTAAATAGCAAAGGGGATAATGGATCCCCTTGTCGAAGGCCTTTTCTTGTTTGAAAAAAGAGCCCGACCTCGTCATTAACATTCACAGCGACACTCCCCCCCGATATGAACGTCTGAATCCATGAGATCCATTTAGACGAGAAGCCTTTCATACGGAGAGTTTGAAACAAAAAGGGCCATCTCACTTTGTCATAGGCTTTTTCAAATCTAATTTAAGGATAATCCTGCTTCGGTTTTTACGATGTAGTTCATGCGGTTTCATGTAAAATCACAACCCCTTCCAGAATATTTCTTCCTTTCATAAAAGCCGATTGAGTCGGGCTGATCACCTTATCCGCCACCAAGTTCAATCTATTTGTGGCAACTTTGGTGAAAATCTTATAGCTTACATTTAGTAAACAAATCGGTCTGTATTGTTGAATGGTATTAGCGTCTTGGACCTTAGGGATTAGAGTAATAACACCAAAATTAAGACTAAAAAGAGGTAAGACACCATAGGATAGCTCTGAAATAAGCATAACAGATCCTTTAATGGTTTCCCAAAATCTTGATAAAATTCAATTTGGAAAGCCATCTGGACTGGGCGCTTTATTGTGCTCCATTGAGAAAATTGCCTCTTTAATCTCAGTTTCAGTGAAATCTGCTGTCAGTAGGTTGTTTTCATATTCCAAAACCTGGGGGATATCTTGGATGTTGGATTCATCTAAAGTGAAGGAATTTTCTCCTGTTCACCAAATAAATCCTTGTAAAAACCCGTGATATACCTAGTGAGGTTAGCTCGTGTCCTCGATCTTACTAGTCCCATCGACAAGAGAATAGATTTTCTTTTTCCTATGTCTCCCATTTGCGACCAATTGGAAATATCTTGTGTTATTATCTCCCAAAAGGATGCTTTTGACTTTGGCCCGCTGGTAGTATCTGATTTCCTCTTCTCTAAGGATTTTAGACAGGTGATCCCGAGCTAGAGACAACCTCGATTGCTCATTCTCGGTCAGATTTCGAATTTCAGCTATAGTGTCCAGCATGAGAATAGTTTTTTGGAGTTCCGTTTTCTTTTTCTTGTAGTCGCCATTTGTTTGAGCTTCCCACCCCCTTAGAAATCTTCGTAAAGCACTCAGCTTGTTATTCCACCTTTGGACTGAGTTTTTGCCCTTATTTGAATTATTCCAGATTTCAATAACTCGATCATTAAAACCATCCCTATGAAACCAAGAGAGTTCAAATTTGAATTGTTTCTTTTTCCCCGAGAAAGCCGGTGTTCCTGTATCCAATAATAGGGGAGTATGGTCTGAAACCCCCCTATCTAGAGCCTGAACATTGACTAGCGGGTATTTGAATTCCCATTCGGTTGACATGAGGACTCTATCTAACTTTTCATAGGTCGGAGTAGGCAAAGAGTTAGCCCAAGTGAATTGGCGTCCCGTTAAAGCAATTTCCCTTAAGTCCAAGCTATCAATTACAGCATTGAAAAGGAAAGGCCACCGGTAATTAAATCTATCATTATTCTTTTCCTTACTACTTCTCAAAATATTGAAATCCCCACCAATGAGAGTGGGGAGAGAATCTCCTTGGCAGGCCTGCGCCAATTCTGTCAGGAAAGCTGATTTACAATCATCCTGCGCAGGACCATAGACAGCCATCAAAGTCCATTTGAAGTTATCCGACTTGTTGCAAAGATGAAATTTAATATAGAATTCACCTTGACCCAAGAGGGATATGTCTAGACTGTCCGCTCTAATACCCAAAAGAATCCCTCCTGATCTACCACGAGGAGGGAGGCAATGCCAAACGAAATCAACTCCACCAGAGAGACGAGAGAGATGCGTCTTTGACATATCTTGTTTTCCGGTTTCCATTACAGCGATAAAATCCAAGCAAAATTCTCTAACTGCTTCGGAGACATATCTGAATTTAGCCAAGTCAGAAAGACCTCTGCTGTTCCAAAAGAGGCCTTTCATTGAGAAACAATCTTCTTAGAGTTCTTACCGCCTTTGCGGCTTCCCCGATTCCTAGGTGATTTTTTTTGCTTACGCACGGAAGCCATTAGATCACATAGTTTAGTGTCAAGCTCTAAGTCATCATATTCAATCTCCGCAACGTCTTCTATTAGGTGAGCGAGTAAATCGTTATCTAATTCCTCGACCTCGACCTCACCAATAAAGGAATCATTAGCATTAACCGAATTCTTATGACTATTACTGTTGGTAGTTAACCGACTTTTTAAAACCGCCTTCCGCCTAGTTCTACACGCTTCAAGGCATTAATGACATATTTACCTCCGATCTATCCTTACCCAAGATTAACCCAATGTTATTAAGCCTTGATGCACATGCTGAATTGGGTAAAGAGTTAAAGGAAGAGGGACACGGAGACAATGGCATACCAATCTGCGGAGGGCATGCTGCTGGAGAGGAATATGCCATCATTTTGGGGTCAGGTCCCCTTGCTTTAGCCATGCTATCATCAAGGTTGCGCACCGATGCCCTTCGCATAGCTTTCAAGGTCATATCTTCATCAGCGGAGGAGATCCCATTTACTGCAGAAGAATTAATTCTTAGGCTTCTGCGAGGCTCAGGGACAAACTCCAAATGGAAACAACCATTCGTTTGATGCAAACCTGTAGTAGATGCAGATCGCACCAAAAGGGCTGTTGGATTCTTCTGAACCCCCTCCTCTTGCAAGCACCGACTAGCCACCACACTCTGCTGAGACCCGGAAGTATCCCCCATGACAGATAGATTATTGTTAGAGCAAAGAGTGTTGCGGGGTGAGGCGAGAGACGAACATACCCCAACAGCCTGAGATGGAAGGATTCTAGGCGACGCCAATCCACTTTCAACCTCCTTGAATAAGTTGTCAGATTGCGACATCTTAGGATCCTCAATCTGTAATGAGCCCAAAAAATCAGCCGTCGCTGATTCAGGGTGTATTCCAGCAAAAGGGATGGCATCACATACCTTGTATGTATTACATTCGGAGGGGACTGACAGATTGGAAGACAAGACCGGGGGGGCTAGTCCATTATCTGTGAGCACACAACCATCCACTCCTTTACTTGGTTCCATCTTGCTCTGCAACAAAGATTGGCCAACCGACTGTCCATCCAACCAGGGCTTCCGAGCATCAAAACCCATATCAGTCGAAAAAGATTCGTCCAGCGAAATGGGAATTGACGATGTGTTTGAAAGTCTACCCCCATTCTTTTCCTCCTGCATCGAAAGCAAATAGTTAGAGGAACTTGGATCGGATGCACTACCAGAGCTCACACAATCAACAACAATATTGGGATTAGGAACCTTTGGACAACAGGAAAGGGCAGAGACAGTAGGAACTCCAACCTGTGCTATCACGCCAAACCCAGAGTCCAGCTCAGAATTCCCCAGGGCTGGAGTGCACAACATGGATGGAGGAACAATTGGCCTGTTGTCCATCTTCTTCACAGAAATCCGATCCAAAACATGAGGCCTGCACCTTGACAGCCTGGAAACCGGGGACTTGATAAGGGAGTCATGAGTCATCGGGTCCAGCGAATCCTCTCTCACCAATTTTGCCATTTCAGCAACAGTCGCCGGTACCATTGTCAAGGGGTTCATGTCGGCAGAGCCGACAGGAGGTTTCCGCGGAGTGACCGCAATCATCGGCAAGCAGGAATTTCCGTCAAAGACAATAGGTTTGCTCTTTTGCACCGGTCTGCGACCAAAAGGCACACTTCCACTTGGCGTGACTCTCCTGCTACACGCCCACATTGCACAGATTAGTCAGATGCTTAAGATACTCTTGGCTCACGGTTATCGAATTATGCGATCTTGTTCTGATGGTGTTGGCTAGCTGAGTCGAGTGACGGGACTGAAAATTTATGACGGGATGTACACTTACACGTATAATTCTGAAATCTTGTACAATGTCTCTAGTTATCTTTTTTATCTCAACGATTTTACATTCATAAATTACACAAAATTCTCAATTTTTAATCACGGCGCCCCACAAATCCTAAATTGAAATCCCAAAGACAAACCTAAAAATCAATGGAAGGACTTGTGCTATGTAAAAATAAGTTCGAGAGAATTATGATTTGCCCTCTAGGAGACTGGAGTCTGGCTTTGGACCTCTTGTTTGTGGCTTGCGGAGTTTGCCTGTGGGCCACAGCTTGCTTTTGGTTTGCCTGTCTCCTACCACGAAACCACGTTGTGGCTGTCGTATGCTCGATCCTCCACACGCTTGATCCTATACGGCTGCGCTTGGCTACGGTGCACCGCGACACCTCATAGCGCCAGACTGCCAGCACGCCCTCCTACTAGAGTGCCCCACGTGCCTGCTATGGCCACATGTCTAGAATCTAGGGCTCGTGTCGAGTCGAGTTGCTATCTCACTGTTCAAGTATTCGAGGTCTCGGTCACCCAATGTCTAAAGATCAGAGTCACAGCTAAACAGGCTAGCAATTCAAGTAGTTTAACCAACAGCCCACTAAGATACAAAATAGTCCAAGATAGATACAAAATGGTCCAAGATAGAGCACAGCACAAAAAAATCTTCTTCTTCCTCCAGGCTGAAGTGGCTACGCTCTTCTCTTCGTTCATCTTACCATGCACCGAAGAAGAACCGATCCTCACGAATTTTTCTGAACTTTGGGAGTGCCACCCCTTTTAGTTCTACCTATGGCAGAGTCCATAGCTGGCGTTTCACCATATGAGAATGTATATTCCATTGTGCATGACTAGAGGTGGGCGTCGTGTCGGTAGGCCAAGCGGCATGATCGGCTCATGTGCTTCATGCTGAACCTTGCGGACCGTGATGACCCGTCGTGCTGTCGTGCCATCTTTGGATCGGCCCGACTCACCTTCATGAGCCCAAGCACGGCCCATTTATTGCGTGTTGCGTCTTGCCCAAGCCCAGCCTATTTGCACTATTGTGATGAGAAGAAAGGAACCAGAGATACATTGAGTTAAGACAGTGGACACAAATATTATAGAAAAAAGAACTAAAATTTATTTATTCTTAGAACAAGGGGATGTGCTGAACACGAGCGAGAGAGAGTGCAACAAGAGAGTGAGGAAGAAAGGCAATGGAGATTAAGAAAGACGGATGAGCGAGGGAGAAATTGAGAGAAACGGGTGAGAGAGAGAGCTGACCCGTCTCTCTCAGGTGTCGGCGGCGGGTGGCGTTCATGCTGTTGGGTACGCCCATAACGCTCACGCTCTGTGGGTCGGTGATCTTCATACCGAGCTTCTTCCTCATGCCCTAGGTCATCGGGCCCAGCGACATGGCCCGTGCTACAGTGTCGTGCCGGCCCGGCATAGCCCACTTTGTGTCAGGCTGGGCTTTGGACCGTGTCGTGCCCGCCGTGTCTCGAGCCGGCCCAAAAGTGCCCGGCCCGAGTGCCCACCTCTATGCATGACTGCAGGTATCATGCAATGGTGAAACTAGAAATTTTTTTATGGGAGTGCACGCTTTATACATACAACTCTATAGTCTTATAAATAATTTGTAACATCATAAATCTAAAGCATATATTTAAAATTTGCTAAAAATACTATACAAATAGTTTTAAAGTCTTAAAAATCCCAACCACTTAAATCAAAACTAATTCAATCAACAAAGCCCAATGAAGATGTGATCTTATAACGTTTTTTGAATTTTTGAGAGTGCCATGACATATGCCTTGATCCGTAGGAATTTTTTTGAAATAATATTTTTTGATAAAAATTACAGAAATAATATGCCAAATTTAAAAATTAACAATATACACCCCTATCGTCATTTGACTCTGTTGCCAATTGAAATAGCGATAGAGACCCTGTCTCCAATAATTATAAAGAACTGTCGCCAACGGTTGCAGTTCTCTGTCATCATTTGAAATGGTGACAAAGTCTCTGTCGTCATTTCAATTGGCGACAGAGATCTATCGTCAATTTAAATGGTGATAGAGGTGTATATTTGTAATTTTTTATTTTGGCATATTATTTTTGTAATTTTTTATTTAAAAAATTAATTCCTGATCCGCACCTGGTATCACGTAAATAAACACTTCCTAGCTGGTTTTTCTTGATTCTATAGTTATGGTTAACAACTCTGCCTGTTCAGACTTCAGAGTAGATGCAACCCGTGAGGACTTGTTGCTTGGCGGTTTGCTATATTGCGGTGCTCTGTTTGTTTGCTCTCACTCTGTCCACCTGTTGAAGGCTGCATGCTTCAGCACCCCCACCATACTGAGGTACAAGAAATTAATCGTAAGATTGTCCGCACAAATTGGAGGCTCGTGGTCGTGTATATCACGATCCATGGAAAAGGGAATGCAATCGCATGGTTATTTATGCTGCAAAGCTGTGGAATCACATGATAATGATGCAAAAATAGCAATTAACAAGTATCAACGGTTCGCATCTGCTGTTGGTTACACGAAAGGCCCACACTGAGTCACTGACTCTCTCTCTCTCTCTTTGTTAAAATGAACGTGGCATATTCGTTTCGTTTCCCTCCTCATCATCCGCATTCAGATTCAACAACCTACATCGATGATATGGTGCTAATACTCAATATGTAATTAAACGAGCATCTCATCACGAGAGAAATTATAGCTTGAAGTCTGACCATCTCACCCGTTGAACAGATTAAGGAATAGTAGCAACGGTTCTGGAAGTAGAGAACGCGAGTCAGTTTGGTACTACCGAGCAGAAACAGTCCGGCCATCCTTTTCTTCAACTGGGCATGGTAGGACAAACAAACGAAGGTTATTAGTCCATTGATCCATTCCATCACGTCACATCACAAGAACTGATCAAAACTACGCTCTAGTCCGCCCAGTCAAAACTGTACTGAATTAATCAAATAATGGCCCAGTTGAATGGTGTAGATTCTAGATTAAAAAATTCAATAATCAGGTGGATGGTAGCTTCTGACTTTGTACAAATCAGTTTCTGATTATAGGAGAAACTTTATAAAGAACCTATAATATGAATTTTTAGATAACCAAAAGCTATTAACTACCCGATTCTTATAGAGTTTAGAATCTATACAATCAAACACTAGTCCAATCAAAGTCGATAAACCCTGGAGTGAAAGCTGACACAAGGTTTCAAATTTCGGTATCAGACCATATCTCAGAGATGACCGAAAACCGAAATCTTTGTGAGATCTCGGAATTTCGGACGAAATCCAAAAAGCAAATTTCAAATCCAGCTATTTTCGGACCGGGATTTCTGAGATTTCTGTAAAAATTACCGAGATCTTGGCGCGAGACACCGAAATCTCGACCCAAAAAACTTAAAATCCGATCAAAATACCTCATGCTCACATGACAGATGGTTTTTAAATGTACATCACAGACGGTTTTAGCCGAAAATTGTCTGTGATGACGGATTTCAGTTGGGGATGAGATTTTAAATCCTGGCAAAACGAAAAAAATGAAAATTTTCAAAAATGCACATCACAGACGGTTTTTTGCTAAAACCGTCTGTGATGTGTATTTTTGAAGATTTTTAATTTTTTTTGTTTTACCGGTATTTAAAATCTCGTCTCTGATTGAAATTCGAAATCTCGACCGAAATTTTCGAAATTTCGACAGGTTTTTGAACCTAAAGCTGACACAGCTAGTATGACAAATCCAACGGAACGGAGCATTCTCGCAAAGGAAACGAATCCAACGAGGCTCGACAGGCCCGGCCCAAGTGCGGCCCCAGGACGCCCACGGCCCACCCCGTCCGTCGCATTTGACCCGATCGCGTCTACCTCCCCCCCGCGGTGTGCGTCGCCTCGTCCCCGTCGCGGTTCCTCGCCTCGCCTCTCAGGCTCAGCCCGTCGGTCGCCTCCCTGCCTTCCTCGCGCAATACTTTTTTCGCCCCCATCTTTGAACCTTCCTCTTCTTCGGTTCCTCCGCGCTGACCAACCCGGCAAACCCCCCCTCCCTTCCTATATATCCATTCCAACCCCTCGGACCGCAGCAGCATATACCGCAGGCTACACCCCGCAGCTAGCGCGCAGTTCTTCCGCGACGCCCAGCCGGAGCCCACAGCGTGCGCGTGAGGGAGGGAGGGATTTGGCGGATTCGATCGATGGCGAAGCTGTACGTGCAGGCGGTGCCCCCGGCGGATCTGAACAAGAACACGGAGTGGTTCATGTACCCGGGGGTGTGGACGACCTACATCCTCATCCTCTTCTTCTCCTGGCTTCTCGTCCTCTCCGTCTTCGGCTGCACACCCGGCATGGCCTGGACGCTCGTCAACCTCGCTCACTTCGCGGTACCATCTCTTCTCTTTCCTTTTTCCCTTCGGTTCCGGAAGGCGCCCGCGCGGATCTGAAGGACGGGGGGTTCGTGCTGGATTAGCTTGATTATTCGTTTCACGAGGTTAGGAAATTAAAACGATGGATTACTGCATCTGGCAGTTGCCGTCTGCCTACTTATTGCCTTCCCTAGCTGAAAATTGATATTAGCATTGGCCAATTCCGCGAACTAAAACTTGGTACGACTATATGCTAGCCTGCATTTCAGTCCATGTAGCGCGGCGTTTTAGAATTTCTGAACCTCTAAACATTCAGGTTTCTTCTCTACACCATTATGTTAGTGCAAAACTTCATTTTGCTTGTTAAGGGTATACAGACATGATAAGTATCGGTAGTGAGGATCCCTGCCCACCCTTCGTATCCACAAAGGGTTGGAATAGTCAAACAGAGGTATGCCCCTGCTGGATGAAATCTAGGTGGTACCAGAGTACATTGGAAGGAGAGGGTAGTCCAGGTCTGAGTACAGTGGTGGTGCGTACCTGTGTACATATTGCTGAAGGATCAAAATGTGTATCACTATTCTTTCTGTTGAAATACATTTCCAAAGATGTGTTAGTTCAGAATTCAGATAGTTCTGCAGTGTTTCCTTCGTTATGGCTGTTTTTTCCTTTGCTGTGGGTCATCGAACTTGTAGCCTTGGTTCATCTGGGTCACGGTCCTTTGCAATTTCATATTTGGGTCACTAAAGTGCATTAAGTGGTACATTTGCAGGTCGCATGTGCACACACTGGTGTTAACCGCTGACATGAAACAGCATATGGCACGCCACCACCCCCTCTTTTTTCTATTAAATCCCGCATTTCTCTCTACCTTCTCTTCCTCTCCCACCCGTGCCGGTCTTGAGCTTCGGTGGCGCCATGAGCTTGGGAATGGGAGCACGCGACGAGGCAAGTTAGCAGTGTTAGCAGTTTGAGTTGGGGAGGATGGACATACCCGGAACAAAGAAGGGATGATGATGGCGAACCATGAGCATGGCTGTCGGTGGTGATGACTTGCCAGGAAGAAGGGCTCATCATCAGCGATGAGGAGAGGAATTCGGTGTGCGCACGAGCACCGTGTGAGCTCGGTGTTGCTAATGCTGAAGACGGCTTGGCTAGAGGTGTGTCGAGGTGGGCTGGTGACGGAGGTCTGCCAGGGCGTCGTGCATCAAAGCGGGCTGGATGACGTGGACGTCACTGCCGAAGGTGACTTGGAGCGGTGGATCGGTGTATGGTTTGTGGAGGCAGAGATGCAATTGCGGCGCGGCTCCCCTTGGTATCACTCCATTGAAGCAAGAGAGGGGAAAGGTGTTCTGTGGGGTCACAAGGAAGTGAGGAAGGTGGAGACAAGATCAATTTGGGGAGAGGATTGACCATAGAGACGAATGTTGTAGGATTTTAGAAAAGGGGTTCGATGACAAGGAGCTCTAGCCAACAATGGTGGTCGGCGGCTCAATGAGGAAGAAGGTGGGAAGGGAGATAGATGAAGGAAAAGAGAGGGTGTCGTGTGGTCCTGGGCCGTCACCGTCTACTACACTATGCTCACCTATGATCTAGAGCAGCTACAACCGCGCACGCCTCCAGACGTCTCCTTCTGCCGCGTTTTGGCTGTTGGGCGCTCGAGCAGCAGTCGTTCCCTACACGATGTCCACAGCACCGCCTCTCCTCCGAGCTCCATGGTGTTGCTTCTGCTCCTTGCCACGACCAACACCCCTGCTCCAGACCTCTTTGCCCTGGCCACCGCCCTTGCTTCTGAACTCCTCGTTGTGTTTGTCCCCTGAGCTCCCCATTCGTCATCACCATTGTCAAGCCAAATAGTCGCCGTCCATGGTCATGGCGGTGTGCAGCTGAGGGCAGAGGCGGTAAGGAGGATGGGATGCTCATGTGTCGATTTTGCTAAGGTGGAATGCCACATGTGTGAGAAGTGTCTAGTGTAGTAGTGTGTACATGTATGACCCGCAAATTAACCATTTAATGCCAAACATGCAATTCCGAAGTATTGTGACCCCGATGAACCAAGACAACAAGTTCAATGATCCATGGTGTAACTTACTATTTTTTTACGTACTTTCTCTTTGTTATACACTATTCATGTATTTCTGGATAGTAGTGTGAAATTGGTAACCACTGTTTATCACATTTCCAAGTTTAATGTATTCTCTCTGCCGTCTCTTGTGCACCCTAAGTGAGTATGCATATCTGTACCATTTCCCTGTTCACTGTGGACCAGGAGCACTGTCAAAACTCAAAAAGAGGTGCTGAGTAGTATTAGGGAATAAATTCAAGCCAAGACATGCATTGGTGCTGAGATTAACCTTCCCCTGAAGTTACTCTGGTTCAATGGTTGTTCTTACATAACAGCCAATGAGCCAAATAAACAACTTGCATTTACTCAGTGTTTTGCTACTCAAAATGATAAAACAGTCATACTGTTTCCATGAAAATTTATCAGTTCATAAAGGCAGTCAATATTGTGTTTCTTTTATTTTCCCCGACCCTCAATCTGGAAGTAGAAATATATTATTAATTTTCTCAAAAGATTATAGTGTGGCATTTCTTTTGATACAGACTTCAGCCAGACTCTTTTTTTTAGCCGCTGCTTTCCTAATTGAATCTTACGTTTCAGATTACATACCACTTTTTCCACTGGAAGAAGGGAACTCCATTTGCTGATGACCAGGGGATGTATAATACATTGACTTGGTGGGAGCAAATGGACAATGGCAAGCAGCTTACTCGCAACAGGAAATTTCTGACTGTGGTTCCTTTAGTCCTGTAAGTGTTACTCTATTGCATTTTTTTTCCATTTTTGCTTTATACTCTTTATGACAACATCATTTGCAAGGAACTATCACATGTATAGATATTTGCACAATGATTGATTCTGTCTACTATTTGCACAATGATCGATTCCGTGTAGCCTGTAAATACTAGGTAGTTTCATTAATTATGCAAGGTAATGTCTAGATCTAACTAGCATAGTCACAGTATTATACATTTGTAAGGATTGGTCATTGCTGTATTTCTATGAAGTATGTGTGTGATAATTTGGTGCAAGCAACACTCAATCAATCAGGGACCTATAATTTGTCAACAAAAGTTCTTGCATGTTTGGAGAAATTTAACAGCAAGGATCACATATGATTCATTTGGAAAATGGTTTGACATCTGAGTAAGCCTACTTATATGGTCCTCCCCATGTACTTCAGTGCTTGCATGTTTATATATATCTTAATTTCTTATGGCCTTATCTTTGGCCATAATTGTTTTCTCACAAATTTCGTAGTATTGACTTTGATAATAGATTATGCCCAAAGATTCACTGGTGACGAAACTTGGTGACAAACTGGTTAAGTACTTGGTTCTTTCAGGGAAAATAATCAAAAGTGTCCACAACTGATTGCGCCAGTGCCCAGTTGGTTAGGTCTTAGAAAGAAGCACCAACCATTAGTAGAAACACTGCACAAAGACATGTTTATAGCAACCAAATGCAGTTACCAGCCCAACAACCTATCAGTATCAGATAAGCCTTGTTTCTCTTCACTGTTTCTATGGAAGAAGCTGGGCCTGGCCACCATTTTTGTAAGGCCTTGTTTCTTAGCTCCAATTACAAGTTGGGTTCGCGAATAGCCAAAATGGTTCATACATGCCATCTGAGAAGGTAGTTAAGGCCCATGGTTACTCTGTTCGATTATATGCTTCTATTAGATTTTCTTATATGAGTGGACTGGCCGGATCAATATTTTTTAATGAATTATGATGGACAAATCAATACCTGCTATATTAAGAAGTTCTTTTTCTGGGGCAAAGTAATTTCCACAAACTAGTAGTTAGTTGGCTTGAAATATGCAGAATGCATAGGTCTTGGACTTGAGAATAGAACCTCACATTCTTGCCATGTGTAAGGAATCTGTTTCTAGCTGTAGTTCATAAACATTAAAATATGAAATAACGTGCACATTATATCTTCATTTCCATCACATGAGAGCCTTCATTGAGATTCATTTGGGTTTTGGTCATGCCTATCGTCTAATGATTTTTGCATGTTACAGGTTATTATTTAAGAACAATTAAATACAGAATGAACTTTCTATGTGGCTTCTATATTTCCTCTTGCCATTTTTTTTAGTTTAACTTCTGCATAAATATTAATGTACTACATCAGGTTGGTCCACATGTTTTGTCTCCTGTTTTGAACAGGCATGATGCTAGGTTGTACCTACTCTTAAAGAAACATATATGCTTTTCATGTGGCATTATTATTTGTTTACTATGATACTGATGAGGAAACTTAACACATAATTTTCCTTTTATATCGATGTTATGTATAAGAGAAAATTAATCCCAATATGATTCTTATGTTAGGATGGTAATTTGTTGCCAGACTATTAATTTTGTTTCAAAAATACCATGCTTCTCATTGTTATTATTTGTGTGTGTGTATTTTTTTTTGGTGGTGGTGTGTGTGTGTGGGGGGGGGGGCACTACGATTAGATTGCTCATAAAAATCAGTTTCACTCATGACTTGTGCATTTTCTTTAATAGTTAGTTTCGCTTTCCAAAATTAGGATACCATAGGAAATTTCTGTAGTTCAATTATCTGGTTTTCCTTAACTGACCTGACCTGTCAGTTAAATCTATGAAGCCGTTAATATTACATGGAGATATACTTGCTTTTAGCATTAATTATGGGGTTGGCTCTGTTCCTCTGCAGGTACTTGATAGCTTCGCACACCACGGACTATCAACATCCTATGCTCTTTCTCAACACCCTTGCAGTCACTGTGCTGCTTGTTGCCAAACTACCCAACATGCACAAGGTCCGGATTTTCGGAATCAATGCCGGCAACTAAGTGGCAGCATCTCACGGTAGACAGCAACCAATATCATATTTCAATTGAATGGCAGGATGTGTTACTTCTATTTCTGAATTGGCTTATCAGATTGCCAGTGTGTAGTGTTTGAGAGCTGTTAGTAGATGACATGTGATCATTGTACAAAGAAATGCTAGAAGGGCTGGAAATGATGCTGTTCTGCATGTAGCGAACACACGTTCTGTAGACTCTTTAATGTTACCATATGTTCTCTTGCAAGTATTTGTCACTAGATGCACGTACAGTGTTGCCCTCTTTGTGATGAGTTTATATATATATATTCACCACAATGTGATGTAGGAAGACGGAGCTTCCTGTGCATATCCACAGGCAATAATGAGCAATGCGGCAAAATCATAGCAAGCAGTTCTGGTAGGTGTCCGTTTGCGCAATCAGACCCAGAGATGCAATATTCTAGATGAGATGCCCTGTTCTTCTGAAAAAGATATGGAAAACCCTTGTATGCTACGCTAAAAAGAAAAACTGCTGAGACTTCAGAGCAACTGCCAACTAAGGGTTTGGCAGCTGTTCTGTGTCAATCTTTTAGTGTGTTTCTTGGATCCCTGCATCTGTCTTTGGAGCACAGAAGCACCCTTCAAATTATGTTGATCCATGATCACATCAAAACCAACGAGTTGACATTTAACTTGATTTTGTCAAAGTTGCCTGAAGAAAGACTTGACATGTCTGGTGGTTCTGTCCCTTTGGCTAGTTGGTCTGTCAATTTTGCTCTTCAGGGTTGGTAAAGGTTAAATACTCAGATCGGTTGCTAAAGTGACAGACAGTGAGATGTGCCATGGCCGACTGCTTAGATCCTATATCTCGTTCCAGTCTCCCGGACCACCCGGTAACGTTACTAATATTCTGACGAAAGCTGCAGTGCCATCATCACTGGTTTGACACACACAGCAAAGAAAGCTAACTCTTTCAGTTACTGCAATTGACTTGAAATTAAATGGCTGGTGGAAGTCGTATTCAGCAGGCACAAACAGAAGTGCAGTTTATAGGCCTTCCCACATCCAGTTTGGCTCGTGCTTGGAAAAGTTGGGCCAAACAATGCAACATATATCGTTCATTTCAGTGCAAATGTTTGTCACAAATGCGATGCATATCCACTCGGCATTCGGTTTTCTCGGTTCAGTTTTTTCGGTTTTTGAAAATTTCAGTTTTTGAATCATTGGAACCGAACCAAAACCGATCACCGTGAAAAACCAAACCGAATTAACCGAACCAAATCAGTTCGGTTAATTCGGTTTTTCGGTTAACCGAAAAAACAGAACATGCAGTCCAGGTCCAGAATGCAAAATCAACAAGCCTCAAGCGTCCAGGTCCAGGCGTGAGGCAGCAAGTCAAAATAGCAAGTGAACTACAAATTAACGCCTCAAGCTAATTAACGCAAATCACAGTGAACTACTCACATCCACAAACAAATGCAAGAATTAAGGACAACATTCAACAGTTAACAGGTGAGAATTGTTAGTTCAGATGAATAATTAACTTCAGAATCTCACTAACAACTACCAGCACAACTAATCAGATAAACACAGAGCACCCACCAATATAACAATGGAGAAGAGAAGAGAAGGATTTGGGAATAACCTTGAGGAAATAGAATCAACTGCAGCAGTAGAGGAAGATAAGGGACAGTGCTGGTTGAAGTAAAGCAAAGACAGGGACAATCGGTGATGAAGCAGTAGGGTTGACGGTGGCGTCGGCGGTAGAAGACAGAAATCACTCCAGTGGGCACTTGGGCGGCGGAATGGTGGAGTCGCGGTCCTCGCGGAGGAGCTGGTCACGGCGGAGTCGCGGAGGGCCTGGAGGGTACAGATCAACACGAACCGTTGCGGAGGACCGAAGGGCGGAAGCGGAACACCGGATGGCCCGAGCAGTGGAGGGCCGGGCGGAGCCGGAGGCCCGAAGCCGCGGGGTTGGACGGAGTCAGAGAGACGCCGAAGCAACGGACCGAGTGCCAAGCGGTGAGCCGGTGAGGCGGCGACTGGGGCTAGGGTTGGGAGGAGCAGAATGGGGAATTGGTGGCGGGACTGCCGAATTGCGGAACTGGGGTCTGGCCGTCTAGGGAGTGGGGAGTGGGGAGTCCTGATCGAGTGAACAAGTGATCGCCTCGCTAGTCGCTTCTGTCTGTTCGGTTTTTCGGTTCCTTGAGGATGAAAACCGAACCGAATACCGTAAACCAAACAGTAGCAAAAAAACCCAAGCCGAACACCGAATAGCGAAAAAACCGAATTTTTCGGTTAATTCGATTCGGTTCGGTTCGGTTTTTCGGTTTCGGTTAAATTATACCCACCCCTACCCATTACTGTCAGTATCGTTCATCCGGACCTTCTTAGCTTACAGTTGAAGGAAAGTGGCGCCGCAAGGACTCGAGAACAGTGACGACCATTATCAATAAGCAACAGTAGTAGTATCAGCTGATTTGGAGACTGGGCTACTGTTTCAGAATGCAACTTCAGCTTTATTCCATTCTGGTGTATCGGCTGAATACTCACCAAGCAAACTTTCTGCAATATTTGTCCGTCTCAACAAAGATATGGTCGGCTGATGGTGGGTGGACAATATCTTTGTTGAGAATTTATTGGCCAGATATTTTTGGTCGGCTTGGGGCAACAGGTGAAATCAGTTTGTCTACTTGTCATTGAGTTAGCAATGGTAGACAGGCACCGAGACAACTTGGATTGACCGCTGTTCTGTAATAGTCCGTCTTTTGGGATTGGGTCCTCCCAGAGATTGCGGTGACACGAGCATAATGCACATGAAGATGGATAGATAGATAGATAGATACGCAGGAGGGAATGGATGCGAGTTGAAAACGCTGGCCCAGCGTGCGTGCGTGCGAGCGCTTTTTCGCAAGGAAGGGATTTGTTTCCGACGCTGTCGATCCCAGGCCCAGCTTTTCCTGCGGGCGAGTGACGCGAGTTCATATTTACGAATCTCGCAACGCATCACACATTGTATTGGCGCATTTTTGTCCTAATTAAGCGCGTGTTACGTGACCAAGATGATCATGGCAATGGGAACACGGGACAGTAAATTGATTCGAGCCGAGATTTTTCCGGAGAACTGTTCTGCTGGTAGTTTATTTTGATCTAAATCAAATATATTGATGCACCAGATAACACAACCGAAGCGTACGCACCGATTCAGCACGCGTATATATGCATACAAACCTGCAGCACAGTTTCGGACTATATCAGCTAACAGATCGAAGCAGGAGAACGTGGACGGAATTAGAGCATTTCTTTTCTGAATCGCATGCACTTTCGCTGCTAGTTCGTTATTGTTGCTCGTCGGCAAGTATTAATGTGCCCGATACGATCATCAGTCGGCTCATCAAATCGTAACTATCGTACGTACCAGTACGCTCCTGCATGGAAATTTGACTACTTGATCGGCTGTCAGAGACGCTTGGGACCTCACCATGATTTCGGAAGTCTCGGGGGCTTTCTCGCAAATCCAGGGACATAGGCGCTCAGGGAGCACGGGGACCCTCCGCAGCAAGGATAGTAATATCCTTTCCACCTGCATTTGCGTGTCAGTGAGATATCACGATACAATAATAGCAAAGAAAAATAATCATCATTTTTTTTCTCAATCTAAGCCTACGGTTTTGTTGATGGCACAACGACAAGCCTACTTGCTTTAGTTATGTAACAGTAACTTGTGTTCACCGCAAACAACAAATGAAATCTGCCCTTTTTTATTCCTTCTTCTTTTACGTTCTCATTTAACCTGTCAAAGCATGATTTTATAAGCATTTTGTTAAACTAAGAATGCTCAGTTACTGTTATGCCACAGAAACCAATACAACACTACAACAACCAGTACATAAAATGTTCACCATCTTAATCGGCACTAGCACTACTAGGGGTTATTTGGAGGAGCTATCATTCAGCTTTGAACCAAAAGCCTCCCTAAATAGCATGACTGTAAAGCGGCTTGGAAGCTAAGTCATAGTAAAAGCACCCCAAAAGTTGCAGTTGTTAAAAAGAAGCTTTTCAACTGTGGTTTCGCTCGACCGCCTCCCACCTCATTATTTGCTCTGCCTCCCTGACCTTCACCGTCTTGCCTCGCTGCATCCACGTCACCTCCCTGCTTGGTCGCCGCTGTACTTCACTAGATTACTGCCTCCTTGCTCGGTCCCCCTAAAAAGTCAATTGCAATGGCCGGTTTGTCAAGCAGCATATCAAGAAAAAAATCACAGCCATCGATTCTGACTATTTTCTGACCTAGTAAACTAAAAACAACTTTTCAGCCCAGTCGCAACTCCAAACAAATATGTTGTGCAGGTTTTTCACATTGAATTTTTGTAATTCTCTTCTCACACATAGCATTGAGAATGTGAGCACTTTGATCGATCCCAGCCTAGAACTGAACTCACCTCACCCCACCTTGGTCGATCGATCAGCTGGGGTGGTTCCGGTTATAGCCCATGATTGAATACGGGCGGTGGTCGCGCGCGTGATCGTTGTTGGTTTGTGGCCAAACTCATTCGGATGGCACCACATGCCGGCCGGCCGGCCGGCCTTCCCTGACAGGAACAACCGGCACGCGAGCTAAGCCTGCCAGTGCCTTTCCCATCGCGTGAAAGCCCTTCACTTCATAAAGGCTGCTGCTTCGCTCGCGCGCAAGCCAAGGAAGTTAGATTCTGCCCTGTCATCCGTACCTCGTCCTCACCCTAGCTAGGCAGCAAGTTACCAACTTACCACAAGTATGTTACATACCTTCTGTCTGTTCGGTTTTCGGTTCCTTGAGGATGAAAACCGAACCGAATACCGTAAACCAAACAGTAGCAAAAACCCAAGCGAACACCGAATAGCGAAAAACCGAATTTTTCGGTTAATTCGATTCGGTTCGGTTCGATTTTCGGTTTCGGTTAAATTATACCCACCCCTACCCATTACTGTCACTATCGTTCATCCGGACCTGTTTGGCTTCCAGATGAAGGAAAGTGGCGCCGCGAGGACTCGAGAACAGTGACACCTATTATCAACAAGCAACAGTTGTAGTACCAGCTGATCTGGAGGCTGGGCTACTGTTTCAGCATGCAGCTTCAGCGTTATTCCAGTCTGGTGCATCTGCTGAATACTCACCAAGCAAACTTTCTGCAATATTTGTCCGTCTCAACAAAGATATGGTCGGCTGATGGTGGGTGGACAATATCTTTGTTGAGAATTTATTGGCCAGATATTTTTGGTCGGCTTGGGGCAACAGGTGAAATCAGTTTGTCTACTTGTCATTGAGTTAGCAATGGTAGACAGGCACCGAGACAACTTGGATTGACCGCTGTTCTGTAATAGTCCGTCTAATCCGAAAATCAATGGTCGATCAAATCGAGTGTACCGTGGAACATAAATCTGAAACTTCCGTGCGAAATTTTTTACCATGATGCATGCGTACCGTGTCGACGAGTGCAGCATCCATCCGCGAGGCAATTTCAGTATCGCCCTTGAACTCCTCCCCAAGTCCAACTCAGGATGAAGAAAAGACTGATCTTCGTCTTATTCAGTGATTCGGCGCACTTCGACGAGCTGCTACTCCGGTGAGATTGGATACGCTCTGCATCCGTCTCCATTCATCGTGAACAGTAGATAAGGTTCTGACCTGTTGAGTGCTCTGCTACCGCGGTGTGCCGTGTGCGGCACGACCTGTATAAGCTGACCGGCGAGTAGAGTAGCGACGGCGTGATTTGGTGGCCAAACACAATGCAATTCGTTGCAACGTGCAAATGAGCTACTCGATTTCCTTTTTGCTGAGAGGCTCGGACGGTTGGACCAAGTTGGATAGAACCGAGAAGCGCTTGCAGAGAAGAACCTGATCTACTGTTGTGTGACTTGTGTCCTCATTTTTCCTTCCTGTGGGTTCGGCCGGAGGGAGAAGGTATCCCACGCAGGGTTTACAATGCTGTTTTCTGATTGAAAATCGAAATCAGCTTAGTATCGGTTTTTCGTGAAAATTGAGCGAAATTCGACCAAAACCAATCGGTTTGCAAAAGTCAAATCCGGTGGTCAAACCGACCCAAAAAAATCGGCAAACCGATCGGTAACCACGAAAATCGGTCATTTTGAATCGAAATTCGCTGACCGAATGAAAAATGGGAAAATTTGCGAAAAAATATGGAAAATTATAAAAAAAACCGATAGAGGCCCAAAAAACCAAAGAAATGTTAGAAATGTATAAAAAATATGAAAAATTATGATAAAATTCTGACATGACCTATATACATATTTAAAAACAATGTGTAGTTGTAAAGTACATATTTTGCAATAACAACATAACTATGGAAGAATATGGAAAATTTTGGCATAACTTTTGCTATATTTTAGACAATATCAAGTTGCAAAGCAGATATTTAGCAATAATATATCAACAAATAACATTTCATTTAAATGTCATTGACAACTTAATCTAACAAATCCAAACTTCGATAATAATTATTTCAATACCATGGCATATGTGCTATGTTGGACTTAGATAAACACTATGTTAGTAAAAAATCGAGTTGCAATGAAATGAAATATTAACTTTGGCGCTACGGGTAGTATTGTTGGATGTACACTTGGCTGACTATATTGCACACCTCAACAGACATCATCACCAATCCTCGTGTAGCTAGCAACTTTGCCTTGTATTCATGCCAACTTTGCCCCATTCATGGGCTAGTCATTTCACACTGTTAGTAGAACGTGCCATAAAATTTAGAGTCTTGCCACTCGTAGAACCATTGGGTGGAAGGTTGCGTACGAGAATTCGGGATGGCGTATTCGTCTGGGCGATATGAGCCATAACTCTCTAGCATCTCAATGACGCTATACGAGCTACCGTTGTCCTAAGGTGCATCATGCCTTGCTCGATGGTACCTCCCACTGTAGTAGTTATCTTAGGTGATTGTGGAACTCCATAATCTTTGTCCTATGTAGCATGAGTATACTCAAAATCCCCTATAAATTGTATGGGAAGTTGTGCTTCTGAGTAGGAAGTGAGAGGGATGGGGGATCAGCAGGGGACTGACCACCATTGCTGTTTGTCTTGAAACTACTGTCATTGGATTCTTAGTACAGCGGACTCCGACGGTCCGTGGGAGTACTATCAATTGAGTCATCACTCCCTACGTATTGTTCGTGCTATATGGGAAGCTTTCCCTTTTCTTTTGAGAGAGTTCTCCTTTTTGCTTACTCCCTCGACGGTACTACTTGGTACTTTCTCTTTCTCATGTGAGTGTCATCCACTATGATTTCTACCTATTCAGGTACTCTTCATTAGCAACACCCACTATTTTTTTTTCTCCTCATTAGTATCATCCGTGTACTCTTCATATGCACTTCTTTTCGATAGAGAATGTGCAGTTGTTGCTTCCTTTCTGAACCTCTCCTCCATCGTCCCTTCTTCTTATCCTTCGGCCAATCTAGGTCACGCTAAAAGTACTAATGAATCTTCCCTGGAACTCGACTGCAATCCATGACATCGTACCACATCCTGCCAAGTGATGCTTTAGTCGGGTTGTACCGTCTCCTTTTTTCTCTTTGTGGCAATACTTGCATCGAAATTCAGCACCCACCTTATCACCGTGCTCCCACACAACATCGTCATGGTCTGCCATCTATTAATACGAAACAACAAGAAGTCAGTCATTCCTGTAAAAAAACAGTTCAGACATTTTGACGACTACACTCACAAAGATCATGCATGCCGCAACTAAGAAAATACATATGGAACCACTTTGACAAATAGCTATTAACAATGTTAGTTACATGATAGCTTCCTAAATATTTCTCATAATGTCACCTCTTATGCATAGAAATTCACTTGTACCGAATTGCTAATACACTTGTGCTTGAAGCAATATGACAAATAATGCAGTGTAGCAAAATAAGGTGTCTCTTTTTTTTACACTCATTTAAACTGTCAAAGCATGATTGCGTAAGCATTTGATTTTTGTTAAACTAAAATACTCGGTTAATATTGTGCATGCAACATAAATCAATACAACACTACAAGAACCACATAAAATGTTCACCATCTTATTCGGCGCTAGTAATGTTGTGCAGCATCACAAATAATTCCTGTAACTAGTGATCAAAACCTTCTTCTGCAAATATTTGCATAGCATAACATAATATTTTCTATTTATATCATCGTCTCTTAATTTCATTTTTATAATGTTTGTCTCTCAGAACTTTTTTTAGTGCACATCATGTTGATTATACCGATAAGACTGAGTGAACACTTGTCGATATATCACCATTTTAATCTCTTCATTCTGTTGAGGTCCAACTAATAAAGAGACATAATATTTTCTTATTTTTTTATAATTTTTAGCATAGTCTATATTTTCTTAGCAACTGTAAAAAAAAACATGTCATTGACTTTTATTACATTATAGTTATACACACACAAATCAAATTCCTTACCTTATTTTTTAACTAAATTATTTCTGAAATTTTAATTATAAATAAAAACATAATTTAAAATTTTCACTTGGTATGGAATTATAAATCAACCCATAATTTTCTTTTATTTTTATTCTTCACTATTTCATGTTGTTTTTATTGAATTTCGAATTTTAGATTTTAATTTAGAGTTTTTATGAAAACCAAATTGCTAATTTATTTTTTATTCTGAATTTATGTAATTTTTATTAATTAGAATCTGTATACAAATCTAACCATTAATTTTTACTATGAATTTGAACCATGTACAGGTTTTAATTTGAAGTTAAGTATGAAAGTAAAATAGATAATTTCCTTTTATTTTTATTTTAACTTTTTGTTATTTTTTATTGTTCTTGGTATGACTCTTTCTTCTAACCTGAGCTGTTAATTTTATTGTTATTTTTTATTTAATTATGAATATTATTTTTAGATTAGAATTTATATGCAAATCCAACTGCTAATTTTTATTATAAATTTTAGCTATGTACATGTTTTAATTTGGAGTTTGTATGAAAATCAAATGACCAATTTCTTTTTATTTTTTATTCTGAATTGTTGTTATTTTTATTGTATTTTGCATAGACTATTTTTTTTAATCTAACCCGTTATAATTCGGTTTTGTTAGATAGACGGTTAGATATTTTTATTTAAATCATAACATCCAACGGTTACTATAGTTCAACTTATAAGGTCCCCCGGCCCAGATTAAGGGTTAGTTGTTTTTTTAAAAAAAATTCTAGCCTATTTATCTTTTTTCTTAATTGCTCTCCATGAACTTTTAATATATAATTAGCAGATTTACCTACGCAACTGCACAGTTAAATATTATGATACAATTATCTTTGATATATAACTCTACTTTCTATAATTGAAATATAATTGTGTTTGCTATATAACTCTAATATCTATATATGATTAATCTGCACTGTTATAATATGGCCCCACTAAAATAAGAGGTAGAGATCCTTCTCCTTTTCATTCGACTAATATGAGAATTTCTAAGATTTATTTTAGATTGTTGTTATTTATATCTCTACTATATAAAGCAAGAGTTTCTTCCAGCGTCACTTCATCAAAATTACTCATCTTTGCTATTGCTCTTTAATTACCCACCTTTGCCACTGTTAGTGCTCTTTGCAAATAAACTTTTTATCGCAAATTGAGTTTCTGTTGCAACGCACGGGCACATAGCTAGTATAGATATATTCTCTTCTCACACATGGTAGTAACATGCGGTTTCTTAGCCTGCTTCTTCGGTCCAAACGAAACAATCCTTTATAAATGTTTTGAAATAGATATTGTTCTCTCTTTAATCAAGGATTGCTATATGAAAAGATCTAAAACTGACCTCACCTCACCCCCACCTCGGTCGATCGATCAGCTGGGGTTCCGGTTCTAGTCCATGATTGAATACGGCCGGTGGTCGCGCGCATCGATCATTGTTGGTTTGTAGCCAAACACATGCGGGTGGAACCACATGCCGGCCGGCCGGCCGGCCTTCCCTGACAGGAGCAACCGGCGCGAGGTAGTGCCTAGTCTTCCCCATCTCGTGAAAGCCCTTCAATTCACAAAGGCTGCTAGCTTCCTGCCTCGCTCGCAAGCCAAGGAGAACAGAAAATGGAACAACGCATCAGCAGCAGCAACCATGTACACAAGGACGACCTCTGAAAATCTTTTTCTCCTAGGAAGTTAGATTCTGCGTTGCCATCAGTACCTCGTCTTCTCTCTAGGCTGCAAGCCAGCACCTCGGTCCTAGTAAAGTTTTCTACTAGCTAGCGTACGTCCGTCCGGTCCGTAGAGAGACAAATATATAGTACGTACATATATACATGCGTTCAGTCGTCAACATGGAGGAAACGAAAATACGGATCGAGCTACCCGAAGAGCTTTATTTCTTAATTCCGATGGAAGGAGAAATTAAAGAAGAGATATAGTACATGGCTAGCTAGCTACAGTGGCCGACCGACCGGCCGGCCTCTCTCCATCCTGCAGTCTCCATCGCGCAGTGCAGCCTAGCTACGGCGATCGATCGATGTAGCACGGTGGTTGACACATTTCTCTTACGGGGGTGGTCACCCACGCGCCCCCAAATGGATGGCTTAGACATCAAGTCTCCAGCTAGCTAGCTATATAGCTCCTCAACACGACGGATCGGCGGACGGATGGACGCACGGCCATCCATCGGCAGATGTCGATGAAACAGTTCAATTCTCCGCGCGCGGCCGGACGAGTCAACGTACAACAACCAATTACGTCTGCCACACCGATGACGCGGTGCAACCAAACCCCTCGATGCGATCGATCATCGATCACGCGAACAGTTGTTGATCCATACGCATGTTAATTTACAGGATCGATCGCTTGCATTCCAAAACTTTATATGTTTGTGCCTACGCGTGTGCATACCGTGGGAGTCGGTGGATGAGATCGAATTAAGTGGGTTAAGTGTGCATGTGTGTTTGACTACAAGTTCGCGATTTAATCTCTTGCATTCTACCCCACTAGCTCCCACTTCTATAGTTTGTTGACTTGTTTTGCGCGAGACAGGGATGTTTCCTCTTCTTCCTTCTTTTCTTTTCAACTTTTTCAAAGAGGATGTGTGTAGGGTTGGCTTGCGCGCAAAATCAACTGTACACAAGTTATCATTTAGCCGTCAAGTTGTATAAACAAAAAACTTTACCAAACTGAGCTGTAATATACCCTATATACGTAGCAGTAGATTGGGTATATATACACACATACATGGTACGGCAAATACATAGGGTGGTTAGAAATGCATGACATGACATTGGTGTTTCTTCAATTCTCCTTCTGTCCTTCACGCGTGCATGATCTGCTATGTTAATTGCTCTTTCATCTAAGGTTAACTTGCCTAGTTACACTGACATATATACATATGCATGCATGTCATGTTGGTATGAATGAACAGTGCATGCCAATTAATTAACATTGGCTGTATAACTTCACATTTTTCACCAAAAACATCTAGGGTACCTGGAATATATCTGCTTACGGATTCCTACTAATATACAGCAGATATACACAGTAGCAGACTAGCTAGCTAGATTTCTGCAAATAATTATCGGTAGTTGTGGACTTGTGGTGAGTGGGACACTTTCTTTAGCACTGTTCATGTGAAAATTGTGTGTGTACATTTTGCATTTAAACAGCATCCATTCTACTAACAGAAAACAATGTAGTACGTATTCTTAAAACTTTACACCTCAAGACCCTCTGCAAGTGCAAGCCAACCATGCATTTGGAGAACTTGCATTCTTCCACCACCAGAAAGTACTGATCACAAGCAGACGTAGACCAAAGTGGATGCATGAAAATAGCATGCATTGTAAAGGAGCATCCAAAAAGAGAGCTGAGATAGAAATCAAGAAAAGCATAGTACGTAGTACATTTGCATATGCTCTCCTAGCAGAGCTTCACCTCTTGCATAAATGAACAAGTGCAAGGAGCTGCAAGTTTAGGTAGCGGTTGCTATGAAGCAACTCGAAAGGCCAAGCCTTCGACATCCCCAACCATATCCATGCATATGCTGATATGCAGCATAGGTGAAAGAGATACACGTAGAAAGGAAGCCATTGCACCACTATTTATGGAATGCAGCAACTAGGCTCCATGCAACTAACAGTGACCTACCCTTGGAGTGGCACTAACAATCCTCAAAATGGCATGAGGTTATCGAGGCAAGGACAACATGCAGACAAAGTAGAGGCCATGGCACAAAAGTAGAGAACAGAACAAGGTGGATGGAGAAATGAGATAGTTACAAAGCATCAATCAAGCGGCACGAGAAAACAGACATCAAAACCGGTATTAGTAGATTATAGCTTAGATCAATAAGCATGTGCTAGTGATCTAACTCCATTAGTTTAGAAATATGGCAGAACTTCCCTTAAAGTTTGTTACTTTATCGTAAAGGTTGAAGCAATTATGTGAATCATGGGAAAGACCATGCAGATATAATCCGAACAATGTACTTATTTACAAATCTAGACCCGACAAATGCATTTGCAAAAAATGACTCCTCCCCCACCGTAAAAGGCAAAGTAGGCAACACCTTTCCCTCTGCCATGTCCAAGGAGCACGGGAGGTGGTTGGGCCAAGGCAGCGCGAGCAAGAAGGGGGGCCGTTAGCGCAGGAAAGTGAGGTGCTACAGTCAAGTAGCGTGGAAGGCATCCTCCTACGATCCCTGGGCGTGACAACGTGTCCTTTCGTGCTACTATACTATGGCGCTAGCCGTCTCCCACGCTCTTCGGGCACGGTAAGGGACAAGTGTTGTCTGCCGTACCTTCCACGGTAGGGAAAGAGACTATTTTTGCAAATATATTTGCGGAGGCTAGTTATGCAAAAATAAAATAAAATAAAATAAAGTAGGCTAGATAAACACAGTGTTCATATAATCCTCCCCTGGGTATCCTTAAGGTTGGTAATACTACCATCAAGGAGATAACAATAATGCTAACTCCTAACTTGTCGTATGGTTTCACAGAACCTAATGTAGCATATCATATATCCTCCTGGGGGCAGTGGGTACTGGGTAATTTGTTTAATAGAGTCGCCAATGCATTGACTAGGAGGTGAAGCAATACTCCTCTCTTGCCCTAATCCCTAGGAGAATGTTTTGTGGCCCCTCTCTAAAACTCCTCTCCAAGATAAGGCTGGTACTAGCATGGTCAAGAGCTTGTGTGCCATTGCAGTACATTAATGAATATATACACTGCAGGCCATGCATGTACAAGGAAATGGTACAGGATGAGTGGAAGAATCATTAGGTATTAGGTAAAAACTTTTTGGTGTGGGCAGGTGAACTGGGCAAGTGAATGCCGAACAACAAATAAAAACAAATGAGTAAAAAGTTCGCATTCTTACCCACTTGACATGAAAGAAAGAGGAGGGACAGAGATCAGAGATGCAAGAAGCACGATGATGAGGAGAGGGATACCAGACTTACCAGTGTACCTTTCGATTTACAAAAATAATAAAGATAGTACAAATGGCCTGCTCAAGCACTTGCAGATGGCCAAACATATATGATATAATAATACCATGTGAACAGAGAGAGGGAGGGAGGGAGCGAGAGTAAAGTTCTTTAGGGAGTGGGGTGTTTGTCATACTCCCTCGCCTTCTCTAGCTTTTCCCTCCCTCCCTCGCTAGTCGCTAGTGCTTTTCATGGCTGGAAGATTCTTGGTTTTGGGACGATGATCAGACACGACATCTCAGAGCTACCCTGCTACAAGAAAAAGGAGCGCAGAGAAAGATGACAGATAGAAAGACAAGCTTATAAAAGTAAGAGAAACAAGGAGCAAGTGATATACATTAGTTTGGCTGTAAATAACAATAAAGTACACATATTACATGCTCTCAAAAACCTGTTATGGTAAACTTGTCTTTTGTCTATGCCGTAAATTAGCCACAATATCAGGGAAAAGAATAGAAAAAAAAAGATAGTCCTAATACTCTTTGGATCAATCAGTACAAAGTTATAGATTTTTTTTTAGACCTACAAAGTTACATACTTGCAAATCCTCCGAAAGATCTACATGCATCTAATCTACACCTAAAGCTTCAAAGCTGAAACACTGCAGGCACTTCTGAATTCTGATACAACGCACTGTAGCACAGTGTGGCATACATGGGGGCCATTCTTCCCATCCCCACTAGTCCTCTCAATCGCTAGCTACAAGTCACCTAGACTCCTATACTATACGTCGGCCCTGCAAAACCAAATAAACCACACCACATGCACCATGTACTACGTACGTACCGTGGTCTAACACAAGCCAGCCTAGAAAAGCTTCGCGGGCTCGATCTAGTGCTGCACTGAAGCAGTATCATCCATGCTCAAGCGATTAAGAGCCGCAATGCAGAATGGAGAGATCAGAAATGAAATGGGCGCAGATCAATCTATGTATCACGATCCTTAAATTGTGTACTCTGATGTGTTAGAAGCACCCCAAGCCGGTCACCAAACACACATGAAAGATGAAACCAATGAACGACGACAACAGCAGGAGGAAGAAGAACACCAAGAACGTACCAAACATCATATAACAGTAGTGATCACCACCAATGCCACCCTCTTATTAAGCCCTTGTTCTACAGCCTATCTCCAGTTGCCCGCGCGCGCATCACCACCACATCACCAAGAGGTGCCGCGGCCGATCATGCCGTTCCAGAACCCCAGCGTGTCGTGCTGCCCACCGGGTGGACCACTGCCTTGCTCCTTGCCTTGCTCAAACTGATGGCCGGAGCCGCCACCGCTTGCGCCACCACCACCGCCAGAGCTAACTGTTGGGTTCAAGTCCTCGAATGGAAACAGCGATCTGCCGGCGCTCTCCGGCACCCTTGCAACCCCGCGCTGGAGCCGTACCCCGCCGCGGAAGCCCCACCAACCGAGCCGTGCGCGTCGAGCGAGAAGCCGAGCACGCTCTGCGACGGCGGAGGCGCGCGGAACTCCCCGAGCGCGAACCCCGCCGCGGCGTATTCTCCGGGCATCTGCATCGGCACCTGCAGCGGCATATAGCAGCCGGTGCTCCGAAGCAGCTCCATCGCGGAGAGCGCGCCCACCGCCGGCCCCGCGCCCCTGTCCGGCCGTTGCTCGCCATTGCGCCACTCGGGTTGCACACGCTGCTGCTCTCCAGGCTCGGGAACGCAACGAACTCCGCGGCCGCCTGCAGCCCACCGTGGTGCGGGAAAGCCAGGTTCAGGTCCTGCGCGCCCTCGTGCGCCAGCTTCGGGTTTTGGACGCCGCCCCAGCGGGGCCGCCGTGCTGGCCATGGACGAGCATGTGGCGGAGGTGGTCGTGGAGGCGGACGCGGACGACGATGACGAGCGCTTGTTCTTGCGGGAGCCGCCACCGACGGGGACGTTGCGGAGGGAGCCGCCCTCCGTCCAGTATCGGCGGCACGTCTTGCAAAAGTAGCGCGGCTGCTGGAGGCTGTAGTTGTTGTAGTAGCAGAACTTGGTGTTGGTGGAGTTGCACCGCGGGCAGTTGAGCGCCTTCTCCTTCTGCGGCCGCGCCCGCCGCTCCGTGCTACCCGCCCCCGCGCCGGCGCCCGAACCTGCACCCACACCTGCCACGGCTGGCGGGCCACCCCTCAAGGTGGCCCCGGGTGCTGACGATGGCGCCGGCGCCGTTGGATTCGGGTTCGAGCTTTGGTTGGCGCTTGCTGCCATAAGCATCTCCTCCATGGGCTTCACCAGCCCTAGCCCCTGAAGACACACACATGGTGCAGCACTTCATCAATCAGAACGCAGACGTACGATCAACACACACCAAGCTAACAACAACTAGAGCAAGAAGCAAAGAACAAGTGAACAAAAATGGCATGTGGGCATGCATGCAGGGATGGGAGGGCTGGGGGTAGGGAAGTAGAATCTTTAAGGTGCAACTAAGAACCAAGCAAAAGGATACAAAGGGAGATTAGAGGGAGGTGGAAAGGGGATGGAAAGGAAAAGGTGATAAGGGAAAGAAAGAAAGAAAGAAAGAAAGAAAAGATGAAAGAGAAACACACCACCGCACAAAACACAACTTTGTTTGTGCTCTTGTAGGGTTGTGTGTAGTACTAGTGCTGCTGCTACACATCACCGGGACATGGCTACTCTTTTGATGCAAGGGGGTGGCGAGGAGGAGAGAGAGAAAAAAGAGGAGAAAAGCTATGAGAAAAGAAGGTGAGGGAGGGGATGAAAAGGATGATAGAGAGGAAAGGGGATAAGAAAGGAAGGAAAAGAAAGGTGGTGGTGTGTGTGTGCTGCTTTCAAGGATTAAAAGGGAAGAGCAGGCCAGAGAGGATTAAAGCCACGAAGGCCTCACCTTAAAGCCTATGGAGGGGAGGAGAGGTGCGTTGATGATGATACAGATGCATAGATCTACACAAAGGATAACATATAAAGGAAGAACAAGGCCCAAGAGGAAACGAATGAAAGAGAGATCATAGTCTCATCAAAGAAAGCATGCACCGAGAACAAGGCATGGAAAGGAAGATGAACAGCAGCAAGATCAAGAAGAACAAGAGCCAAATTCTGGCCAGTACGCATGTGCCGCAGAATCGATCTTTGCAAAAAGATTTACCTGGTGCCAGTGGGCTGCATCCATGCAAGGACTCCAATTGCTTCGCTACCTCGAAAAATTCTTGCTCCGGATATCTGAAGATGAGGAGAGAGAGACGGCAGGAAGAGAGAGGGAAGACGAAGAGCACCGCCTGCTCCTGGCGGTGGATTTCTTGAGCGAAGGGCGAGGAAAGAATGTCCTGTGGTTGGCCAGTGAGTGGAATTATGCCTCCTATCTCTCTCTTCCCACGTACGTTTTGATGAAATAGCAACGCTAGCAGTGGATTCTTTTTTTAATATTTCTACATGCCTCTCTCAGCTACTCCAGCTGCCAGAAACTCAAGCGAGGGGAGGAAGAGCTAGCTAGCTAGAGGGGCAAAAACTTGGAGCTTGTTGTCAAATTAAATTCCGCTGTTGATGTTGAGGCCAAGTGCTGTGAGTGCGAGGGGAAGAAAGAAGGAGGAGAGGAGATAAGCTGCGTTCTTCCTCATGACACGCGTGAGACCAGAGGCTGCGAGTAGTCAACCGGCCCGGATTCCGCAGAAAAGGGGAGGAAGCCACCAGGAAAGAAGCCCTGAGAATGGCGGTTTGTGGGGCCTGGCACGTGCGTAGGACGGCGCGGCACGTGCGGGCAACCCGGCCTCCTTTGAATCTCCTGTGCGTCACTGTATGGTGCAACCTTTTGCGTTTTCCTTTTTCTTTTTATGCGACATGGCGCCTGCTTCTTTGTTTTCAGTGTACAGTTGTTCGTGCAACTCCTTTTTGACACCGAAGCACTGCACCTACCGGTGTCATCAAATTATACTAGAAAGTTCAGATTTCAGATGCGTTTGCATAAAATTCAGAAAATGCCCTTCCAAACGCAGTCCATTTGTATCCCTCAAAATATTTTGATTGACAGGACAAATTAAAGAATACTCCTGCTAACAAAAAAAAACAGTAAACATGTGACCTTTCGTCGCCAATTTACTATAGAACCAGATGAGTCTAAGCTAGACTACATCGACCATTCTGTCACGTTTGCCTAAATCTAATGAACCCGGGCAAGGAGCAAGATGAAGAATTTGATAGGAATTTTAGGGTACTATTCGTAATGCGGAAATTTCTCTCAAATCTCATCGAACTACTTCTTGCGAAATTTATGTGTTCGAACGAGTCCTACAGGAAACAAAACAACTCTTCCCAGATTTCTCAACGATTCCTTGTCATAACATTTTCTTTTCTTGCAAAGACTCTCGTACATGAAAAGACAAATTAACCTCCCCCATCTATATCACATGCAAGATGCCAGTCGTTAGCTTGCTTTCGCTGCCGCTTTACTTCGTAGCTCATACGTATTTCACGTATGCCACTCCCTCTAATTTAGACCTGTGAGTTGGGCACAGCTTTTTTGGTCAACCCGAGAGGTCCGATGGGCACGACACGTAACGGGCACCGGCAAAACTCAAACACAAGTTGTGCTAGGCCTCAAAAGAAGGATCGACGATTGGCACTGCACAGCGCGCCGGTTGGACTATGCTCAAGCCAAGCTGGCATTGTGACAACACAGTAGTGGCACAGTGGCAGCTAGGCTAGGCGACACCGAGAGATGGAGGAGGGAGTAGCCAGAGTGGAGGAGAGAGTGTGTACCTTGACGTGGCATCGTCGTCACGGCTCATCGAAGGCCGCGAGCATCCAGATCTAGAGACAACATGATGGTCACTTGCGAGCATCTAGATTGAAGGAGGAAGGGAGCAGGGGGATCTGAGAAGCTAAGGCCTAGGGATCGGAGGAGGGGTGGAGCCAGAGAGGAGGCTAGTAGGGCGAGCTAAGAGGCATGAAACTGGGACGTCGAGCCCCAAGGAGGAGGGAAGGAGGGATAGAGCAGAGGAGAAGGCCAATAAGTGGGTAGCCTGGGAGGAGGCCAGTAGAGGGGAAATCGTGTTGCTTTTTCTAAGTGACATGACGAGAGAGT
Source organism: Guadua angustifolia (assembly GCA_036346375.1). Lineage (NCBI taxonomy): Eukaryota > Viridiplantae > Streptophyta > Magnoliopsida > Poales > Poaceae > Guadua > Guadua angustifolia. The sequence goes on along the minus strand of CM070507.1, from coordinate 11,483,797 downwards.
AGATAGGCAACAAGCAGAGAGCATCACAAGCAGAGAGGTAACATGATGCGATGCTAGCTTTTTCAACAGACAACTACTAAGAGCAAAAAGGCAACAGGCAAAGAGTAGTGGTGAAGTGATAGAGCACACAAGTGGTGAGGCGACACAATAGAGGAAGAAAGCAATGAGTGGTGAGTAGAGAGACAATGGGTAAATTCAACGTTCTCTTCCTCCCTAACTATAAAACCCACCTCCTCTACTCATTTCTTCACCATCGAAGCACTAATTTCACTTCTCTATTTGCTCTACTCTGTAGACTCAATAGTCTGCAGAACAAAACGCCGTAGCGATATGCTACCAAGGAGTCACCACACAAAGGCGCTAATGAGAGTAGCCAACCTCGGTAGCAGTATGCTAACGAGGAGTCATAGCACAAAGACCAACCGTGGATGCTCCCATGGCCAATCCCCTGGTCCTCCTCTTTGCTTCAACTTTCATTGATACTTGTCAACTCTTCCCAAGCATGGAAGACTATGGCATGCAGGGCCATCGTATGGATGGTATGGAGGACTACAAGGAGTACCAATACAGCCCAGAGCTGATGAGGACACCAAACTCCCCCTCTCCTCGGTCCATGGATGGCAAAAATAGTGGGTCCAGGTTCGGCACCGACACCACTAGATGAAAGGCATTGTGCTAGAAGCACATGACCTGAAGTCAGGAAATCCGAGATAGCCAAATGGTAGAGATTGCAAGTCATAATTATTGCAATGCTAAATTAATTGATTGTACAAGTAGAGAGACGGGGCACTTGAATCGGCACTGTAAAGCATGCTTGAACAAGATGAGGATGCACTGGTGAGGGGAAGAGTCCAAACACAGTTGAATTTCGAGGATGCTGGCTCTATGAGTACTTATGTATACAATCATCTTTCTGCCTATGAGGAAATTGCTAGATATTGGTTTCGATGATCAACCGATTAGAATGGATGAAAGTCACTTGTTTGAAAGAATGATCCAACGCGGCTTTTGTCCACAGTACTAACATATCAGTAGGAGAACTACCACATGAAAGTTCAAGCTCCATTAATTTGGTTTTGGTGTTAATGACAAATCTAATATTGAGACTAACTTTTTTGATAATCATAATATTGATTAGTCTCAATTGTTAATTAATGACAAATCTTTTTATGAGACTAACTCTTTTGTTGAGCTTAAATCTTTTTTGGATGAAAAAAATGGAAATATCAAAGGTATGCATTCGAGCTCATATTATATATATTGTTGCATTCCTTAGATACAATAGCCATGATCATATTGATAAATCCAAATATGAGACTAACTCTTTTATTGAATATATTCTTGATTAGTCTTATCTCATTGAAAAATGAAAAATCCAAGGTATGCACTCGTATTCACTTTATGATATTTTAATACATATTTTGGATTCAAGTTAAAAGATGAACTCTACCATTATTTAGACCTCAAGATGTGCATTAATGTTTCAATTCTATATATACATGAATGCACACATGTAGGGGGGGTTCATACTTAGTATTGATCTAATTCATCTTTCTATATCAAGGATCATTACTTTGAAATAATCTTTTGAGTATATTTAACTTGTGTAGTTGTAATATACTCATGGCAATATAAGATAAACTCCAAAGTAATCTCAAAATTGAATATGTGCGTATTGATTCAAGTTCAATTATTTATATACATATATTTAATGGAGTTTATTCTATTATTAATGGTATTAAGAGTATTGATCCTTTTCACCACTCCATATAAATTGAAATATTACTTTTAGATTCCGTCAAAATGAGTATATGAAACATGTGTAGTTAATATATACTCATGACAATTTAAATTCAATTTAAATTGTATTCAGTTGCCATTAAATCAACAAAGAACTAATCATAAGTTGATGGTTCACTTTGTTGATCCTAGGGCAATCGAAAACTCTTGAGTATAATGAAGCATTAGTTGCATTAGCATATTTAAGACACAATTAATCTTTCAATTAATTATCTTTGGGTTATGCTCAATCAATCTCGAAGGCATCCATTATGTGTTAATGGAGTGCAATTGATGATTGAGGCAACCATATTTGTTGGACTAACAATCTTCTATGAGTTATGAAGTAGGTTGAGTCTAAGAAAATGAAGAATTAGGGAAGAAGAAGTCATCATGTGTTGATGAGCTTCAAGAGTTTATCCCGAAGAGAAGAAGAAAAGAGGAAGTTCATCATGTATTGATAAACAAGAAGAGAGGACTCGACTTGAAGAGAAGATGGTAGAAATCATAAAAGCTCCAAGTGGATGTGCTAGAGGCAAAGGCATAATTAGTTAGAGTTAAGGATGTGTTCTTAGTATTTTACCAGTCTCGATGTTTGGATGGGAGATCGGGTTGCTAGTTAGGTATCGTACTATTAAGAGGGCTCGAGTCTTATAGCTTGAACTCCATCATGTGTTGATGAACTCAATCAGGTTCACTCTAACTCACTCTCTTGTTTGGATTTTGCATGAGCTAAGTATTTGCATATGTTGCAAATAAGGGAGCTCATGCTAATTTCTTATTGAATCTTAATCGATTTGGTTTTTAAATGGAGCTATGGATTTGCATGTGTTGCAAAAAGAAGATAGCTCATGTAATTTGATTTATGTGGTTTTTGTATGGCGCTAAGTTTTGCATGTATTGCAAAATGTGAGAGCTCATGCATCGGTGCTTTAGATTGTGACTTGATCATGTGTTGATCATCATAAAGATTAAGTAAAGTTTATATTTTGTGTTTGCAAAATGTGTTTTTGTAAAATATTGATTTGTTATTTGTAAATGTGGTTTGCAAATAAGCCAGTGGTTATGGGTTTCAATCCTAGAGCATGTGCTGGCATTTGCAAATGTATTTTGCAAAGTGTCGGGATCATGTGTTGATCCTTACATAGCTAGAGGATTTATCTTATAGCTTTTCGGGTTATTTGTAAATGTGTTTTGCAAAATATTAGTGTTAATGCATTTGATATTGGAACATGTGATTAGAATTTGCAAATGTGTTTTGCAAAATTATTTTGATCATGAGTTGATCATCGCATGGCTCAATATTTGATTTTATTGACTCTCTCTATATTGTAGTCACGTTCTTGATCAAGTCTATGTGAGGGATTTCGAGAAATCATGTTTTAGACTTGAATGACTACATTAGAGACTTTATTTTTATGATATTTAAAAATATTTATGGTTGCTTAAATCTTGAAAATATTTAAATATTGCAGCCCTCGTGATAAGCTTCGCATAGAGTCCAAGATCATCTAAATTGGAGATCGGAATAAAAAGTTATGACCGTTTTAGTGGCTGAGACAGTGGTAGCACCGCCCCGGGCGATGCTACCGCTCCAAAGTGCGGCGTAAAAAGTCTAGAACGCGTGTTTTTAGCCCAAGAAAAAGAAAAAATGGCCGGTGCTACCGACCGAAGCCCGATAGCACGAGATTTTCTGAGTAACGGCTAGTTCTTTTAGCCTTTGGCTTAGAGGCCGATGCTACCGGCCCTAGTAGGGCGGTAGCACCTGGTTTACTGCACTTTTGGCCTGTTTTTGCCCTCCAACGGCTAGTTTTCTGTGGGGAGACTATAAAAGGAGTCTTGGGATTGATATTTGAGCTTTGCTGACTTTTAGGAAGGTTTGTGCGAGTTGTGTGTATGTGATGCTCTCTTTTATTTGGTTTTTGAACTAAGAGTGAGCCCTAATTGCATGTGTTGCAATTAGTAGTAGATTGAGAGTCTCTTGTGCATGTATTGCACTTGAGGCAGCTATTGTGCATGTGTTGCAATTGGTAATCATCGGAATGCATGTATTACACTAGGTGAAGTTTAAGCGGAAAGGCTTGGCTTGTTACTCTTGGTGTTTGTTGACACATAGACGGCGTAGCGGCATCGTGCACGGTGAGCTTCTTGGCGAAGGTTGTGAAAAGGCTCGGCAAGTTGTGAAAGTCAGTGCTCGCCTACCCGGAGGGAGAAAGAGCAACCACTAGTGGAATCGAGGTGGGTGCTCAATTCGTGGAGCCGGTCCAAAGCAGGAGGTGGCGTCGTTGAGGTTGGTGCTGATGAAACCGGTGCCGCAGGAGTTGGCGTCGGTGGAGCCGACGCCGAAGTGGGGGCGGCGTAATGAAGATGCCACCACTCCGGGCGCGCCTTGAGGAGCGGCGGAGTCGGTGGCGGCGGTAGTTTGGTCTTCTGTGCGGGGCCGCTTGGGGTCCGCACCCAAGGCGTCCGGAGCGCACGGCCGCTTGCCCGCGCTCCGATCGTCGGCTAGAGCCGGGTCCCTGATCACCAAGGGACCGTGGGCTGGCAACACTGAAGGACCGGTGGAGTCCATCGCTGGAAACAACTTGATGATCCGGAGGCGCTCCGCGGACTCCAGATCGCAGAGCGAGCCCTGGCGGGGAAGTCTGGGATGTTCGGCATTGGCGGGAGCAGTCCGTACAGCCATTTGGAAATGGTGGGGCCGTCCAAGTTCCCTGCGCCTAGCGAAAAAAAGAAGATGCAATTGTCAGTTGATGGCGACCGCGAAAGGAGATATATATTCATGAGAAGGGTAAAAGAACCGACGGCCCGGGTGCATGCGGGTCATATCGTCGTCCCTCAGATATCTTTAATGCGAGGCGGGCATGACAACGAAGGGTGATCCTCCGAGACTCTGAAGTCCGGACTACTAGCGCCGATCGGCCGGCGTCCGCAATGGTTGACGCGGGCCGCCATCGCCAGGAGCTCTGTCGTCTCCTCGACGGGCGAGCTCCAGCTCTCGCGAACTTCCACTTGCGCGCAGGGCATCCCGAGGAGGTCAACCCCGCTATTATCGCCGACGTAGAGCCAGTCACTCCGCCATGACTTCCAGTTGGATTTCGGCTGGAAGGGGCTGTAGCGGGGGGCCAACCCATCGCGAAGATGGAAATGGCAGCTCCCCGCGATCCCGCCGTCGGAGGAGCTGCGACAGATGTAGAAGTAGCGGAAGAATGGGAGATTGGGCATTACCCCTACGAACATCTCGCAAAGGTATGCGAAGGTGGAAAGAAAAAGAATGGAATTGGGAGTGAGATGAAGATGGTGGATTTCGTAGAAATGAAGGACGGTGAGGAAAAATTCAGAAAATGATAGCACCAGGCCCGCCAGGTGTCCCCAGGCGAAGACGACGATCTCCCTCGACTCGCACCGTGGTGCGAGGGTACCACGGCGAAGATGAAGGGAAGCCTCGGGCGCCATCTTGGAGAGCGTCGCTACCCTCTCCTTGTCGACGGTAGTAGGTGGAAAGGGTTGTGTCATTGGAGCAAGAGCAATGTCTTTAGACAAGGAAGATAAAAGGGCAAAGAGCAAAGTGTGCAGGAATCAGAGAGGAGCGTGAACCAATGGACGTGGGTGCGCGTATATATATAGGCCCCTCGCACAGACGGATCACGAAAAGGCAAAAGTACGTGATGTTTCGGGTCCCGAAAAAAATCGGCGGAAGTGGAGAGGACCGAAATGGTTGCGTGCTTAGCAGTAGTGGGCCAATCCAGGAACGCACCGACATTAAATGAGGTCTAAAAGAAATTGGCGCGCGTTCCAGGACGGACCCAGGGGTTACTGTCAGCGTACTTTACGCCAGTGTATCCTCTCCGCCGCAGGTAAGTAAGAACACGTGGCAGCTTGCGCGAGCAGGTGGGCGAATCAGGCCCTACTTACCGGGCGAGCGGCCCACGTGGCGGTCTGGCGAGCAGGCGGGCGATCCGTGGCGATCAGCGGCGGCGAACAGCGGTGGCGTCGAGACCTGCTGGGCTGGCGTCGGCCCGTGGCGGCAACAGCGGTGGGCGCTCAGACCCCTCTCGTCGGGCCACACGGGCAACCAAAAGAATGAGAAAAAGGCTTCGCCTCGAAGTCTCCTTCCCCTGACACGCTGTGTCAGAGCCATTAATTGCGAAGAGATCTGCTGTCGACACGACGACGGCCCATCCCTCTGACGCCTCTCACCTAACCCGTCGTAGGAAAGTCATATCCCGGGTGGACCGAGCGAAGCCACACAACGACATTAAATGGGGTTTGGAGGACAAGGCTACAGTGATGGGCGTAATAAATGAGTCGTGGATCAGTATGATAAGACCATAGTGATGGGTGTAATAAATGAATTATAGACCAGTATAACGTCACCTTCTCACTTGCCCGAGCCAGCCCAGTCTATATAAGGGAGCTCTGGTGCATGGGAAAGGGGGGTCGAAAGACTTAGTGAAAAAAGAGCAGAACAAACTGAAAGAAGCATTGTAACCATCTCCATATTTCCTCAGCAAAGATCCAGCAGGACGTAGGGCTGTTACCCACACTGGGGCGTGAACCTGGATACATCGCTGTGTTCTTTGACCTGTTGATCCCCGGAATCCCTCATGCGAGAGTCATTAGGGTTTCCGACCGTGAAGGCGCCCTTTACCGAACCTTAATCTCCGTTCTGGGATACACCCTATTCACTGACAGGGTCCTGGCCGGTGAAATACGCCGACACATTAGTTTATCGCTTCTGCAATGATTTTTGTTTAGGTTTTGACATAAGGATAAATAGGCGAGATTTTAAATAATCGTCGAAAAAAAATTAAAGTAACCTATTTACCCCTTTCTAGTCGGCATCCTCGATCTTACACCACATCTGATATTTTTGGAATCTATTATAGTGAGATAGCAGCACTAAAAGAAATATTCTTACAGATTTTGTTCTTTTTTGCTTTAACTTTAGATATTTTGACATCATCGCACCAAAGAACCGCCTACCTTAGTTTTGTAGCCTATTATTTAGATGATGATTACAAGCTAAATAAGATATTGTCGAGCACATACTAGACGTAATTGATGATTTTAAGATAGATAATGAGATTGTTTCTACAACTCTTGATAACACATTGTTGGATATGATATCTATGAACATCCCTACCCCAAGGTTACTGACATATATTGGTGGATTTGTTTTCCACTAAAGATACATATTTCATATCTTGAATCTCATTGTGCAAGACGATATGTAGGTGATTGGCAAATATTTGAACAATATCCATGCCACCTTCGTTACCTCATGAGTTTACAAGTTGTTGCTAAGTTCGCGGAGTACTGTACAGCAAATGGCAAGACCATAGGAAAATTCAGTCTTGATTTGAAAGTGAGGTGGAACTTAACATGCATCATGCTGAACATATTATATGTATTTTTATCAATGCTAACACTCAGAATGATGTATTAGTAGTTATAACCCTGATTGGCAAATTGATCATTTTTGAGAGTTTTTAAGACATTTTTACAAAGCAACTAGTGCTCTATCCAGTGTTTACTACCATATCATTTGTTTAGTTATAGTTTTTATTTGGTTAATTGCAGACAAATTTGGCAAATCTAGGTGGTTGCATTTTAGGCTGTGATGTTGTAGTAATGGAGGAAAATTTTGTTAAATAGTTTGTATCTATGTCACACTTATATTGCTTTGCTACATTTTCGATCCTACAAAAAGGTTATTAGGCTTGCAAATTGGTATCGAGGAAATAGGTGAGTGCCTCGTTTTTTGTTTCTCTCGAGTTTTCGAACATGTCAAAAAGGAGCTTTTTCACATTTTTTTTGCTTGTATCATGACAAGCTTGGTAGCAGCGTGAGATCAGTTCTCAACAAGACAAGACAAGATAAGCATGAAAGCCCACTTGTGGAAGAAGTTAAAGAGCAAATCTAGTTCTTCATCTTCTCAGTTTTGAAAGTGAAATTATGTCTCAGATTGAGATGAACTACTACCTGGAGCATGATTTTGCAAACATCGATACTGATCTTACTGGCGAAGGCAAGATAGACTTGCTCGAGTGTTAGAAGAAGAACAAGGGGTTATTTCTTGTGCTATGCCATTTCACACGAGATATTCTATTGGTTCTGGCATCCACCCTCTCTTCAGAAGCGACATTCAGTATGGTAGGAAGAATAGTTGAAGAGAGGAGGTCATCCCTAACATCCAAGTTGGTAGAGGCAACCATTGAGTCAAGGACTGGTTGTTGGCAAAAGAGCAATAACAACATCAATTGGAGGTTTCCAAGATTGTGCAGATGTAAGTTAACCTGAAATGCATAAATGATTTCGATATTAGGAAGTACTTAATATGTATATATGTTGTTATTGTACTCTTTTTCTTACCAGGAGAACTACATTCTGGGGAATATGATTTTTAACGAGACAGTAACTTTGTATATGCACTTAATGAATAAATAAAATTTAGTTTTCTTTTTTCTTAAATAATTGTATGTATCGAATCATCATCGGCAGCCAATGTTCGCTCCTTGTCCATGATACCGTCATCAGCTACGAAACAACGGCATTGATGCCCCCATTTCCACACGTCGATTACAACGTGTCCGACATAGCACAGCATATCTTAGAACCGTTCTTAGACCTCGTCGGAGACAATTCGGACTGACACGGAGCCGGTGCCGAAGACTCCTAGGCCCTCCCAGGTCTACATCGTTATTAGCACGCAGCTCAAAGAAATGACGTGGATTAATGGTTCCAAAAGAGGGTACCGTACACGTTCTCCGATCTTCTTCTTAATCAGCTGATTGAATAAGAATTCAACAACGTACACACTACATATCGCTTCTAGTTCACTCCACCTGCGGTCGGCGGGTCATCATGGCACATTGTCACGAGTAGACAGTCAGCTCGACCAGTCCACAGAGCCGCCTCACACATCTCCACATCCGCACAACTTCTCCTCACGAATGATGGCACGCTAAGCTCGCAGGCCGATCCGTACATCTCTTACAGGCGTCGATGGCAAGTCAGCAAGTGTGGAGTCACGGCTCAGGCACAGTGCCGCTGCTTCTGCTGCCAGTAGTTGCGCCATAGTGGAGGAGATCCTGCCCCACCGCGCGCTCCATACGCGCGCTGCCACGTCGCCGGCGTGGCGCCGCACTCAGCGCGCGGTACTCGACCCGTCGGCCGGGCCCCCTCCGTTCCGACAAGGGAAGGCACGCCGCGCTCGCGCGCTAGCTGCCCACCGGCCCCACCCGGCACCTCTCGCTGGTGCGCCTGGCGCGAGTTCCCTGACGCGCCCCTCGGCTGAACGACTGGCTGCCGCGCGCGCCCCTTCCCATGCCAAGAGAAGAGAGGGTGCGGTGTGGGACGCACGCATGATGCTCGATGAGTGACTAGGTATGTATGATGGTGTGACACACTCGCCGGTGAGCGAATTATCGCGTGTCCCACTCATCATGGACGACGACTGTTCGCCCTGTCGCGAGTTCGTTTGCAGCGGCAGCACGCAGACGCAGGAGCTTCCGTTTCTTCTCTTCCTCATTTCTCCCCCCTCCGACGCGGTTGGATTCTCCTCTTCCTCGTTTCTTTCCCCCTCCGGCTTGATGGGCCTGGTTCTACCGAGCCAGTGACCGGAAAAGTGAAAAGGGCCAAACAAGAATTACTCACACGTTTACTCCACTAATTATTCTGCCGAGGAAGAGAAACAATGGAAAAGGAGACGCTGTTTGATCCTTGCTCTCTTCTTCTGTCTCCTTCCGACCTTCTTTTTGTTCGCTTTTGCAAAGGCAAATCCACGGATTGTACTCGCCCGTGCGCTTCTCGCAGTTTTCCGTCTGCTGCCACAGCCGGATCGGATTTCACGGGCGATGCGACGTCGACAGCGTCGGCGCGCGTGGGAAAAGAATGTCGTGAGCCGTGGATTTTCGCTTTGGAGCTGACTAGTAGATCCGTCCGACAGTTTAGAAACTTCAGACTGCCATAGATAATCGAAGTGTTCCGTTGTTTGTAGAACTTCTTTTTTGGGCGAGGAACAGTTGTTAGTACAAAATCTATGGGAAGTCAGATGTGTGAATTCTCTTTTCCTTTCTCACAGGGTTCCTTAGGTGGAACGAACAATGTGAAAGTGTCGGTCCTGAACGTGTACAAGCGTCATTAGTTTATTTTCCACTACTTTTCTTCAAACATAGAAGACGAGGAAAAACAACTTTTTTCGAGCCATCATTTTCCCTCGAGACCTTGATACCTAATCGTGCTAGTTTAGTCTTAAAGGTGTTAAAAAGTCTGAAGAGAATAAGAATAGAGACGCGGTCGATCACTCTTTGCCCTTAATTAGGACCCGGTCAGGGAGCCAGGAATTGACCCGCTCCCCTGCTGCTATCATTTTCGCCACTATTCATGTAGTTTTTCCCTCGTCTGGCCTAAGCATGGTCGAGTAATCATTACAAAATCTGTTGAAAATTGCTCTGTGTGGTCCGTGCATGTTTCAAGATGATGACAATTGTGCTGATACCAAGGTTAAAAAATCACTGAAATCTCGGCTAAGAATTCCAATTTTGGCCGAGAATGAGATCCAAAATCCCAACCGAGCAAAAAACAAATTGAAAAAATTTTAAATCGCTACAGTAATCTTGAAAGTTTCGTGAGATTTCATCAAATCTCGCCGAAATCTCAGGTTATTTTGACTTTTTATGGCCGGATTTGGTCCAATGACCCTTAAAAATTCATCTTCCATGAAAATTTGTTGAAAAACCAAATTTTTGAGACGTTTTAAAATTTTGGCAGAAACATTGTTGGTTTTTTATAAAATTGTACAAGCTTAATTATGATCTGAAAAATTTATGGTGCTATCTTTAGTAATAAAAGATCATACAAAAAAATTTAAAAATAATTGAACTTCATTTGTTATCTTTTAAAAAAAATAAAAAACAGAATGAACATAATTGGGATAGTAATCTTGTCAGTATTATATAAATTTGCTCGAGTGTGATCATGATCCAAAATTTTTATGAGAGCTTAATAATTGCCTCAGTACCATTTTGTAAAATTTTCAAAAATTTTAAACTTTTTTGTTTGCTCAATCAAATCTATATAAGCATTGAACTTCATTTCTTATATTTCAAAAATCAAAAACAGAAAGAATATAAACGACACAGTTTCTTTTAAGAATTTTATAAATTCATTGGAGTATGATCATAATTCAAAATTTTTATGAGATCTTAAGCATTTTCTTAGCACCCTTCTATAAAATTTTTAAAATCCTATTCCTTTTTTGATTGCTAAAACAAATCTATGTGTTAATCATCATGCTTTTATCATGGCGTAGCACTGTCTGAATTTTTTAAAATTCTTAAAGCTTAATCATCATCTAAAAATTTTATAGAAACATTAATAATACATTAATGAAATTTCGCTTTTCCCGATGCAAGAAAAAAAAACAGATTTGAACTTTTGTTTTTGTATTTTATCTAGAATTTGTTTGAAATTTCAATATCTTAACAGGATTTTGAGTTTTGGCTACCTCTGGGATATCATCCAAAGACGATATTTCACAGCTTGGCTGATACTCGCTCACCCACTTTGTAAGCCAGAGTCCAGGTTAATCGGCCCCGTTTGTGCCACACAGACACACACTCCCAAAGTCCAACACTGTAACTGATTTTGCTTTCTTTTATGTTGCAAGTACACGCAACAACCTCAGTGACTTGCAACTTGCAAGTGAACACATCAGTGCCAAATCCTGATTTTGCTTGTGACCACCAGTACTCGATTCAAATTTACGGTCATGAGAGTAACATGCTAACGAGCTAGGAAGTTGTAGGCGTGTTCCGGGTAACAAGGAACAGAGGGCCCTGCCTTCCACTTTGCAGATTAATGAACCTGTCCTCTCCCTATCTCTCCTCCCAGCAGAAGGGCTGTCTGCTAGGGCGGCTTTCTCGCGTCCCATCGACTGCACTGCAGCCCCGCAGTTAGTGACCGGCTGACTGGGCTGCCTCTTGTCCGCACGCTGCTCCACTACTTCCACTGCACAAAAGCCACATGAGTTTCCAGGCGCGGACACCATTTTTTTACAGAATTACAGCTTAAGCTAAGCATGAACTTACCGTGGACTCTTGTTATACAGTGCAGGGGAAGCTGGTAGGACGACTAGGAGTATCATGCTGGAAAGAACAGCGTAAAAGATTTCTGCTTGGCATATACAATTATTGGCAAGTGTGGATGGATTTGAGCCAGGTTTCAGTGGAGCGGAACAATTGTTCGCGAAGGGTGGGACAGAGTGTCAAGTAGCCAGTCCAATCGCGTGTCCTTCTCCCTCCAGGTTGTATTTGTATGATGACTGATACAGCCATCTGAACCATGAACAACATGTATACCTAGCCTGGGCTCCTGCTGTCTGCCCTAATTATTTCGCATAATCCAGCGGCTTATCGCGTGTACATCAGTACTTCTGTGGGGGCGGAGGAGGTACACCAACAAGCTTGCTTACAATTGGATTATCAGGTGCCGTCGGATCTCACTGTGCCGAATCGGTAGCTGGCATTGGTCCTCTTTTTCTTCAGGAGATCCATGCTCGCGGCATGGTGCTGCATTGCATGTACCGTGATCTTCTGCCTTTGTAATTTTAAATGGAAAATCGGTCTATTTAACCATTATTCATAGGATCATGTGTTGTTTCTGCAATCAACTCAGTTTACAGTTGGATAACGATTTTTAAGCCCTCAAGAGTGGGCAGGAGCAATATCATAAGATAGCTTCACATACGAGTACTCCCTGCGGTTACAAATAGTTTTCCTTTTGGACATGGATATAATCAAACTTTTAAAATTTTGGCTATCAATATTTTATAAAAAATATTTAAATTGGTTATATGAAAATCACACATGTAAATTTGTCATAAAAAGTACTTTGATAATATTATAATTTTATTGAGTTTTAAAAATACATTATACTAAAAATTAATGATCAAATCTATGTTTGGAGATCATGTCAATATCCAAAACGACAACTATTTACGATCGGGCTGTAGGTTGTATCCTGCATCAAAAACTTTACCAAGAGGGGGGATGGAATTCCATTATGCAGATCGAAACTCTGGCACTTGGATATTTGCCAAATGAGCATCGGTGACATCGCGATCACTACTTCTACGACAAGCATTACGCCATGCATCTGTTGCATGCATCTGGAGACCAACATGCATTTATCACGCTCATTGTTCTTGACCTTGAAAGAAGATCATTGTTGCCTTCTTATGGCCTTATGGGACATGACTACATCAGGGCAAATAGGGCCAGTGCATTAGGCATTTAGGCTCCTGGCTTAGTCCCACACTCCCGTAGCGTTAACTGATTGAACGATTCAAACGAAAGAGGGAGACACGGAGTCCTACGACGGGCGACACTGGGCACCAACTACATTTTGTCCTCCGACACTGGTGCGACCTTTCCTTCACGTCAGTAGTAAGCAACCTGGGCGTGAATATTCATGCATGCATGGCCCATTTCGACACTCATCTCTCATTCTCTCCTACTTCTAAGGCCAGTCACAGTCAAAGTTCCATTATTATTTAAATGAGACGACATATCAGTAAAAATAGTGATATGACGAAGAAATTATGAGGAGAGAGAAAACTAGTTTCATCTGGTTGAAACCGGATGCACACCGTTTCCAACACATTGAAAACTGAATGAAACTACACTGAGAGCGCATCGTTTCATCCCACGTATTTTCACGCATTGAAACCAAATGAAACTGCACCAAATGAAACATTTGATCACAACACTATACAACAATTAAATGATATGACTAGCCTATAAAACTGCGAAATAAAATTATGCATTGGGAGTCCTTATTTCATTTATCAACTTAAACCCCATTAGATGATGTGACACTCTTGAAAACTGTGAAATGAAACTTATCACTGGGAAGGGCCTAATTACGAGTTGGTGGCGGTGGTCCGTTCTCCCCTCTGCCCAAAACCGTCATTATCCCGATCTTCTATACATTGGCGAACGGAGAAATTTTAATTCGATTAGATATGCATGCGTGATCTGCGGTTTATCAGACTCTTATCTCAATCAGTCGATTCTATTTCCAAATACTGCATGACCGATTCTTTTTTCATATATTGCACGCATATAGCTTTTGAGTTACTATATGTCTTTGAGTTGCCATATATATCATTTCCATTAAATATTTACTTGCATGTATAGATAAAATCATTTTCTCTTTTTATCTAATTACATATGGACTTGATTCTGGCTGGCCAGCAGCATGCACGCAGCTATGCATAACGCGACTAGATAAGTTTGTTATCACTATCTCTACTAATTATAATTAGGAGTTGGTGGTGGTACGTCCGTTCTCCACCCTCACCCCAACACGTGTGCGCACCCGCGTAGTTGAGTAGGAAGAGGGCAGTGGCCACCTCGGTAGATTGGATTGGATCATCCCGTCGCTGGAGGTAAACAAATATGCATGACTCATTTATTGATTTTCTTTCTCCCATTGATCTAGCATTCGAATCGACGGCGATTGCTCCTGATACTTTTTGGATTGGATTGATTGATTCCCTTCCGAAGAAAGCAAAACTTCGATTCATAGAATTGGGTCTATTCGCCACTTTCCCTTTGTTGCATTCCTTATTCGATGATTTCTTAATCTGGATTTTATAGATATCTCTTTGGTTGCTGAATCTATATAACTCTACAGCTTCTTGCCTCTCCTACAGATGTGTTAAGCTTATCCGATAAGCGGAGGTAATGAGCGACCTTCCTGATCTCATCGATGCGACGTAGGGGCAGGTTGTTGGTGGTCGGAAACAAGATAGGTTTGGTGGCACTACTGAGGATGGCCCATTAAGCATAGCGATTATCGCTTCAAAAATAATAATTAAAAGTGACTTACCGCTTGGAAAAAGAATTTTAATTAAAAGTCAGAGTGCCGCTTGGAAAAGAATTTTAATTAAAAGTCGTAGTCTTTGCTTGGAAAAGTAAGTTATATCTGTTGTCATACCGCTTGAAAAAAATTTTAATTAAAAGTCGAGTGTCCGCTTGGAAAAGTAAGTTATATAAGTTTGTCATACCGCTTGGAAAAATAATTTTAATTAAAAGTCGTCGGACCACTATCGAAATGTTTCTGATACAGTTGGACCGCTTGCAATATTATTTTGGCGGGCATAGACGCGCGGATGTAATACCACAAATCTTCTTTGCCAGGGTTTTCGACAAGAAATGTTTTTCTGCCTTCTTGATTAAAGGTTCAGCCGTCGCGCAGTTAATAATTCTATTAAAGGTTTTAGGTTTTTCTGTTAAAACTTATCGGAATGAGTGTTTTCTCCGGGCCGTATCTATTCTACGGCTAGTTTCACTCAAAAAAGATTTTTGTTTTTTGCCAAGAGTTTGAATTTCTATCTTTGGAATTTGTGGAGTATAAAAGTAAAGAGGGAGGAATCCCTAGACAGAACAAAAGCTCCTGAGTTTTGTCCCCAAAATCTGAGCCTTTTTCCCAAGTACTGTTGGCTCCTTTTCTGAGTTCAGCCAAATCTCCTCCGCCTCACCTCTGGCAGTTCCTCCTGCGCCTCTCACCTCGGCGATTCTCCCTGCGCCCTCACCTCCAGGCCAGCTCCTCCTTGCGCCCCACCTCTCTGGTAGCATCGCCCCAATTTCTCCGGCCGGCGTCGCCTTGCTCCCTCACCTCCAGAGGAAATGGCAGCAGCCCAAAGAAGCCGTGGGCGGTGTGCGACCCCATTTTTACACAGAATGCAAAAATGGAAATCTAATGTGCTTGCAGTACTAGTCCCTAGATCAGTAGCTAGCACGCACATTTCAACAATTGAAATCACAACCATACATTAAATTAATTAGCGGAAACGAATAATTACATAAATATTACAACTCAGAGAAAATAGCAGCAAAGAAGCAAAGCCTTGTAGTGTACCCATCCAATCCCGCAGGCAACTGACCAGGCATAAATCCTTAGAAATACCACGGCAAAAAGGATCCCGCAACCTGCGATGAACAACTTCGAAGCTTCGCATTCTCATCCACCTAAATAATAATTAGGCAAGGGTGAGTACTTTACATACTCAGCAAGACTTTGGCAAAACCTATAATACATGCAGGCCCTTTCAAAGGAAAGGCTACTACGGTTAATTTGTGTAAAGCGAATTTGAATTTGTAAATCCAAGTTATTTGCAAACGGAATTTGTAAAAGCAAGATTGATTGATAACAAATAAGTAAAGCATATGTAACACTCACAGTCCTCCACGACGTGAGCGACGAATTATCAAATCCTGAAATCCATCAATGTCGGCCCTTTGACATAAAGCACAATTGCAAAACAAAATGATACCAACCCTTTTGAAAATAATAAAACATCTAACATTGGAATGACTTCACCAAGTGCCCATGATGGGTAGCGCTAATCGATTAGATTTAAACTCTGCAGAGGTGTACAACTTTACCCACAAGGAATGATCAACCCTTTTGCTCGACGCACTTCCTCAAGTGGCCAGCCAGGAGATCATACATAGCCGTTACATTATCTAGACATGGCTTTGATCCAGCCCGGGACGTTAACCCCCGCCATAGAACTAGAAACACACACCCAAGCCGTGGATCACATTCACACACCCAACACAACGCTTCTAAACATGGCGGGCGTGCAGTTGCATGGGTGGAAACCCTTCCAAGCAAACCTGACCGAAATGCCTGTGCTAGCTCCCGCCTACCAATGAACAAAGCCAAGTCTAAATAACTTAATAGGCTAAGGCTACCCCATAAATAGCCCTCGTGGTTGCACGGAAATTCTCGGATCAATAGCGTCCCATTGCTCGGTCCTTAATTCGACACGGGCGACACTTCACCCTACACTACGTGCAGTTCCTTTCGCACATCCGGCTATTGCCAATAATAGCCCGCATCAAAGCATAGTTTTATTTTGGGTTTTTAATCAAAGTACCAGCAACCATTTCCCCAAAAAGGACCATTCAGGTTCCATATAAAACATTTCGAAAACAACTTTAATCATGATCATCTGTTCCTCAGATACTAAAGCATGGCTAAGCAGGTTAATATGATCGTATATACCCAAGATGACATTAAGAGATGTCTAGCCCTATTCTGTGGTTATCAAGGTTCACATTTCCATAATCAAGGAGTTTCATGTGACAACAGGTATATCTACCAAATCCACAAAATAGCAGATTTATATAAAATAAACGCATGCATGAAACAATTTGATGCACAAAAGGAATATAAAATACTGGGAGCAATATGGTCAAAGGATGCTTGCCTTGCTTAATCATTGCTTACGGTGAAGACAAGGTTGCGATTGACGAAGACGGCGAGCAAAACAAAGAACGTCGGGTTCTACACGTCGATCAACGGAAATAATGCAAATAAAAGACTTCAATAAGGGCTAAAGGAAAATAGATAGCAAAACAAATAAACTCTTTACAAGAAACAGGGATTGCTCTTTATGAATTTATTAATCTTATTTTACGAATTCAAGATGCAAAGATTGATTAGATTGATAGAATTAACCATGAATTACAAGGGTCATTGATTTTACTATGCATAGCGAGATTTTGCCAATCCTTAATATTTACGGGTTTTGCTCTATTAGGATTCAGATTCAAAGCAAGATGAAATAGGAATATTTTCTTAGATTACGGTAGATTATATCCTAAAGATCATTTCTAAGCTATTCTTTACTAAATTCAGATTTAGACGAGCTGCTTTACGAGCTAATGAAAAGGCTTAAATGATCACATTATATTATGAACGAATACTTCTTCGCCTTTGGTTGACTTCAAATAGAATTAGTTTTATACAAGTTGAGTCTATTGATTTAGGCTACTGATAACATTTCCACGACATTTAAGAAGGTTTTGGTGATACAATTATCTAATATACAGATTTCTTCATTCTTACCGATTCATATTATAAAGTTCAGAAAACTTAACACTTAAGGTTATTTGGCTATTAAGATTTGCATGCAAAACATGATGAAATATGGTTATTTCTTCATAACACGATGATTTATACTTTGCATAACAATCCTAAGTAAATTCCACAAATTTTAGGCTTTGGCTGATACATTATATTCCTTGTTGAAAAAGTCTTAAGTGGCATTGTAAAGTTGACGTTATTCGGAATCGGCAGGAATGTGAAGTGAATGATTAACACTTAAGGGTTTTGAGCTAGCTTGATTTAAATGAAAAGCATACTGTAATTAATATGTTTTTGTAGAATATAGTAGTATGAACTTTGTACAGTGTTTCTAAACCAGTTTTACTGATTTTGGTATTTAAACAAGTTATTTTATCTATCGCTGAAATAGCCTAAATGATCATATTTGAAACCTTAAATCGGCCAAGTTTCAAACTTGATTTCCGACTACCCTATACATGATTCTGGATTCATTTTTCAGGCATTAACGGAGTATCATCCTAGAATTGTTATAAAGTTGGTTTGGCATTATTTTAGCTTTAATCGCAATAGATTATCCATTTACTTATTGTTATCATTAACATTTTCTTTCATTGAGAACATGCAAATTAAATCTTACTTTATATATTTTTACATACATGGGTTCTTGCTGTTTCCAGGAACTTCATACAGTTTATTTCATCCTTTTATGAGTTATTACGCACTTACTCTTATATATGGTCATATTAGGGTTTACTAATGTTTGCAAGATAAGTAACTTAAACACAGATCAAAAAGCTATATGTTTTTGCATGACTGAGCTTCTCATAATTCCAGAAGCACATAATCATTTATTTTATGATCTTATAAGTTAAATTTTTCATGAGAGCAATATTGTCCATACTAGTGTGTTCATCACATTTTAAATTTAAATGATTGTTTTGTGATTCCAGAATTAGATATTTTAGTATATTTGAATCCATCCTGATCTTAGCATCACATAAAACTTATCTTATTATTTTATGACTTATTGACCACAGGTTTAATATGAAGAGCATGATGAGGTTATAATCAAAGTTTAATCCAATTAATTGTTTTGCAGTTCAAACTTTTAATATTTTTGCATATCTATAATCTTCCGATATTAGATAAATATATAAATTTATTTCACTGGTTTGTGACTACAAATGCACAAGTTATTAATAACTCGAATGTATTTCGCGAAATTTGAATGCAAATCAAGAATGTGCTTTACCAACAGAGAAAGTGCCTTTTGAATCTAGTCTTCTTCTACCTCGGGCTCGACTTCCGGCCCCATCAGCAGAATCTGAAAACAGAGGAGCTTCTAGGGCATGGCGGCGAGGGTACTCGTGGCGATCCAGCCAAGGCGGCAGACCAGAGGATCAAGCCTGAAGGAGCATCCAGGGAGGCGTTGATTCGCCGGAGATGCAGCAGTGGGCGCAACCGAGGAGGACGGCGACCATGGCGGTGACAAGCCGGAGAATATGAACAGGCGGTTAGGGCTTGAATCGGTAGCATTGTGAGCATCGAGGTGCTAGAGGTTCCATTTTCGGGTTAATGAAGTCGGAGACTTCACTGGAGAACTCTCCCCACGGTGGCCGGATTTGGAGGAGAAGAGGCGCAGTGCGCAGCTCAGATTCGCATGGAAGATGCTAAATGTTTTTGCAGGGATTTGATCACTAGGGAGTATAGATGGTGTATCTGGAAGAGATTTGGAAATGGTTTGCTCATTCTCTCGAATCAATTCCGGCTTTGAGCTTCAGGGGCTTCTGGAAATGGCGAAAAGGGCAGGGAGTTCTTGCGCTGGCTTGAGGAGAAAAGAAGAAGGAGTGAAGGGGGAAGTGGAGCACTGCCACTGGTGGTTTCCAAGGTGCAATGAATCTGGCTGAGGACTTCGGCGTGATCTCCTAAGGCACCGACTTGGGCTTGCTCTGGCATCGATGGAAGATTCGGAGAATTGGAGTGGTTCTGATTGGGACCCACATGGCGTTGAAGGTCACGGTGGAGGCAAAGCAAATTGAGAATTGGCTGCCACCGTATCGAGATAAAGCTCAATGGATAGGTTATCTATCATATCTGAATTTTATGCGAAATTTATTTCGTGATGAGTTGCCGATTATCTGCCTACTGTATAATTTTAAGATGAAAATACTATTCACAGAAATTATAATAATTCTGACAAATTACAATGCACATATTTACATTTTCCTGATTTTGATTTATCAGACAATTCAAATATTTTTTAACTTTTTGAAACTTTGTTTTTCAAATTAATTTGAGCTAAGTATTCTTATGTAAAATTTTCAGCTCAAGATATTGCTCCAGATTTTATAAAAATTCGACATTAAGATTTTCAAATTTGAGCTTACTTTTTGAATTTTTAAGAGTGTTATATCTCATGATCAGTTCCTAGAATTTTTACCAGAGGTAAATATCACTCTGAGGGTATTATGGTAATTTTCTTGGATTCAGATAATGTTTGGATGATCTCCATTCTTTAATTCTATTTGTTGGATTTTCATACCTTACAAAACTCCAAGGAAAATTCAATTAAAAACCAATGATGCTAAGAAACTCAGAAATAAATATTTTTAAATTTAAAATATTTATTTTTATATTACTTTACTTTTCGGGATGTTACACGGTGCCTCCCGCCTCGGCGATTCCAAGCACCACCTCGTGTATCTGTAAAACGTTCCTCCGTGGTTCTTAGCCAAAAAAATTGAGTTTTGCCGAGTCTTTGTCGAAGGTAGTTTTCTCTAAGATTTTTTTTCCTAACCCTAGAAGCCTGTGAAAAGGAGGAGCCAACCTTTTTCCCCAAAACCCCAAATGACTCCTCCTGGCTCCACCATCACCTCGGGGCTCCCGCATGCATGCCTTCTTCGCCTCCTCCTGCCACCTCCGGCCTCCCTCCCGGCCCCCACGCCTTGGCCGCCTGAGCCCTGATCTTTCTTTGGCCGCCACAGGCCAAGACTGGCCGGCCTCGGCGTCTCTCCGACGTGCCGCCTCTGGCCGGCGTGCTCAGCTGTGTCGCCCCATCTCCTCTTTGGCGCCTTGCCCGAAAGACCTCCTCCCGCCTGACCTTCCCTCGCCGACGCCTCCTTCTCTGGTCATGCTACCCTTCAGCCGGCCAAGATCCAAAGGGCAAGGCAAAGAAGATCGTCGGCCGCTCTCCCCTCCTCCTCCTTCCTCCATGGAATTACTTGGAGGTGAGGACTCAACCCTAGAGTTCATGGAGATGTTTGGTTTCTAGTATGCATATCAGGTGTTTGATGAAATGCTTAGCTAGGGTTTGGGTGTGGTTGGATGGCTGGATTAGGGTTCTTGCTATGGGTGTGGTTGGTTGGCAACTGTGTCTTAGATTTGTTAGAAATGGGTGTATATTTCGCAAGTGTGTTGACCTGAAGACAGCTGACCTTCAGTATCTCAAGTTTAGATGATTCCTCGTGTCAGATTAATACCTGTCATTTCTAGCTCTAAGTAAGGAACATGTCATATTAAGCACATTCTTAGCATGAGATTTCATTACATCGTACTGGTGCTAAATATTTCCAGGATTTAATTCACTGAACTCAAAATTACCTTTCTTGAATACCATGTGCATAGCTTTGGAGAATGTAAGAATGAGTAGTTCCTAGTGTAAAAACAGGTACTGCAAGTCTAATGGCTGATTTGTCAGGTAATATTCATGGCTTGCTCATTTCAGACTTCAGAGTTTGCTAACAGTAGTTGTTTCAAGCAAAAAGTTGTTCCTGTTATGACCAGTGGGATTTTGGGATCTAATCTCCCATTTTTTGTTCAATAGGTCGTCATGGGCCCAGTGCTGCTAATTCAATATTCTGTTCTTGGATTAGCATTTTGATTGATTAATTCTATAGGTTACTTCCCTTCCTTAGAACAAAAGCCTGTTGTGAGGTATGGTTAAATACATTAGTTCACCTCCTTGCCATCCAGATTGATTATTGATGCATTCAATGTATATTATGAGGTATGGTTAAATACATAGGCTTGGCATAGTTCAATGTTAGATAGGGAATTTTGTACTACAAAGACTAATTGCATCCTTTTACTCATCCAAGCTCTGGAGGCACCAAGGCAGGGAAGGTGGTATATTTGGGTTTTTGACTACCTATAAATTTTGTTATGCTTTTGCATATAGATTCAACTTCTAACTAAAGGCTTAAGACTTTAAATATTGGCGTGATTTGAGTAGAATTTATTTAAGATGCGAGTCGCTAGTGTTCTTCATATCTTTCAGTTTGAAACTAAGCAGGTTATTTTAAAGCCTCACAGAAGATTATATATATATATCCTACATGCTATCTTGTTGTATCATATAAAGCTCTTAAAATAACCATCTGGTTTATCTTTTTAGGGTGAGGAAATATGTGTGGTTGATTTGTTAATGATCATGCCATTGTTGATATCTCTGATTGTGAGCTCATTCAATATGATACACTCTGTTATTATAAGTCATTCTGCTTCATGGTTTATTAATCTTAATTAGTGTGTTTTGTACTTGATTGCAAGTGCTTTATAATGAGTATTGCATGATGTAGCTTCGCTCGCTTATTGTTACAGACGGTGTTTTCTTTATATTACATACCTGCTAATTTGGTACGAGCAATATGAGCATGTTACTGAATTAAATACTTTAATTGGAATTGTTATTGTTATTACTAGTTACTGTGCTTGGCTGAGTATATATGGACATCAGTATTTAACTTTTACATCTGTTGCTCTCTTACAGCTCAACCTGGCCATATCTTTAACATTGGAGCAGCATTATCCCAGGCTCACTGGCTCATCTGAATGACCTCTTCTATTTGTAAGATTACCCTTCCTGAATCATTATATTTGAAGGCATTGCTGTTGTGTTACATGACCTGAACATGGATCGAGCTAGCCGCCTTATGTTTGCTGCTTATCTCATTTCTCCAGGAATTTGAGCAACAACAAAGATATGGTGAAGGGTGAAGGTGGTGTGCCTCTCTAGACTAGAGTCAATGATGTTTGGGTTTTTAGCCGTTGTTTAGCTTAGTTGTAAAACACTGGAAAGACTATGCTCCTACTATGTTTTGATACGTAGTAATCCAGCTGCATGTTGCTAGTTGATTTATCTAACGAATTTTATTAGTAATCAATTTTGGTGATGTACTCACATGTTGTACCTATTGATGATTTGTGATAATGAAACTTTCGTACGTTGCTTTCTCGAGGAATTATATGTTATGGTGCTTGGATTGTATGTTATGGGTGGTTGATATTATTATAAATTTGGCGAACATTTATTAAGTGGATATATATTAAACTAATGCAATTGATTTTCCAAATACGGCTGCTTGTAAAAGCATTCCAAGCGGTATATACATTAAAAGCGGTACTACCGCTGGTCTTCTTTGGAGCTCACACGCAGTGGATGGTGTCAATAGGTTGAGGGAGACACTGGCGAGGGGAGGCAAGGAGGCAGTGGAGCTGATTGATGGGGTGGGGCTATGGTATTGCCGAAGTAAGGTGTACGAGCCACTTACGCTGCTGATGGTGGCAGCCACATACGAATGATGTCTACTTCTTCAATGACTTTGCGTCCCATAGAGTAGCAGGTGATGCCTGTTTTGGTCGATCGATCGATCTCAAATTATGGCGTTACAAATTTAAAATCCTAAGTGCTAAGATATTATTATTTAAATTTGTGAAATTAAAGATAATTTTAAGATCGAGTTTGTAAACAAGTTCTTGGAATTTGTATATTTTGATGAATTGATTTAAACATTTAACCATTGTACATTCAGAGTGAACATTATTATTCAGATAAGGTTTGTGCTCTTTGCAAATAAATTTTTTATCACAAATTGAGTTTCCGTTGCATCGCACGGGCACATGGCTAGAATAGAAATAATATATACCTTAAACTCGAAAGATTTGAGGCGCAATAAGAGGCATCACATCATCATTTTTCTGAAAACCTTCTCATAAAATTGAAAATTATGGATAAGTCCTTTCATGGTAAATTAGAAATCGTGAACAAGTTCTTCTATCGGTTATTTTACAAAAAAGATCCCATAACTCCGCAAATTCGGTTCTTTCGGTCCAAAAGATTTAAACAAATTTGAAATCACAAACAGATCCTTCCATCAGTTATTTCAAAAAAGAACCACGTAGTTCTCGCAAATTCGATGTAGACGCGGATTCTTTCAACCAAAAAGATTTAAAACATTTAAAAATCACGAGTGGATCCTTCCACCGATTATTTTGCAAAAAAAAATCCTGTAGTTTTACAAATTCGGTTCACAAAAAATTCAACTAAATTTTTTTCTCGTCGTATGATATCGCGCACCTCTCTACTAGTTTTACTACATCGGCACCAGCAAGCGCTAGCTCACTGAGCGGTGCTATCTCCGTGCTCATTTGCTTCAATAAACATCGCGTATTTAGTCCTACTCATTTCTCAATGCCTTTATATATTAAGGCTGTAACGGTAGTAGCATTTTAGTCAGTGAAATATAACATAAATTTAAAATAACAAAATTATAGGAAATCAACCATTTAACTTTTATGTGAACATCTATCTAGGATCCGAGTTATAACAGTCTATATAAAAAGAAAGAGTCTATGCAAAGTACAATAAAACGTAATGAAATTTAGAATAAAAATAAAAAATAAATTGTCATATGAAATCCATATTAAAACCCATACATAACTAAAACTTAGAATAATAATTAGATAAAAATTAGCTATTGGATTTATATATAAATTATATCATAAAACTAACATTCAAAATTAAATAAATAGAAATGTAAAATTAACTTTTAGATTAGAAAAAAGAGTCCAAACCAAGTACAATATAATATAACATAAATTAGGGAAAAAACAAAAGAAAAGCAGACATTAAACTTTCATACAAACTTGAGACTAAAATAAACATATAGCTGAAATTCAAAATAAAAATTAGATAAAAATGAGCAGTTGGATTTGTAGACGAGTTGTAATCTAAAACTGATATATGTAAAGGATCGAGACGATGATCAGAGAAGGGAAAATGATCCCAATTAAAATTTTCCCCACTCAAAATAATCCAAAACAAACCCTCAAACACATCAAATAAAAGAAGCAAACAAGAATGAGCTATTTGATATGTATGACCGTAGGGTCTCCGTATGACCGATGATTGGTATGACCAGAGAAGGTGCGGTATGACCGGGCTCAAGAACAACAGGGAAAATAAGCACAAACTTCAAAAGCAAAAATGATCCATCTTTTAATAGGATGAGTAAGAACTCATGAAACTTGGTAGATGTCTTTCTAAAGATGTTAAAAACTTATTTCAATTTTTAATCGCAAGGATTGACATCAAACTTTTGACCATTTTCGATTTGAAGGAAGAACATCTCAAGTTGGAAAAAAACTCAAAACCTGATCTTGATCATACTCGTGGGGTTTTTGATGATCAAGATGATCTTGGATGGTCTCCCACACGTCAAAGCAAGCAAGAACTCAAGGCAAAAACTCCACAAACGTAATTTTGAGGAATGATTCACTCAAGAACACAAAATCGATTTTTTACAAGAAAATGGAGTTACCTAGATGATCGAGATGATCTTGGATGATCTCCCACATGTCAAAACAAGCAAGAACTCAAGGCAAAAACTCCACAAATGCAATTTTGAGAAATGATTCACTCAAGAACACAAAATCTGGTTTCTTACGAGAGAATGGATTTACCTAAATGATTGAGATATGATCTAAAGAAGATTCACCCATCAATCATCATCCTTGGCACAAGAACCAAAAGCAAGTAGAAGCAGGGGAGACAATCCAAATTGCAAGAATTTAAATGCAAAATTTAAGATATAATGTAAATGCGTAAAGCAAATAAGCATTGAAAGAAAAGGATTTGCATTTCTCAAAGGAAGATTTACAAAACCTCATAACAAAGTAGGCAAAAGCTCAAACGAGTATAAAACCTCTAAAACCTACAAATGAGGGAAGGCCACCCCTACCCATCTATTTATACTATTTTTGGACCACCTACCACCCTTGGATGAGTCTATTAACCTTAGAGCACTCCATCAAGGGTTAGGATTAACCCACTCACACAACCATGCATGGGTTAACCTAAAACCTACACATATAATGGGTTTTCTTGCACGGTTTTCAAAGCACACTAACTAGACCCACTATCCTATCAACTAGACAGCGATCTGATGGCCCTCATCAATCGAGCAGCGTCCAGCTAGCATCTCATCCGTTCCTTTCCTTCTAGGCTTGCCAAGATTCTGTCTCTGATCATCTTCCGGTGATCCTCAACCATCTGGACCTCCGACGTACCTTGCCTAGTCCCGATCATCCTTCGCCTCACCATGATCGAGCATTGTCGTCCTACAGCCATCAAAGACATGGAAACCCATCACATAGCAATTACCAAAAAAGATATTCAATAAAATTCATCAAAAATCACAAATTAAAATTCACTCTCGTTCATGAAGGCCGGTGCTACCACTCTCAGCCCAGTAGCACCGCTGACCAATCATACCGCCCCTAACCGGTATGACCGGCCTCCAAAGACTCAAGGAACCCCTCTCTGGAAAACACGCATTGACCTGGGTCCAGTGCAACCGCTCATGCCCGGTATGATCGGACACCCACCGGTAACACCGCTGACCGATATGATTGGACCACGGTCGGTCATATCATCGCTGACTGACAACATTTAAAATTCTTCAAATTTTGATTCGAACTTCAAATTCACTTCAAACTCAAACCTATCAGCCTTAAATATTGTCAATAACTTATCACAAATACATGAAGATCTCCACATAGTCTTTCAATATGAAATTAAATAAAACGTATGAATGAAAATAAATCTTCTACATAACTAAAATTGTAATCATAAATTAATTATAAAAATAAAACAAAATTATCCATCTGATTTTCATATGGACTCTAAATTAAAATATGTACACATAACTAAAATTTAGAATAAAAATAGAAAAAAATAGCAGTTGGATATGTATACAAATTCTAACATAAAATGAAATTATAAATGAAATAAATTATAACAACAAAAAAATAGAAGAATAAAAATATAAGGGAATTAGAGATTGTTTTTAATCTCATACTTAGTGAAAAAATAAATTTTAGTTTTATTTAGAATATGCTAATTCGTGAATAAAATAAAATAAGGTAAGGAATTTGATTTGTATATATATATAAAACATTCGAGCTCTTTATTGGGTAGATCTCCACTGGATAAATGGATTAAGATTTAAGTGGGTGATACACACATGTTCACTCCGTTGTGCCGGTATGAGCACTATAATTTGCATTAAAAGAAGTACAAAAAAAAGAGACAAGCACCGCTATAAGGAAATTAAAAGCAGATGTATAAATGAAAAATGTTATGTTATACTATATTTATTGTTTTGTTATACTAGTATTTAAGGAAGAAGTTTTTGATCATATGTGATAAGTATTGGGAAATAGATTGAGTATATTCCTCTCCATAATATATAATATTAAAATATCACAAAAGAAGTTCTGCAACATTTTATTTTCTAGAAAGCAAACAAAACAACATATATACTACCAAGTTATTTAAACATGCTTCGAGGATGATACACGTGCAAGGCGTTGGCTACCTTGCTAGCTTGTATAGAAGATTTTTTAATATAGAAGATCGCTAAATTGCTCTCTTTGTATCTTGGTGTGTGTGTGCGTGCACATGTATGTATATATGTGTTTGTATGAAAAATACATTTTACTCCTAGGAGTAGTTTCTCCCACCTCTAATATACCACCTAAACAAACTTTAAACAACTTTTTATCACTTTAGGTACACTTATATATATACTAATTATAAGATAGTCCAATGTGAACCACTAAAAAAAATTAGGAGAGAGTTCATAGTTTTTCACATATTTTATAAATACCTTTATATATGCACATAAAAAGAAGCATGTCTAAAAAATATACATACCACATCTGAAAAATACATATACCATCTAGACAGTCTTATATACTTGTACACTATATATACATATTCTCATTACGCGAGATATTCTTTATGTTATGAGATACAGTATATAGAATAACTGTTCCTAAAAGTATAAAACACACACATATATATACGAGAAAGTATATAGCGAAAGTAGACATATAGTGAAATAATAAAAGTAGTTAAAAAGAGACGTTGAATTGAACTTGAATAGTCCAGATTTAGATGGAACCTCACATCCTCACTTAAATACGTTTTACACGTAACCTTAAAAATTACAAAATTCCAAACATTAAGTGGAGGAGGTGAAATTTTACTTAGATCTGAACCATTTAAGTTCAATCCAACACCTATATTTATCCACTTTTATGATTTCATTATATATATATATTAACCGAGCCACTATGTATGGTACATAGGCATTATGGTCTAAGACGGACATTTCTTAAGAAGCAGTAAATATATAACAGAGCGAACCAGCCAGGGTAAGAAACAAGAGGGGCCGGGTCGCATCAGATGTCAACTCCCAGCGGCAGTTAGACGTGGACCGCACGCCTCCAGACCAGAGTCCCTGAGTGGATGCTCCCACCCATCGCAAGAATCCAACATCTCTGATCCGCGAAGATGGAATATGGAATTTCCTTTATCCCATTCCCGCGCGCCTACCTTTCGGTTCAAGGCCGGGCAGGCCTACTGCAGCTTTCCACAAGCGCTATTAATATTTGCCATTTGCATGTCTGTTACTTAACCCTGCCCTTTTGTCTTCTTTTTTTGCTTTCTGCTTTCGATCTTGTCTCTAACTGCTTGGGACGTTGTGATGATAGGAGGAATATTGGGTTTCTGGGACAAGTTGGAGAATGAGCGAACTGGAAACAAGACAATGGTGGGTTTGTTCTCTTCCCGGCTACCTATTACAAAAATTGGCGGTTGGTCGAGCGTGATGGTCCAGCCTCTCGGGTCAAGCTGGTTTGAAGATGCGTATCTGGTCGCCATTGTTTCGCAGGAGCTTTCAGACGAGTTCAGAAGAAAATAAAAAATAGCAGCCGTCGTACGCTTGCAGGAAGCATGCATGGTGCCTTTTCTCTTTAAATTTAAAAATAGGAATATATATATATATATATATATATATATATATATATATATATATATATATATATATATATTTGGTTGCTTTTGATTCTTACCAATTCTTTACCGGATTTTGTAGCATTGATTAAATTTAATAAGATTCTTTTCTCCCTTAGCACTAGTTCATTTTGCTGTAAATCTTTAACCAAAATATTGACAACCAATTTGGTGATCGAATTTTAGTGATACTAAATTTTGATAAAGTTTAATTAGATAAATTTATCATCAAACCACATTGATGCACATGGTACGCATGGATTTTAGAAAACCATTGTTAGTTGGTAGTAACAAAACAAATATATGATCACACGTACGATCAGCTTGCGCAGATTAATGTGTAAGAGCATATTAATAAGCTTGGTTGGTCAAGTATGCAAAGGGAAGCAACTAGTCCTCATGGCACCGTGACATTCGATCAGGTACGTCATCCAAAGGAGAATGTCCGTAAAAAAGACCCTTGCCCTGGGTGGATTTAATTTACTCGATTTATGATTGATCACTGCGAAAAGAAGAGAGGGAGAAAACAAAAGAAAGCTAGGCACAGGATTGGCTTTTCGACAACAGGAATGTTCTTCGTGGAAAGCTGATTTTCTTGACTCGTGCTTGGTACGCAGATTTAAACCTGGTTGAGAACAGCTGATTATGGTGACTTATATACAGTTCTACGATTTAAAAAGTTGTGTTACAAGAAATTCTAGATGAATTTTCTTAGGATTATGATGTCTATTTTGTTAATAGAATTTCTACTTCTTTTAGAGGCGTATGACTCTGCTTGTTTAAACTTAAATTTTTGGATTTATAGCTACATCTTTTAGGCCTAAATAGTTTAAAACAATCGGCGTTTATACGTGGTAGAAACAGATAATTTTACCTTAGCTTTAGTGGAATTAGTTTAAAACCAACCCTCTAAGCCAAAAAAAAACACCTCTCTAGTCATTTTTAGTTTTTATACGAAGACTTATGGTTTTTCAAAAAATCCACGTGAAAAACCACCTGTTTATTTAGGCAGAAGGAGGACCATTTATTTTACTTGTGTAAATCCTTGAATGTGTATACACTCCTACTGAGCTTGGTTTTCGTTCTTCATTTCGATCTTCCTTTCGGATCGCATACATCTTTCTGAAAATCTCTTCAGGTATCTCATAAAAAAAAGTGATCATCGATGCAAAAAGATCCACAAATGGCTAATAGTGGAGAACATTACGTATACCATCCGTCTCAATAGATTCGCCATCAGGAGAAAACCTATTCCTACGTTTAATTAAGCCCCATCATTGGTTGGTCAAAAGATTGAGCGAATTAACGACCGACAGCATACTCCAAATTAATTTCAACGCCGAGTCATACCGTGTCTTCAACGGTCACCTTCGTGACTTCACCTCCTCACCATCTCCACTTCCGCATTAGATGACCGATTTTTATTCGATCAGACCCAAGCTAGAGACCAGAAGAATAACTGGATAAGAAATGAAACTGCAAAATGTCAAATCAAATCCTCCGCGTATCTGACCCAACTTTCATAGAATTATTTTTTTCAAATAACATATTTTAAAGACAATTTTACAAAAAAAAATACGTCTCTGTCGCTATTTGAAACAGTGACAAAGGTCTATTTAGTCGAGATTTGCATTAGCCGATAAATTATTTTATCGTAGATTCATTTGGTTGACAAGGCTGAGACTTTTGCCGCCATTTGAGTTGGCAACATAACCCCCTTACTAATTCAAATGGCACCAGAGGTGTATTTTTGTAAAATTTTCATTCGACATATTATTTTTGTAAAATTATTTTTAAAATGTATTATTTTGAAAAAAATAAACTTTCATATGCATGTTGTCTTTGACATAAACATAACGTTGTAATTGTCGATGTCTAAGACCTAGGATCTCTTAATCGAGCTTATGAAAATATGATTGTGTGCTCCTAGTAAACAAGATGAAAAAAAATGATATATGTGGATTGCTTCTTTATTAACTAAGCGACTTTACAGAGTATACAAATTATAGAATAATTGAGAATTCTCTCATATGTCTATTGCTTATTCTGGTTGCGAATTGCCTATTAGATGCCTCCAAAAGTATGGATCGAACTCTTAT
Source organism: Guadua angustifolia (assembly GCA_036346375.1). Lineage (NCBI taxonomy): Eukaryota > Viridiplantae > Streptophyta > Magnoliopsida > Poales > Poaceae > Guadua > Guadua angustifolia. Next base: position 11,452,855 of record CM070507.1, on the reverse strand, counting down.
TTATATCGGTTGAAGATACGGTAGTTGTTATCCATAAGAACGTTGTGTAACCTAGAGGTGTCTTCTCGCCAAAGGATACCTTTTTCAACGATAACTTTCGGTAGCTATGTATATCTATCAGATAATTGTTTGCACAGAGATATGTATGGGATAACCGCTTGTCCCCAATCAGTTCACTGGTCGGAGTGACTATTTCACTGATTGGGGACGACCAATGTGAAATAAAGTTATTGACCACCTTAGTTGAACTAGTCGGAGACAAAATTATTTGAGTAAGAGTGAGTTTCGTTCTATACATTATGGGCTTTATGTATTGCAAGTCTATTAATAAAGTATAGTTATGAATAATTGAAGGCTCAAATAAGTGACTGACTGTTAATCCTTTTCAGTAATCATCTTTTTTCTAGTCTCTTCTACCTTATTTTCTGCAAATTTAGCCCTCCCACAAACGTATTTATAAATTTGTCCTCATCTCTAACCATGAAAAGAATGTATCACTCTCCGTATTCCTGCACTACGGAAGGTCTCCAGAGCTAGCTACCGATACGGCGGCAAGGTGCCTCCTCTCCTTCCACGTTTCCCAGGCAGGGAAATGGTTGTCTGGCGCTCGTTCGCCTACTGCCGCAGCTAGCTGATTCCCATGCTTCCCGAGCGCTTTAGCGCTGTCTCCCACGCTCTATACTACACCAGCTTCAGCGTCCCTAAGTGCGGGAGCGCCTTCTGCGTTAAGGTAGCCAAATTTATCAATGTGTTCACGTATGTACTAGATTTGTAAAAGAAATTGAGAGGAGGAAGATCGGAAGAGCTCAAGCTTGTACATACCTAGCCGGAACTCAACTGCTCTAAGTTCTAATTTTTGCTCCTAGTGATGTACTATTAAACGTCACTCTACAGATTTAAAATCGTATGCTGCCCATCTACGCATGCAACACCACTATCACGTAAGGAAGGTGCTACTACTAGTACTCCATCATGCAACACACAGGCGCCCTAGTCTTGCACATAATTGGCACACGGCAAGTAACAGTAGCAGGCGTGCACCCGCAGAAACGCAGATTGATTGGCCGTCCGTACAGTTGTAGCCAGAGAAATAGAGATCATGATGCACGGATTGACCCGCGCGTCCCGCGGCGCTCGAAGGCCGCCGCAGCCCCAGGAGATAGAAACAAATGACCGGCAGGCACGGCCTGCCTGCGCTGCGCACGCGCCCCCTCTCCAAAATCTCAGTGGAACGCGCGGCGCGCGGGGCCACCCACGCGCCTCACCACCTTCCAGTTCCACGCTCGAATCACCCGGCCGGCGACCGCGCTTAAAGTAAACCCGACGGAACCATGCGACACACATGCCGAGCACGTACAGCTTGGAGTTGGCCGGCGCGGTCACCACGGTAAGCGCGCAGCGCGGGGCGTGTGGCTGGGCGCGACCACGAGGACGAGGAGACCAGCGAACGCGCGCGACGACGGGGTAGGAACGACTCGGCGTACTGATATGATCTTGTGATCTTGTCCGTTCCTCCCTGATGGATGGACATGGGGGTCACGCTGGGATAGGTCAAGCCTAATGTGGTGGGAAGTCAGTCCGGATTTACCTCTCACCGTCGTTTTCCTCCGATTTAGGCTTCTTCCGTAAGTTTTTTAGATTTGGTCCTCTCTTGATCTTAACTGCAGTGGTAGACAATATCTATTTTCTACCACAAGAGATTCGTGGCAATAAAGCAACAAGCGTTAGCATGGGAAGACTTACCGCGCTATCGGACTGTTCTTTCTTGTCTCGATAAAGAATGGATCGTCTTGAAAACACTTCTAACCCCTTCGTAAGGCATGTATAGTAAGTGATCCGAACCTACTCGGAGTAAGCCCTCCTTAGAGGCAAGTGAAGTTGGTGAGCTAACAGGATCTCCTGTCATGCTATCGAACCACGATAGATCAACTTATGTGCTATTCGACCGTACCGGATCGTCCTAACACTCTACCATATCATTCTCCCGCGTTTATGCCTGCTGTCATGGTGCGCCAATCTGCTAGGTACCGTATCGGAGCAGGACATACTCGAGTGAAAAAAAAACTACATATACGTGCCCTCGGAGGGCAATTCAAAAAAAAAAAAGATACGCTGGGGCCATATAAACCTTTCAACGTGGAGGTCGTTTTCGTAGGTCGGACTCGGCGCTGGAATCTGACGCCTCCCTTCCAAGAGCTAATGCGCCCTGGGCCCCGTGATGCCTCTGCCGCGCCGCTCTCCACCAAGCTTTGTCCGCTTCTCGTTTTTTTTTTCACCCTTCATTTCGAGAGCCGCGAATTTTCGTGTTGAGACCGATCGCCGGACCGTGCACGTGCCGGTAAGCCGGAGGGGCGTCGCGGTTTTGTTTACACGAGCATGGATCCCTGTTGTGCATTAAACGTGCGGTGAGTTCGTTGTCCCGGCTTCGTCGTGTGCAGACTGCAGAGCACAGCCACAGGTAGTGCAGCTCGCTCGAATAAATATGCAAGCAGAAAAATTGTCGGTAAGAAAGTGTAGATGTGAATTTTCCGTTAAGAGAAACAGATGTCTACTACTAATTTGAGAGTACAAAAGAGAGAACAATTTGTACAAAACAATCTACCTCCCTAGACATTTCAAATGCGTACGCACGAAAGAAAAGATAGATGGATTTCTTCCCACTTGACGCAGATCGATAGGTCCGGTAGTGTGAAGAGGACGACAGCTGTGACAAAAGGACAGGTTTTCCTTCTTGTGTGAGAAAAGATATGGGGATTTAGAAACCTCCATTGGAGAGCATCGAGCCATCACCAGAAGCTCAAATTAGCTTTCTCCGGCCCCAGTTAGATCTGTGATGGAACTACTCACGGAAACGGCAAATAAAATAGACCCAACACATCTAAAAAATTAAGGCCCAAGACAAAATATGACATAGGCCGAACTTAGAAGTCCAATAAAATCACGACTCGTGTTATTCTTTTCTCTATTGAAAGTTTGCGAACAGGACATCGTCGTACAGTGTTTCGCAATCTTAAAAAATCCAACTTTGCGCCCTACCTGTTGCTCGGTTGGTTGGTGCGTGTGGTGTGTGTCCAACCGACCTGCGTTCAAGCGTAGCCCAACACTGGCACGCACGGAGTCGAGGGCGACTGCTCAAGGGTACGTGTGCGCGCGCATTGTTCTTTTTCTGTTACGGATGTCAAAAGTCTCCATCAATTTTCTTTTAAAAAAAATCCAACTTCGGAGTTAGCGCTATCTGGCGGCCCAATTCTTTTCTTATGGACTGACTAGTCCGTCGATCTACTGGAAGTAAATCTTTGTTGGCCCATGATTTGTCAGTACAAAAAACGACGTTTCCAAAACCACACAACTTCAGGCCCATTAGTTCTTATCCGGCTTGTCCTCTGCTCCCCTGAGCATCTCTGTACTCGGCATCCTTACCATTGTTCTCGCAGGAAGGACCAACAAATCGTGATCTCAGAAACTATCGATCGGGCGCGCAAGATGGATACGTGCCACCAGCGACCTTGCATGCAACGAGCATGCCAAGACAGATGCTCAGGAAATGTTGGGGCCCACACGAGCCGGTTGCATTGCATGCAAAGGGTTAATAAGCCAGGATGTGTACCAGCAAAAGCAAGGCGGCAGGATGATTACTGATAAGGACGAGCTCACCAGCCCATTCGGCGATGATTGATCGATCGAAACGCACCGGTCGACGTACGTAGGTACGTGCATACGTACGTACATGCATGCCGATCGTTCACGTCTCTCTCGCGTCCGGTGTGCCTGTCCCTCCGTTGGTTTTGTCACCTCGCCTGGGTCGCCTAACGAATTCATCAATTATTTAGTATCATGAACTTTTTTTGGTCAAATTTAGCTCTCTTGTACATGTGTTTATACAAATTTAGCCCTCTCTATCCTATACTGTTCCCGAAGAAAGCGGAAGTCCCATACCAAACCCGACGAGCGTGAAAGCTCGTCGGCGCCATGAAAACTCACTCGTGTGAGCAAGAGCTTCCGTGCTGCCTTGTGGTGACAAGAAGAGGACTTTCTTTTTAAATAAAATGCATTAGAGGCTAGACTTGCAAATAGCAGTGCTCTCACATAACCAACGCAGAACAGATGGATAGAAAATAGCAAATAGATTCAAAACTCTACGGTGTACACAAACAGCTCGAATAAAATCGCCATCTGGCTAAACTCCAACAGCATCAAGCTGAAGAAAGCAACAATATATTGCTGGTGGTTAGACTTGAATTTTAGGCGTCCTGCATATTAGACGCGTGAATCGAATGCGACTAATTTTGAGTATGTAGACAAAATGGCTATAACAGGGTAAGCAAGTCTCGCCCTGACCTATTCCCAGATAGATGATAGCACGTACGTACGCACCACAAGGTACATGAACAGTGTTTGCACTGTTGGCGTGTAACGGCAATTTGTTTCCTACCGAATTAAGGACGGGACCAAACTACGGAAAGCTCCATATATATATATAGGGTTGGACTTGGATGGAGCATTGCCTCGACCGATCGATGGATCGTAGGCCTAGCTTCGAGATTGATGTGCGACGCTTCCTTTTTGGGGGGCCGTCAAAGTGATAGCCGACCTTCGCTTTATTCGTTGTCGCACGGCGCTTTCTGTACTCCTGGCCCTGCCGATTACCAGAAGACAAGCGAGCAGGCCCAGTTGCATTGCTGGATCACCCTAAAGCCTCCCAACTGTTAGCTAGGGTGCTCAGCGACATACTAGCTGCAAACCACTATTATTATGTAAATTTTATAAAAATTATATCTACAATTTTTAATTTTTTAAAAATTATCAAACATAGGAGAGGTTAGTTCCTACAATGTTGTATAGTGGTTTTACTGTTCATCGCTATCCAGCCAGACTAGTGATTTTGTTGTTTATCGCAATTCAGCTCGCTTTTTGTCAATGTCACATCTTTCAAATATGATTGAGTTTGTTATTCAAATTTTACAGAGTTGTAGAAGCTAACCCCCCTACGTATTGTTTTCTGATAATTTTTGAAAAAAAATACATATGAATTTCACATAATTTACACGATAAGAGTGGTTTATAGATAAATTTTAGAGAGGTTGTATTTATTTGTTGATATATTGTTTTTCTTTTTTTGATATGTCTCCTATCTTGAGGTATGGATTTTAACTAATTGGTTGAAGCTCGTATTGAAAAAATATTAATAATCAAAATTTTAAAATTTTGACTTTAATATCGGAAGAAATAAGTCATATTGCAACAATATTATAAATCAATTACAGATAGATATTTGAACCCACATGTCGGCACATGTTGATAGAGAAATTTTAGAGAGGTTGTATTTATTTGTTGTATATTGTTTTTCTTTTTCTGTTAAAGAACTTTTAAGATCCAAACAAGCTTAAATAATTTCACCTTCCGATCACAAATATGTGCCGTTTTGGACATCAAAAATTTCCGGAAAATTTGTCACCGAAAGGAGGATGACATCGCATACGTGCCAGCCCATCTCAAGGTAAATATGTAGGTGGGCATAAAAACAAAACGTAAAATTGAACCGAATCATACCGATTATTTCAGGATTCATTTTATTATAGTACTATTCGGTTTTCGGCTTTCGGTCCGGTTTCTGACTCTCAAAAACCGAAAAACCGAACTATCGGGATTGGATAAATTACCATAAGGACCATCATACCCCGGCAGCCCTTCTTCGGCCGACCATGCTCCCCTTTGATGTCATCCCAAATGAAGATCCTTGAGCGGGCCAGCTGCCGACCATACCCGTCCGTGAGCATGTGGCTTAGCCCTCTGATCATGGTTGCTCGGGCCGGTGGCCAATGTCGACCACAACCAAGGAAGATCCCCGAGCATGCCTCGAAGGTCATGCTAGCTCGGGCTGTAAAGGCGACGTGGCAAAAGCTGCGATAGCCACTACGCCACGACTCGGGCCCATCACATCCACGACGCCGCATGGTGAAAACCAAGAGAGAGTCGCTGCCACGTGAGGACACGTAAAGGCGTGACATTCGGATGCGGTTGATTTAAACCATCTATAAATACCTCCTCAGAACACGCCGACAAGGAGATAGACCTACATACATATACAGACGCAGATACACACGCACACACGAGGAGCAGACGCAAAAGTATATACGAGAAGCACGTGTAGGCTCTGTAATAGCAATACTCTTTTGTAACCGGACATAGGCAAAGCTATACCCCGCCAGGCCCTTGTAAGCATCAAGATAACGAGCAAAGAAGCACTGGACGTAGGGCTGTTATCTCGGTCGTGAGAGGCCCGAACCAGTATAAAAATCCCTTGTTCGCCTCTCTCTCCGGTAGCCCGACCTCCTTCCGTGGCGTTCTTCGGACGCTAGCCCTCCGTTGGAAAAGGGGTTCGGTTGATCCCTCAATTAATAAGTAAGCTCGGCAAGGGCTTATTCCCCAAGCGCTGACACGAACCAACCAATATACTTGACCGAGAGTCTGAGACACCATGCGAGCACCCACATTCCCCATCGGTGACTTCGGTTCTTCCCCATTCCCCATCGCCATCGGCTCCCATCCCGGCCATTCCCCCGTGCAGCGCCCGCACATCCCGGCATCCATTCATAGCTCCACGCCGTGCGACGCCGGCCTTGCGGACTCCACCCACTCTGGGTCTAGGGCACGACCGAGCGGACTCCACTCCTTGCCAGCTCGCCTTCTCGGCCTCGTGGTCACTCCACACCACTCGCGACCAGATCCGACCAAATCTGATTCGCAGAGGCAGCGCGGAGGAGCTCGACGACTAGATCTGGCCGAGACGGGGCAAATACGTGGAGGTAGCAGACCCGACATGCAGGCGTCGCGCGGTCCCAAGACTAATTGAGTGTATTTGTAGTCATCTGCACGATCAAGTTAATGAAATTTGAATGATGTAATGATTTGATCATTTTTTTCTCTGCTCATCCTGCAGACTCATTCGGTAATGCCTTCAGAAAATATTTGGGGGTTTGAGAGTATAATTCTGCATATAAACAGCGGTTGATGACTCTAGTGCAATTTCATTGCTTAGATCCAATAATTTTATTCTCAGTTTTCACTTGACAGTTGACACATCTGTGCTGGTTCATAAAATGTGTCTCAGGTTTTTGAGTTCAGAAAGCAGGATAATTCTAGACTTCTAGTCCTTAAAAAATGCACACTTACATTTTACAACCTATATCTGGCAAAGCAAAATATACAAAGATACAACTTGATGAAGCAAAGAAAACTGGACAAGCATTGCCAAATGCTGCTGTTGATTTGGATGACGTTACTTTGTCTTTGTGAAAGGTTTGTATTCTTGTTTGGAAAAATATCTTGTCTCAGCTTACTCCATTATAAAATTTCATGATCAAATTCGTCCTGTGCTAAGAGTAATAAAAAGACAAACTTGATCATAAACAGTAATGCGATTACTCTTTTTTTGTCTTTTTTGTAACTTCTAATGCCTAATTTTTCTAGGTTTTCAATGCCTAATGGCATTGTTAATAGTATACCATTTTCTTCAAATCAGATGGCTATAGGGACATGCATCTTGAGGATGGCTGATAATTTTTCTTCTTTTAATCCACGGATGAGGTATGCTTATTACTGGGCATCTTTACGAGTGAAATATGATCCAAGATTTTGGTAGAAGTACGCATGCAAGGAAGTGACTCACGAAATGAACAAAGCAAGGTATGCATATTCTACAGTCTACATATCCCTCTTTGGCTTCCGCTTTGTATATGTATTATATATGTTTTTCATTAGCATGAATCGGTACAAATAATTGAACATATTTTTTGATAGGGCAAGAGAAACAAAAACCAAATTGATTGTATGTTGCCTGCTGCATTACTGCATCTTAAAATTCGGTTTTACCGAAAAACCGAACTGAATTTGTTCGGTTTATTCGGTTCGGTTTTTGAATTTATTCAGTTTAATTCGGTTTTTAATTTCTAAAAACCATAATTTCTTAAACCATATAAACCTAATAAAAAAATCGAATTAACCGAATATTCATCCGTAGAACGTGAACACACGCTACTCAACTTGCACGTACGGTGGCCGGTGGCCAACATTGAGCCATCTGAACGTCTGATCACCTGAAACTACGCCCGGTGGCCGGTGAATCCATGAACAGCTGGAACCAACTTAATCCCTGGGCACTTGGACAGGATGCACATATATTACTGGCATCTTACACCGTACCGGCCGCCGACCGGACAACAACCACGACGCCTCGCACCCGGCTTTCGACCGGGTCTAAGGACTGTTTTTCTTTTGATTCTAGATTCTGTTTCTAAAAATAGAATTAAAAATAAACAGTTTGATTCTAAAAATCGATTCTTATAATCTAGTTTACCTATATATATTAGAATCAACCATCTATTTTATACATACTTTTAGATTATAACTTTTAGAAAATCAGTTTTTCTATAATCACAATCTAAAATCAGTTTTTAGATTTAAAAAAAAAAACAGGTGGTACGTTTGCCCGGCGCGTGCAGATCAGTGTTCATGCATGCATGCGAAAGGCTGCCACAAACTAATCGATCGAGTGGTTCGGCTTCGGCCTCGCGGAGAAACGACGCGACATGTACGCGAAGCATGCATGTGAGCGGCAAGTACGTACGCCCCGCCACGTAGTGAGTATGGCGACAACTTTTATACGGCTAAACAACACGACTAGTATATACTAGGCCGTGGACTTTTCTAGCCATATATAATGTGAGGCTTTATGCAAGCGTAGTTGCCCATGCGTGTGTCTTCAGACTTCAGGTCGATCGATCGCTCGGCGCCGTGGATGAGTTGTTTATGCCCATGACGGGTGCCGAGTAGCTTCGTGTTGTAGCTTTGTTGATTTCTTAAGGGCCGGGCAGCACCAAAGCACGTACGTGTCCCGCCTGCTTTCCTTGAGGCGAATCGTCGGGACGACTTCTGCACCGACAAAGTGCTCGGGAGGAAACTGCAGGACACCATAGCCCAGACGTTGCCAGCATTCGGTTTGTCGGTTTCCTTCCGGGGCCAGGCAGGCATCGTGCCGGCCTGGCTTGGTACGGCATGAGCTTATTGTGCTTCGGATTTAATCGTGTCGGACCACGACGGCTTATCATGCTCGCCGTGTAGGGCTGGGCTAGTCCGGCTCGCCTTCGACAAGCCTAAGTACGGCTCATTTACGCTTTAATTTGTTTCGTGTCATGCCGGCCCACATATACTATTGCTACGAGAGAAAATAACCACAAATTGATTTCTTTTTTTATCTGTCTAGGATTTTCTTTTTCTCCGCTCGAAACAAAATCCTATTGTGTTTATTCTTCTCGATTTTCTTGATTCGGTTACTCCTTCCAGTCACATACATGCAGCCATGCATTTACTCATTGATTTGATCATCCACACATATAACGTATACATGCATTCACTTCCTTTTCTCTTGCTCATCCAGAGTTTTCTTCCTTTACTCTTTGATTTGCTCATCCACACATACAATGCATACACATACGGGCTATTTCGGACCGTGCAGGCTGGGCCGTCCATTGTGCCCGATTGCCATGTCATGTCAAAGATTTCCTCCTTGCTTCCTCTGTGTCGCCGAGAATCATACTTGTTATTAATTTTTGCACCGGCGTCTAGAACAGGACAAGTGATTAGATCGTGATCTTTTTTTTAAGGCAAATTCAAGAGTTCATGACTCTGCCAATGCATGACTGAAGCAGTTCTCTTTCAGTGCGAACGGAAAAGTTGATACCTGCTGATCATGACCATTGTGTGCATGAGAGTGGGAAATTTTTCCCCATTGTTTTAAATTTTGCTCTTTGACAAGCGAGAAGTATGCGATTTAATTTTAGGCAACTTGTGCATGCATGAGTACGTGCATGAAGTCAGCTGGCTACTATACAGTGCACTGCACGCAGCGTATTCGCGATAACGAGAGGTGCATGCATGCAACATCGGAGCTGAGTCAGCGATGCAGTTCCTAGCTAGGACTCAATCTAACAAGATTAATTAATTCAGCATTACGAAGTGCGATTTTCGGTCTTGGTGGCTCCTGATCGAGAGTTCCACTACCAGGGAAAGGACATTTAGTCCCGGTTAGCAACGGGTTTTAGTCCCGGTTTTCAAACCGGGACAGCCCATCCGGGACTAAAGGTCTATGACCTTTAGTCCCGGTTCGCTCAACCGGGACTAAAGCCTTCCTACGGTTTAAAAAATACGGCGAATCCAAGACTCAAATCTGGAACCTCGTGACTCAAATCACCCTTCTAACCAACCCACCCACCATCACGTCTCGATATATATAGAATATGCATTCCTTTGAACTTTCTCAACGAGGCATCGATCACGGTTCAGAATACCGAACCGGTCTTGAAGTTTCATCGATCGGTTAGAATAACTAACCCAGATCGATGTTCTCATCGATCTGGGTTCAGGTTACTTAACCGTACTAATATACCCCGCCTTTAGTATCAAGATCGATGCGGTTCGTGTTACTGAACCGGTACTAAAAGCCCACGATCCCTATAGCCAATGAACCGTGCATCAAGCCCTTATCAAGACGGTTCAAATCCAACCGACTAATGAGCCATATGGAAGACCTGATCTGTAGTAGTGTTCATAGGATTTGCTGTCAAGAGTGTGACTGTCGATACTGTCCAACCCATGTGCAATTATATACGCATGTACATGCATCTCTTCTTCTTCAAAAAAAGAAGAGATTAAGTTTCGATCTGTACTGGCCGGAGTAGCTACTAGCTGGCGACGCAAAGCACCGCATCTTTCTACATTAGGCTTGCTTATTATGTACGGGATTGCTTATTTATGCATGGGTGGGTTGCCGTGGTACCCAATGCCCACCAAGCTTATCATGTACCATATTTAGCAACCCCAGTTTATTGATGCTAGCTTTGCTTTCTAAGGATGCTAGCCCTAGAAAACAAAGTCAAGTTAGTGTTAAATTACCGAAACAACTGTAGCAAAATAAGAAATAGCGCTGCTTCCTAGCTAGCTAAATCTATTTCAAAACATAATGCGAAGTGTGCATACCGGCATTTCAAGATCTACCTATATATATATGCACTACTTCTGTGCTAGTATATATTTGCACTTCTTTTATTTGAGTGTTTATGTATATTCATTCCTTGCATTGTCTACGATGAGGATGCACACCACCCCTAGTCTACTATCTAAATGTCAAAGTTCAAAGGCATAGTCCATACTCCTGTGAAACAGTGGTAATGGACACACTGGCGGATCCAGAGGGTGGGCCGGGTGGGCCCCGGCCCACCCAAAAATTATATATTGCGAAGGTAATATCTTTAGATCCTTTGATCCGATCAGATTGATTCTTGTTGTGTTAATTTCGAAATTGCATCTAGTTTCTACAGTTAAAATTTCATAACAATCCAACGGTAGGATCTTTGGGAATTATTATTTTGGTGAACGTGAGTCAATCTGTTTTTATTTGGTCTGGCGTTTGATTCAGTAAAATTGCGAAGAAAATAACTTTAGATCCGTAGATCCGATTGTGTTGATTTTTGTTGTGTTAGCTTGAAAATTGAGTCTAGTTTCATTAGTTAAAATTTCACATCGATCTAACGGTGGGATCATCAGAAATTACTGTTTTAGTGAACGTAGGTTAATCTGTTTTTGTCGAATCCGAATCAGTTAATTGGGGTGTTTAAAAAATAATCAAAAATTTGATTTTAGCCAACAAGAAGTAGTACTGTAATCTTCTTCAAATTAATGCCATTAGAAAGCGTAGACCCAATAAGAAGTAGTACTGTAATGTTCTTCAAATTATTGTAGTCGTGTAAGTTTCTTTAAGTCAAATTTCATACTTAGTTGTTGATTTTAAGATGTTCGTAAGACACCTTATTAATATATCATGATATACTTTTGGTAAAATTTATACTTGTATTGTATATTGGCATATTAGATTTACGGTATTTAAAAAATTTATATCAAGTTGGATCACCCATACCTAAAATCCTGGATACGCCGCTGAATGGACATACTCGGTTTGCTTTGTTCCCGATACAATAGAACAGCACATGTGGCGCCCAGCCGGGCCCTCGCGTGCTTTGAGCCGAATGCTCCCACCCATGGTTTGGCTCAGGAATCAAGACAGCTTTGAAGGGCACTACCAGTCCAGTCTCCACTCTCCAGCCGCAAGCTACCACGTGGCAGCCGCCTGCTCACCCACAGTGCAGTACCACTCCTCTGCAGGCCATTTTTATCCTGTATTTTACCCCCAAAACCGTTCACTATTTCCGCACAACCTGATACGCCGGAGGGGCACACAGGTCATTCCCCGTACAAGCGGAGTCGTCGTATCATCCGGTTGTGTCGGTCGCCTCGGGCGCGGCGGCCGAAGCTCTGGGGGAACGTGTGCCTTCTCCGACCGCCTGACACACGTCGTAGGAGCCAGGCCGAGCCGATCCGCGCCGTCGGTGGCGCTGGCGCGACCGCGTGCTCGGCCACCGCCGCCGCGCGGGTCCCGTGGGCACGTCGCTCGGCGCGGCACGAAAGACGCATGCGCTGACAAATGGCATGTCCTTTGCGGCGCCCAGTACGGCCATTGCCAGGCGGTAACTATAAAAAGTAACCAGTTTTTTTAGCCTCCTTCATCTTATCTTTATTACTCCTCCGTCCCAAATTTAGCTTTTTTCAAATTTTAAATCTTTGACCAATAATTTGTCTAACATATAAAGATTTTGTGATATAAAAATAGTACCATTGAATTCGTATTTGAAAGTACTTTGTAATGATAGTGATTTTGTTTGTATGAATGATATTGGATGAGAGAAATCAAGGATCAAAGTATAGTTTAGGAGACTGTGCCAAGTCAAACCACGCCTTATATTTTGAGACAGAGGGAGTACAAATTTAGCTTTTTTTTTTAGCGAAAGTATACATTTAGTCTTTTTTTTTCTTCGTAGCGCTTGGAGGGTGAGCACATTGCACGCCGTCAGACAAGCACGAGAGGGCTTCCCACGGCACGGGAGGCACGTTACGTGTTTAAGATGGACTATATTTGTAATTCCACTAAGAAAGATATCACTTTTGTAAGAAAGAGCCAAAGAAGACTAAAAAGTGATCACTTTTAGTTATGATCATCTAGTTAGTCCCTTTATTACCCATCAGTCATTACATTCGCCATGGTTAAGGTTGCCGAATTCTGCTGTGCTTAGAACCGACATGTTTGGTTTATTAAACATGGCTGAGAGCAAGGTTTGAATTCTCGTTTTCGTTTGACATCTCGGAGTTAGCCGGAGACCGAAATTTCTTGAGATCTCGAAATTTTGGACAAATTCTGGATGAAACGCAAAAACAAAACTTCAAATCCGTTTTTTTCCACGGGGAAATCTGAGATCTCAGTAAGTTTATATATTTTAAGATTTTTTATTTAATTGGCTAGCCTCATAAATGAATACCAGCCATGCTCTCTGAAACAAACAGAACGTAGCTAGATTACACATCCACAAAGTAAATGCATAAATACAGAAAACACTTCAAGTGAAACGGCATCACACAACTGTGATGCAAAATTGCAGCCATACATATGAATGTAGAAGAGCTGTAACCTAACAAAACTCAATCCAATGAGCCAACACGACTGCTAAACACAATAAGCTGCAAATGGAAGCTGTTCAGCTGGTAACCAGCCACCCTACAAATGCTAATAATCACAACGTCATGCAGTACAACCAAAAATGGGGCTAGGTGTGTAAATCATCACCATAGAGGAAAAAAATAGGGTCGGTCGGAAATCGAACCCTCAACCTCTTTGCATGCCAACCAAGCGCTCTACAAGCTGAGCTATGTCAACTTCTTGACATATGTAGAATGTTTCTACTATATAAGGTGTTACATGATTAATGATCAAAAAAATTGCGCCCAACCAGAATCAAACCATAGACCACCCGATGTTAAGAACACTATCCACTGAACTACCACACACACTCCGGTTCAAATCCGGTCCTGAAAACATCAAATAGGGCAGGTTTTGTTGTGATTTTGGTCCACAACCCCCAAATCGCCGAGATTTCCGAAAAATACTGTAGCATTTCAATTGTTTTGAATTTTTTACTCCGGTCGGTATTATCAAAACCATGCACATCAGGAGACCAAGATCTCGGTGAAACCTCACGAAATTTCGGTGAAATTTTAATCCTTGAGAACTCATAAGGAGGAATTGACAGCATGTTGTCACCAACTGTAGCTTTGGGTGGATAAAATGGCTGAGGCGCGGCCATCAACTGGTGAGTAGGGAATTTTATCTGTGTGGAGGTGTTTTCTTTTTGTTTTCCGATCCCTTGCCTTGATGTGTACATAGACACAATGTTGTATCCCGAATCTTGTGGCCCATCAGGTAATGATTTTTTTACTGAAGATATTTCCGTACTTTTCCTTTACTCTTTTACTTGATTCAAAATTTATATTATCTGTATTAGAAAGAAAAGTATTTAAGACCAAGTGTAGCTTAGGGTGGATAAAATGGCTGAGGCACCGCCATCAACGGGTGAGTAGGGAATTTTATCTGTGTGGAGGTGTTTCCTTTTTGTTTCCCGATCTCTTGCCTTGATGTGTAATAGACACAATGTTATATCCCGAATCTTGTGGCCCATTAGATAATGATTTTTTTACTAGAGATATTTCCGTACTTTTTCTCTACCTTTTACTTGATTCAAGATTTATATAACCTGTATTAAAAAAAATATTGGATCACTTCTCCTTTTCTTTTTCTACGTAAACAACAAGAGTAACGCTAATTGCTCCGTGGCAGGGCAGCTAGAGTGGCCACACGGATCAACTCTTGGCCAGGAGTAATGTGGCTTGGAAAAACAGATTCCGGCCATGTGTTTGTACGGCATTGCACGTACGGTTGATGCGAGAGGTGAATGTGATTGATTGATCCTAAAGCTGATCAAAGCCCTAATCCTCCCGAATTGTATTTAACGAAAAGCAATATATAGTTTTTCAAATAAGGCGCGCGCCCGAGAAGTCTTTGTCGAGGCCCAGTCAAATTTAAACACGAAACAAAATTCGGAGAAAACTATGTGTGTGTCCGGGTCAAGGGAACGCTAGCTAGTATAGCAATTAGCAACTAGCAAGTACTGCAGCTAGCCAAGCTCTTTCAGAAAAGAACGGATAGCCAGTCTAATTACGTTTGCGCTGACTTGGAATTTGGTCAGCGACACGGCAAAGACTAGTACTGCCACCGGTCTACCAGGTACTAGCCCGTCGTTGTCGTATGCCAACGAAACATCCTACAGCTAGCTAGTGACGATTACTGTGGAAATGACCATCAACACCACATTGAATTCGCGACGTACGGCATTTCGTCCATGCACCGATCAATCATCCCCCATTTCGTAGTTAATGGGGGCTCAATTCGGAGCCATACGTACGCGCGTACGGGCCAGACGGCTACACAACATTATTGTAAGGTGCAGTGCAACGTATAGTATAGCTAGCAAATACTGGTACAGTACAGGACGCTTCACAGATCGAATTATGAAAAAAGTGAAAGCGAGAGCCAAGCGTAGCTCGGCTGGGTGAAGCAGATGTCATCCACTCCGTCTGTCGGGATTCGAGTTCAAGGCTTACCTATGATACTCATTTCTTTATTAGATGCAAGCCAGAGCTTCTTACCAATGTTTTTTATTTTTTTTAAAAAAAATGAAAGCTGAACAGGCACGAACAACTCCAGCCCTGAATTTGATCCGTGCATGCATGCCTTTCCTGGCTTTTTCTCACGGAACGTACGAGCTTTTTGCAGAGAGGGCATCCTATGATCGATCCTTTGTCCCTTCACGGAACAATTGCGTTCGATCGGTACGTACAATTTAACCTTTAAAGCTACTCAAATCGATCGATCTCGCACAAACCGAGCGTCAATTTGCGTGTGGAACCGACGCTGGCAATGAAAAAGGCATGCATCCGATGAAGAAATTTTTTTCACTTTGCACCAGTTGTTGTGGCCTAGTGTCGGCCACGAGAGAGCCCATGACTATGTTTATGTGCCTTGCAAGTTGACATGTGACAACAATGATTGTGTACTACTCGATCCATCACAAAAGAAAAGGTGCCTGCATCTGCATGCCAAATCTTCCGAGTCCTATGAACAGTGGTAGATCCATCCATCCATCCATCCATCCAATCGTATTCCTCCTCCTCCTTTTTACCAGCACTTGCTCGGTTGCTCTCTGCAGAGAGAGAAGTTCATTTTGTTTATCCATCAAGGCATCAACCAGTGGAGTGGTAGGTTTCTGCCTATGCACTATCTGGTGATAGTACTTTTTGGCTACTTTCTTGTGCTGTCATTTTGGCCAAGTTTAGCTACACACCTTTCAGATAGCATATATAGTAACTAACATCGGTCACATGCTTTCTGTGGCCTATGGAATCCAGGGATCCTTCCATGCATATACGTGACCTTTGTATCTTACTGCTACTTATGTTAAATGTACCAGCAACAGCTAAGCCTATATTAGGCGGCCATCAAGGCAATATAGTTTATGCTTGCAGGCCTGATGTGGTAAATAATGCCAAACTGCACACTGTGCATGCATCAGACACCAACTTCATGTACAGTTGTTGTGTTGCACACTTGGATCAAGTCTAAACAACCTAGTGGAATCAGCTGTTACATCTAGCTCGTACATTGCATTGATCACCATCTTGTTTTGAGCTTCTTGTTGCTATCTTATTAGTTTTTTTTTGCCATGCACCTCTTTTCAGTGACAGTTATCGTTCGGCCGGTGCTATCAGGTGCAATCCAGCCCAATCCTCTTGGAACTGTATACCTCTGAAGCAAACTAGTGGTTTACTTGGAATGATCTAGTTTATGCTGTTGAGTGATTGACTTTGATGATGCCTCTTTCTAGAGTTGTCGATCCAGTGGGGGACAGTGGCAGAAGGACAAAGGAATGACATGGAGAAATTTTCCCTACTTGTGACTGTGTCCGTGAATAGCATTACTATTAATCTATTGTAACTGACAACACTTGTTGCTTCGCCATTGGAGCCGGCCTCAACATGCAGGGAATTGGAGTTTTCACACCACTGGTCAGAAAGTAAAAGCGGATAGGAATATATAAGATTCCAAGAAGATAAATATCAGCTAATGGATGCCAGAATCGAACAAGAATATTAGGCTATCCAGAAATCTTTGGATTATTTAGGTCTAGTGTCTTGTTCAGATAACAGGATCGATCTATGCAATAATTAGCAGCAACTGTCGGTACATTTCCCATCTTTTTCAGGGCCCATGGACTTGAGTAGGATGCATTACCGGCAACCCGGACAAATTAGCACTGTTCTACTTAATGACGTCACACCAAATTTGCGTTTCAAAGGAAACTGCAGTGCGATATCGTTTTCAGGGGCCATGATTGAGATTGAATAAAAATCTTAGTTACGCTAGTTCAAATTTTAACGTTGCATCTCATTGAGTCGTTGATATCTTCTTAAACAAGTTGATATGTTTTGTTGGTCCACAGTGGAATATAAGTACCCCGATCCAGTAAACAAACTGCCAACCAAACGAAACGTAAAACTAGTACTTACCTCTAATGTGTTGCAGAAATTGGGTTAATTTTGCTCCAAATTTGGAAAAGGAAAAAAATATTAAAGGCCAGCCGAACCAGTCCAGCTAGCCCGGCTGCTGAAGATAAGGCACAATTCGGTACGTTATCTCGAGCGAGCAGAGGAGCCAGGGGGAGCCGGTCAAGGCGAGGGCGGCGGCGGCCGAGTTCCCTGGCTCGGCCACCCCGCACATGGCAATAGTGGGTGCCGCCTTTGGCTTCGGTTGCTCCTCCTCCTCCGATCCCTCTCGCTTGCTCCTTTAAATCGGTGGGAGCTCCTCTCTCCTGTATGTTGGAGAACGCGTAGGCTACGCTAGTCGAAAACAAATTCCACTATAGTATATGTATATTTTCCATATCGCATTTTGAACCCAATTCCACTATAGTATATGTATATTTTCCATATCGCATTATTTCTGGTATTTTAGAAAGCTAGAAAACGAGATAGTTTAGAATGACATGATTAGTTATAATCCATAGTTTCGAATGACATGACTAGTTATAATCCCAATGATAAATTTGTTGCTACACCTTAATCCCGTTGTAACCTTAAGCTATAAAATATTGAACCGTTGTAGATCAGCAATTAATATAATTTCACTTTTAGCTCAATTACTTAAAAATCTACGAGAGATGTCTCGGGTGATTTTCAAAAAATTGCCATGGTTAGGGGGACACTGTTGGGCTCACCGTAGGAGGTGGATGCTAGTCCAACTCCCAACCGATGACAAAGCCAGGATGTGGTATGGTGGTTGGTACAGTGGGTACCATGGCTTATGGTATGTAATTGATTGAGTCTCAGGCAAAGTAAATAACTTCCGTTTTCGCTCAACCACAGGTTGGGCTGATCAGCCCTGTTGACCTGTTCCAACATAGCTGAGTACATTGTACTTCCCTTTGGAATACCTATAAGAGGTAGCTACCATTATGGTAGGAGAATGGTTTGTGGAGCGACTGGGGTGGAACGGGAATGGGGTGGCTATTCGCCGGTTCTCACAACAGTAGGTATCTACAGTTGACTAGATCGCGTCTCCCGCCTTAGCCAATGGGTCCTGGAGACTGTGGATCCTCGTAACCTATTGGGTAGGAGCTAAAGAAGGGAAGTCCAACAAAAAGTTATAATCATCTCGGTCCAACCGCATGCATTTAAGTTGCATGTTACTTACGCATGGCACCGACGGCTGAAGATATCTTGTGGGTAAAGCTGAGCACCTCTGTAGAGTGATATCAATGGTTTTCGAATACGCTATGCTTCCGGTTAATAAAGCTAAGTTAATCTAAGATGATTCCTGCAACTGTGCTCAAGTAGTTTTCGTAAATGGAACTTGTCGTAAATTTGAACTTTGCAAATAAACCCGTATGGTATTATCTATTCTTTGGTTTGTATTTCAAATGTAAAATAAAACTAGTATTTAACAACTTGCATCCACAATACTTAAAACATGTGCCAACCTTTGTTTATCCCTGCATGTAGTATTCAGAATTTCCGTATGATTAGTTGAGTATTGTTGTGTACTTACCCTTGCCTCCTAACCCCCTTTAGATATCAATGAAGCTGGTGTAGGGTCGAGGATGCGCCTAGAGGGGGGGTGAATAGGCGATTATAAAAATTCGATCCCTCACTAACAATTCACTCTACTCCACCCCTATGTCAAAACCTAATCAATTTATATATAGGATGAATTTGATCATGAAATTTTATATGCTAGATAATAAAAGCTGATATGTACATCCATGAAAATTTTTGAAACTTTTCTAGGTTTTGACAATTTAAAGCCTAAATCAACTAGGCTCACTAGTGCACTAGCTAAATTATGTCTCTATGTATGAATTGCTAAATTGATCAAATCAATAATACTAAGCAATTCTAATTCAAGCAATCAATACTATGCAAAAGATAAATACTTGAATGTAAAGAGACAAGGACAACCGATATTTTTCCGTGGTGTTCGGAGACTTGCTTGCCTCCCTAGTCCACGCTGAGGCAAGCCCACACTTGGACCGGCTCCCGCCGAGCACTCGCCTCTTTCCACTAGTCGTGGTTTTTCACGCTATGCCGTGAGGCTTAACCCGAACCTTCACAAACTTGCCGGGCTTCTCACACCTTGAGAGCTCCCACACGACGCCACGCCGCCTAGGAGTTGGCAACCTCCAAGAGTAACAAGCCGCCCTCCGCTTGAACTTCACCGAGCACAACATATGCGCTCCCGGTGATCACCAAGTGCAACACATGCACAAGGACCTCACTCAAGTGCAACACATGCACAAGAGCTCACTCAAACCACTCCTAATTGCAACACATGCAATTAGTTCACTCTTTAGCTCAAGAGGCAAATGGAGAAGAGCAACACATGCACACAACTCCCACACACAGCCAACACCCTGCCCAAGCCCCCCAAGGGGGTATTTATAGCCCCCCACAAGAAAACTAGCCGTTTGGGGGCAAATTCGCAAAATCAACAAAACCCGGTCCGACTCGCCTCTCACGGCCCGACCCCTCACAGAAACAACGGTCGGATTTTCGACCGTTACATGGCCGGTTGGACTGCCCTATGGCCGGTCGCACCGCCGGGCCGGTCACACCGCCCTCACAAACCAAAAACACGCGTTCTGGAAAAATTGCACCGGAGGAGGGCCGGTCCGACCGCCCAGGGGCCGGTCACACCACTCGTCCAGCCACAAAAACACTCATAACTTTTTACTCCGAACTCCGATTTGGGTGATTTTTGATTCTATGCGAAGCTTATCACGAGGGCTACAATCTCCACCCATTTTCATGATTTAAGCACCCATAGATATTTTTAAATATCACCAAAATCAACTTGCAAAAACACATTTTGCACTCAACTCCAAATCCATTTGCAAAACATTTTAAGCAAATCAAACCCGAGATTATGAGATTAATTCCTCTAGCCATGTGAAGGTCAACACGAGACCCAGTCAACTTGCCAACACCCGTTGCAAGCCCTACTCACATGCTCTCGGAATTTCGGACTCATAAACCTCAGTTTATTCGCACAACGAACTTGCAAATAACTCAATAAACACAATTTCATGCTTGAGCACTACTCTTTGCAACACATGCAAAAGTCTAGCTCCAAGCAACATCAAATCAAGGTGCATGAACTCTCTAATTGCAACACATGCAATTCTCTAGTTCCATACAACACCAAAACCAAACTTCAATTTCACACCAAAACCATTTCAACCATATGAGCTCTCTACTTGCAACACATGCAAGCCTCTAGCTCCATACAAACATCAAATCATGCTTGAGCTCTCTCCTTTTGCAACACATGCAAAACTTAGCTCCAAGCAACCACAAGATTTTGAAAGATTGTTTTGAACGAAACCAAAACATGAAGCTTCAACATTTGCAACACATGCAAAAGTGAACTTCACGCAAAAGCCAACGCATTAGCTTATCCTATTTGCAACATATGCAAATCAGAGTATTATGCGAAAACCAAATACATATGCTCTTCCTTTTTGCAACACATGCAAATCGGAGCATAAACCAATAACACCAAACATAAATTTAACCCATTCGCAACACATGCCAAATAGTTAACTTTATGCAAAAACCAAATCAAAATGATTTGAGCTTGAGTAAACGTGGATTGAGATCACCAACACATGATGAAACTCAAACTAGGAGACAACCCCTCTTAATAGTACGACGATAAAAACCTTAGACTCAAAGACTACAAAGTCCTTAGCCTATCTAATTATACCTTTACCGCCGCGCACAAGCAATCCCCTTTGGGGTCTTTATGATCATCGCTTTGATACTCCCCCGGGATCATCACTCGTCTCCTCTTTTAACTTCGGGATCCACTTCTTGACGCCCATCACCCCATGATGCCGTCTTTATCCCGTTCTCATCATCTCATCCATCTTTGGACCTAACTTAATCACAACTCATAAAATAGTTAGTCCAAGATGCACGGTTGTCTCAATTATCTCTTGCACTCCCTTAACACATAATAGATGCCTTTAGATCAATTGAGCACAACCTAAATCAATTTGAATGATTTAATTGTGTCTTAAGTACAATAATGCAACTCATGCTTTATTATACTTAAGAGCTATTCATTTGTCCTTAATTAATCAAGGAACACCATCAACACATGATGAAATGTTCTTTAATGGTTATCAAGACAAATGAACTCAATTTAAATTATCATTTAAATTGATATGAGTATATATTAACTACACAAGTTTTCATATACTCATGTTGATGAAAAGTAATGATCCATTATATGTAAATTACATGGAAATGATCATTACTCTAAATCATCAACTATAGAATATGCCCCACATGTATATGTGCATAGATATGATTAACTTGGATATAATATGCACATATTCAATTTGATCACATTGGTGTATATCCTATATTACCATGAGTATACTATAACTAGGCAATTCAAATATATACTCAAGGATTTAGTTTCTTTGTTTTGATCCTTATATGTGTCGATAAAGAATAGATCAATACAAAGAAACTTTCAAGTTAAACTACAAACTCCCCCTAAGTATGTGTATCCATGTAATGTATGGATTGGGAAACATGATGCACATTTTGTGGTTAATATAATGGGGACATTCATACTTTAACTTGAATCCAAAGTATGCAACTAATACTAGAATGAATACGCATACATACCTTGGGTTTTCCATTTTTCAATGCGATGAGATTAATCAAGGATATTCTAAATAAACAAGTTAGTCTCGATATAAGATTTGTCATTAATAACAAAATCACATTAATGGATAATCTCAATATTAGATTTGTCATTAACACCAAAACCATAACTAATGAAGGTTGAACTTACAGCTGGCGAGTTCTAGGAGATCATAGATGGCAAAGAAGTTTTGTTTTGAGGCCTTGATCTATCTGCTCAAGCCTTTCTTGTGGGTGTTTTGTAATGTATTTAGTGCCAGCCGCAACCTTTTGTAAAACTCTGGCCATTAGGCCCTTAATTCCTCTATAAAATATTCATTTTCGCTCTTATGTCTGGCAATGTATACTTGGTTACTTACAGCTAAAATTCTGAGTAGCTGTGAAGGTATTTATACGTACCCCTGAAAAGGTTGGTCCGTTACAACTTCAGCTCGCCGTCTAGAGGTCTCTTTCAAGTATATGGGGTGGATTACTTTAAAAAGATTGGTGCAAGCTTGATATTTCGTAACCAATGGGGGTTGACTAGGACATTCTGGACGATTTTTTTAAATAATATGTTCTTAATGAAAAATTATAGAAATAATATGTCAAATTAAAAAATTATAAATACACACATCTGTCGCCAATTGAATTGGCAACAGGTCTCTATCACCAATTGAAATAGCGACAGAGACACTATCGCCAATGGTTATAGAGAGCTGTCGCCAACGATTGCCTGTTACCAATTTAAATGGCGACAAGTGGGTATATTTATAATTTTTTAATTTAGCATATTATTTCTGTAATTTTTCACTAAAAATGTTATTTGAAAAAAATTACATTCTGGACCAATGCAATTGGGCCAGGTTGGAAGTTTATAGCCTGTTTGGTTTCTTGTACACGCGGAGCGCGGCTCGCTCAAGCTCGCCCATGGAAATGCAGTACGTCAGGTCTCCGCTGCGCGCAGCGTAGTGCTATTTTGGCCTTCGCTGCATGCGTCGAGCCAGGCCGTGCATATGCGATGCAGGCAACCAAACACGAGCTCGTGCGCGGTCAATGCATGCGTCGAGCCAGGCCGCGCGCATCCAGGGAACCAAACAGACCCTTAGCTTCTCAGTTGAGCCATGGACTCCGGACTTGGGCATGTCAGGTGTTGCACCATATTCTGTTGGAGTCACAGTGCATCGACTGTCACTTGACAAGGTGCTTTTTTAAGAAAAAAATGTCAGTTGAGGAGACAACTGAATTTTAAATTTGATGAAACTCTGCTAGTAGCATTATACTCTTCGGAGTTTTTCATGTGAAGGTTTTGCTGTAATGTTAGTTTGAGATGAAGGTTTAAGTGTAAGAATGAGTTTGTTTATATGTGGATACTATAACGTTGTTTTGTTGTCTTTGCTCGATATGAGGGGTCTACTACAATTTATACTCCATTAGCAGCACGAGAATTTTTTCTTCATATTGACATTTTGACAGGGGCAGTTTCAACCACGTTATAGATTTTCAGTAGACAGTTTGCCGAATTTTATGTTCTAGGTGGAACATATCAAAAATCCATATTATAAGTTCTTCGCTATTTAACCAGCACTTCAGGTCAGTGGTGGATCTAGGATTTTAAGCTAGAGTATACCGAGCTAATATTATAATATACAATTCGGTAAAATCTAATGAATAATTCGGTAAATAACTACAAATGTTGTTGAGAAATTCGCTATACGAGTATAAAATAACTAGAAACATGATAATACAAAGTATAAATTACAATATAAATAGTTCAAACATTTTAAGTATGAAATTCTTTGCTGCATGTTTCCGGAAAAGAGATGCAATATCTCCATTCCTCTTCATAATTCAACAACTCTACAAACAAAAAAAGCAATGCATCAACAAGCAACTCTCTAGTCTCTAGCAAAGTAGCAATTATATTTGTTTCTACTCTATAAATCAACTAGCAATCTTGCACTCAAATCACATGTAGGATCGATATACACTAATATAGCAATCAGAGGAGGGGTGAATGATTGCGCGGAAGCTAAAACAAATTTTTATTGATTCTCAAATCACCCCTAAACAAATTATAAAAAACTGCTTCGGTTTGATCAAAAAAAGACTGACATATGTTAACTAAAACAGTAATTTTTAAAGATCCAACCGTTGGATTTATGTGAATTTTTAACTGTAGAAACTAGATTCAATTTTGAAACTAACCCAATAAGAATCAGCTCAATCGGATCTACGGATCTAAAGTTATGACCTTCACAAGCTTACTGTACAAGATAATGACGGAAATTGATCAAGCTGACTGTATTAGGTTGAATCTACAGGGTATGCCGTGGCCCACCTGGCATACCCTGTAGATCCGCCCCTGCTTCAGGTGATATCTCAGCTTATGCCGTTTGATAATTGAGTATTTGTTTCAGAAGATCAGTTATATAGATTTAGATTTTACTGAGGTTATGAATTATTGAAGATACAGATTTCTTCGTCTTCTCAGGACTCCAGTAAAATTTGAAGCAATGGGAAGTAAATGGAGTGTAGTACTATTAAATATGAAGGAAAGAACTCCATAACTAGAAGTCTAGCCTTGCTTACTTATCGAGAGACAAAATATTTTATTCTTGAGAGCAAAATATTACTACTGCTCATCTTTTCATTGCTCTGCAACACAGAAGTGACAAGTTGGAAATCTAGTTTTTTCAAGGTTAATTGGAAATCTAGTTGGGACCCGTTAAAGCTTGTACCAGCATCAACGATTAATTGTCTTTTGGTTAAGATGATTATTTAGAGTGATGTCGATCCTCATCAAGCTACAGTTGTATAATTCAAAATTTCGCTCCTTTGATGACAACTTTTTTTCTGCATGGCTTTGACACATTTCTCCAGCTTCATTTCTTTTTTGAAAATTCAGCATCATGTTATATACTTTTAGGAGGTGCTTCTATGTATCACTATTTAAAAATTGCACAAGTATTAAAACATGAGTGAATTATGGACAGTAACTAAATGCACTTGCTTTTGTGTAAAGATCGATGATCCTAACAAACATATACAGAAGCAGCTAACAGGGGAGACGCATCACACATGTATTGGTTGCTGCCGCTTTGCCATCTTTGCCCAACCACAAATCAACTTTGGAGCAATGGGGTTGTTGGGTTAGCTAGAGATGGATACGTCTAGCTATATCTACCGGTGCATATCCATCCATATACTCATCAACTGAGCTTAGTGAACTGCAGGATAACTCGCTGCATGTGTAGTCAGCATTCTTTCCTATATATGATCATAATCGGTGTCATTTGGCTTCATGTGTTACATCACACGACATGCATTCTTTGAACATTTCTTTGTCATTCACGGTTTAGACGACACGGCAGCGTTGCATACTGACATGAGGCTTGCAGTGACGCACCGAATTTTTAAACAAGGAACAAGCAGCTAGCCCCAGCTGACGGCTTGACCCAGAGCAACATAAAACAGCCAACGTGTTTGCGTGTGTTTTATGTGACTAGGGCTTGTTTGGTAGAGCTCTAGATCCTAATTTTATCTAAGATCTGAAACTTGTAGACTAAAATAAAGTGAATTAAGTTTATATTTTTGGTTTAAAATGTAAACAAGATGATCTATCTAAACACTCTTAATGTACTCATAACTCCAGCTTCACAGATCTGGTGAAACTAGTCATACTCAGCTCCATCAGATCCATGAACATTACCAAACACACTCTAGGTAAAAGAAATTACACTGCAGGCTCAAGGGGACCAAGAGAGTGCAAGGAAGTAGTACTGCTAGTATGTTTGGTGCATCAAACTGTTCCCTGCTTTTATGAACCAGTCTTGGGGAAGTAGTGATTGTCGTTTCAACCAAACAAACACTTCGAATCACCAAATTTTTACCCCATGTTGACACAGGCAAAGTCCCATCAGTGTAGGAATCAAATACTTCCTAACGTTCCAAATTTCTTCATACGAGAAAATTTCAACAGCCAAACTGGATTCACGTGGGCCCAGCGTCATTGTTATTTGTTTGACAACACGAACTGTCTTGAGGGTCGGTACAGTCGTGTGGCAACTCGATCGTATTCTCGTCGACAGACTCCAAAGGTGACGCAGTTTCTTCTATTGTGCTTATCTTGACCACTGAATTTACGTGGTGTTGTTGATTGGCTCAAAATATCTTCCAAAATACGGGATCCTCTTTAATTCCTTCCAAATTACATTACATCTTTGGGATTTCAGCAGGGTATGACTAATTTGGTACCATCTAAGAGGATATGTGTGATCTTATTCATCCAACTCTACCTTGCCCGTTTTCTCTTCCCCTGCTCACTTCTTCCAATCCTTCCTCTCTAACATAAAAATTTAAATTTTAAATAGGAAGTTTTCACTAAAAAAATATCCAACTCAAAATTTTTGACTCAAAAAATTTAAATAAAAATTCAAATTAGAAAGTTTCAACTTGAAAAGTTTCAAATTAGAAATATTCAAATCGGAAAGTTTCAACTTGAAATATTTTAAATTGAAAAAAATTTAAATTAGAAAGTTTCAACTTGAAAATTTTCAAATCGAAACTTTCAACTCCGAAAAATTTCAATTCAAAAATTTTCGGTTCAAACATTTTCAATTCAAAAAACTTTCCGTTCAAAATTTTTTTATTTACAATTCAATTCAAAACTTTAAACTCATAAGATTTTAAATTAAAAATTCAAATCAGAAAGTTTCAACTTGAAAAATTTTAAATTGTCTTTCATATTAGAAAATTTCAACTCTGAAAGTTTCAAATTGAAGAGTCTCAACTCTGAAAACCTTCAATTCAAAAACTTTATATTCGAAAAGTTTCAATTCAATAAACTTTTAATTTGAAAAGTTTTGATTAAAAAACTTCTAAAAGTGATTCAAAATACGTGTTTCAAAAACTTGGAAGGAAATTTTAAAATTAAAACAATATTTTGAGTTTGAGGGAAAGACGATGGCACCACTTGTCATAACTAGAGAATCTTTGAGGGAAAAGAGAAATGAGGGAAGGACAGAGGTGGTATTACTTATAGGAACTTTTGAAGAGTAAAAAAAAGGATGTGTTTTCATTTGTCATAAGTAGATGACATTTGAGCGGGAAGAGGAGTGGTGGAAGAAAAAGTGTCCTACCGCTTATGACAAATAGAGGATGTCCTTATCAAAAATTTAGTAAGGTCATTTTCAAATTAGCATTTCTCTTTCTTCATAGCCTCAATTTTTCTTGATTCTTATAGGCTAAAATTAATTTAAAAATAGTGATAAATATGTAAAATAACAATAATAAATACGTATGCAACATGCAAGCTGGGTTTACAAAACCTGACGTTCCAAATTTCGTCATAGAAAAAATTCCGCCGTTGAATCAAAATTCTGCCATTATACTTCCTCTGTACAAAATCTAACATTCAAAATTTCTTCATTGACAAAATTTCAACAACCAAATTGGTCAGCAGGTACTGTTGTTGTGACCATTTACTGATTTACTAGTACCATCCTAGTGGTAAAATAAGTAACTTCTAACAGCTGACGCATCTACCACGCATCAATTCCACCAGGACCAAAGCAAGAAAAACATCGTTCTACTATTACACGAACAGATGGTCTGATGCAGTAGCGACGCTCCAATTGCAGTAGAGCTGGTGCGTACCTAAGGATCTGTAGACCCAGGCCTAGGCCTAGGAGTAGAAGAGCTATTGCTGTGCAGACACTATACGGAATACAGTACACCTACTGGAAGACAAAGCAAACGAAGAAAACAAAAGGAAAAGGCAAAAAACTAAAATGAAGAAAAGAAAAAGAAGCAGTAGGAATTAGGAACGATTGGACCAGTTGAAGAAACGTCTAGAGAGAGCATGACTGAAAAATAATAGATTAGCGGAGAAAAGCAAATTTGCAACATCACAACTAAAGCTAGAACAATTTTAATGTGATTAAAAAAGAGGTACTCTAATTGCACAACATTTTTCTCATTCCTGGCTCTTTGTAGCGGCATAATAATAATTAAATTTATTTTTGCAGCTTCCAAATCTGGCGATGGCGATGGGCGGGGACCCCAGCGCTCGTCCGTCTCCACGTCCTAATAAATCGCTCCCATCTCCAACGCGTCCACCTTTCTCTTCAATTTTTCCGCTTGCTGAGCGATTCCAATCCTTTAACAATAGTCCCCATTTGGGCCATGCTGCCGCGGCTGTTCTTGCGCTGGGCGACCACGAACTAAGAGCACGCGCGGGGCTCCCGACGGCAGGATCCCTGAGGCGAAGCCGAAGCCGATATCTTCCTTGGATTCCGATTCCCGGGCGTGCGCGCGAATTTTTCCTCCCCCAGGTGAGCGTCCCCTGCCCTGCCTGCCAAGAAAAAATTTCTTCTTTTTTACTCGCCTATCGGCAAATCCTTTCGAGATATGTGTTGGTGAATTCGGCGTTT
The DNA here is from genome assembly GCA_036346375.1 of Guadua angustifolia. NCBI lineage: Eukaryota > Viridiplantae > Streptophyta > Magnoliopsida > Poales > Poaceae > Guadua > Guadua angustifolia. The sequence goes on along the minus strand of CM070507.1, from coordinate 11,424,176 downwards.
CTTGAAAAAATTTAATCTTTTTTTTGGCAACGTTTCTTGGCCTGGCTGCCTGCTTTAATAATGGGCGCGCGGTCGGTTGGATTGCTAAGGCCAGATGCATTGCTCGGGGGCGATTGGGCCATGCGAGTTGCGGGATTTGAGAGATACGGGGAATTGAATAGTTCGAATTTGGTGCTAATTTGTTTAGTTTAATTAATCGCGTCCGTAGTTTTTCCTCTCCCGTCCCCAGTTGCCGCGGAGGCAATTCAGCGCCCCCTCCTGCCGCTTTACTTTCTTACTGTTATATAAGCTCGTGTCCGGACTGGGCTCTGAGATCTGTTTGCCCATAGTTTCTTCTTATCTCTTCTTGCAGCGACGTGCCTGGCCCAACGATTCATGGAGGTGTGCCAATTAGTAGTAGGAAGAAGCTGTGGTAGGATGGAGTTGGAGGAGGAAGCGTTCTTTGACACGCGTGAGGAGTTGTTGGCGTCGCCGGCGTCCAGCCCGGGCCTGGCATTGCCGTGGTCAGGTGGCCTCGACAGTGTCCGGGAGAGAAGGGAGCGGTTCTTGAGAAGTATGGGCCTGGAATGCAGTCCAAGCCCCCAACAGGCGGATTCTGCGGGTACCGTGGGTGATGTTGACAGGCAGCAGCAGCAGGAGGAGGAGGAGGAGAGGATTGTACCGGATATTGGGAGATTGTCTTCGCAGTCGGATGAGAATGACTGCTCCATGTCGAGTTGGTCGACGGAGGAGACGACGAGCTATGAGGATGGCGTGTCGGATGACAATTCCGTCAGTGGATCCGGTAAGAATGATGGTAGCAAGGTGAGCAGGAGTTTTAGTTCATTGTCGTTTATTCAGAAGCTTATGAGTGGAAATGGTAAGCCTTCTGGTGCCCCGAGGACAGTTGAGAGGAGGAGAAATGGATGGCTTCGAAGGTTGGGTGTGGGGGCTTGTGTTGTGGGTCATGGTGGGGATGAAGCCAGCACCAGCTCCTCTGATAGTGAGCAAATTCGGGGTGGAAGGAGAGAAAGGATTAAGGTCCATTCATACCGCAAACGGTGGAAGGAATTGTCTGCAGTCTATCAAGGCCAAGTGATCAAGGCACATGATGGTGCCATCCTGACGATCAGGTTCAGTCCTGATGGGCAGTTTCTTGCAAGTGGTGGCGAAGATGGAGTTGTCAAGGTTTGGGGTGTCATGCAGTCTGTGGACTGCAAAATTCCTCAGGATGATCCTTCTTGTGTCTACCTCAAAGCGCATCGCAAGTATGGGTTGGCTCCTGTAAATGCTGGCAATGAGAGGAAATGTAAAATCAAGGGTATGAAGAATTCTGCTGAGTCTGCTTGCATTGTCATTCCAGCAACGGTTTTCCATATATCAGAGGAACCATTGCATGAGTTCCATGGGCACTCTGGTGATGTCCTGGCTCTGTCGTGGACAAACAACAAGGTCAGTTAAAGAAATGCGCTCTTTTGTTTGTCAATCTGATGGTATTGTTCTTTGTTTTTCTTATATCTTTTTTTATGATGATTAAAATTTAGCTTTAACATGTTGCAGCATCTACTGTCGGCATCAACAGACAAAACTGTTCGCTTGTGGGAAATTGGATCTGCAAACTGCATCAGAGTTTTTCCGCATAGCAACTTTGGTAGGCCTATAAACTCTTTTTTTTGCTGCTCTAAGTCTTCGCCTTTACTTATCAATTTAAGCTCACAATTGGCTTTCCTTGTTCTGCAGTGACTTGTGTCCAAGTTAATCCAGCTGATGAGAATAGCTTCATCAGTGGATCCATTGATGGCAAAATTCGTGTATGGAACATTCGTAGATGCAGTGTTGTGGACTGGGCGGATGTTAGAGACATAGTAACAGCAGTTTGTTACCGACCTGATGGAAAGGTATGATTATTAGTGCCCCACTGTAGTCATTTTGACTAATTTGTTACCTCGATAGTTTGTGAGTTTGATCTCCCTTTTTCTTTGGCTTCTTGCAGGGAGCAGTGATTGGAACCATTACTGGAAATTGCCGTTTTTATGATGCTTCAGGTAAATAGGAAATTTGTGAAATGTCTGCCAGCTTTTAAATGTTTTTGGTTTGCAGTACTTCTCCCCTTTTACTTTCGTAATATTTCCATCTATACTAACTACAATATTTTTGCATTGAATCAGACAACCTGCTGCGTTTGGAAACTCAGATTGCACTCAATGGCAAGAAGAAATCCTCAGTGAAAAGAATCACAAGTTTTCAGGTAAGCATCCTCAAGAAAAGAATGACTCTTGTTGCGATCTATAACTTCATCCATCCTTTTTCATCATGAATGCTTCTAACTTTTGATTTTGAACATTTCCATGGCAGTTCTGTCCAAGCAACCCAAATAAACTAATGGTAGCATTCGCTGACTCGAAGATCAGAATACTGGATGGGACCAATGTGATTCAGAATTACAGTGGTACAGCTCAAATACTTAAGCTATATTCATTTTGCTCTATTCAATCATTACCTTTGATGGACTCTGAACTCATATTTCTAATCCATCAGGACTCCGAAGTGGTTCTTGCCAGTTGTCGGCAACATTCACTCCAGATGGGCAGCATATAGTTTCTGCTAGTGAAGACTCCAACATTTATGTTTGGAACCATGAAAACCAGGATGAATCTGCATGGAGACAAGCAAAAACCACACATTCCTCAGAGCGCTTCCAATCCAACAATGCAGCCATCGCAATACCATGGAATGGCACAAAACCAAGAAGCCCCGTTTCTTTGGGCTCTCAAATTTTACTACCAGGAGATATGTTCTGGTGCGAGAGTAAGGCTGTCAAGTACAATTCTAGTCGCAGTGGAGAGGATTCTTCCATTAACAATTTTGTGTCAGGATCCGCAGCTCCTGTTATCTTCAATCTGAACCAGGAGTTATTCAATGAGCCCTCTTGCAAAATTTCAGCAACTTGGCCAGAGGAAATGCTGCCGTCTTGCTCTATTGGTGCAATTTTGGACGAGACACAGTACAAGCTCCTAAGGAATTGTTTCCAAAGCACATCAAACTCCTGGGGTCAAGTGATAGTTACCGCAGGGTGGGACGGCAGGATTAGGTCGTTCCAGAATTATGGCTTACCAGTGCATCAATGACTAGTTTGAGAATTTGGTGGAATTAAACGGCAGTATTGGCAACTCACATGGCCTCAAGAAAAGCACCGGTGCACCCAGCTATGCTGATCCATTGTGTGGTTTCTTGGTACAAGACATCACATGCTTGGTGCTCCTGCTGAATTGTACATGGACCAGTGTTGTACATAATCAACCCTGTGGTCCTTTTGAGATCTCTACATCAGCGGCTGTTCGTGGCAGGCCCGGTAGCTTGTACCTTTTGTAGAAATCTTTCAGTGTAGATCAGATTTGTTCTCTTCCCCTCCTTTCAATTGCTCATTGATATGCCACGTAAATGTTAGCGTCAGTTGAGTGTAAATTTTCCTCCCATTGAATGTATGGGGGCTCGATCGAACTGTCATATACATATGTATGGTTCAAATATACAATATTCGTTCATTTGTTCAAAACTCAGGTGTCCAGTTCTTCACACCTGTTGTTTCTTGATGTGCATTCTGTACAATTTCAGATGTGGTTTACTCCTATTTCTTGTTGGGATCAAAGCTGTTTGCTGTGTACATTGTGGAGCCGCTCAAAAGGTTATCGTATTCCTCTAATGGGACCTGAGGTGTTTGATCTTCTGATTGATTTACCATGTTAGTTTTGCATCTCATAAATCTGCTGGTCCTGAATTTGCTGAGGTCGAACTTAGCATCCTATGATAAATGTGCATCCAATCTTCTCCTCCTCCTCCTGCTCCTTCTTCTCCTCTGTTATTGCATTACATTGTTTCTCTGTAGGGCGAGTTGCCAATTTTCTCTGCTATTTTAGGGCTGGAAAGTATTCTGGTACATGTGGCCCTGATGCTATTCGTCAAGACTTCTTCAGATTCAACTCAGTAAATTTAAACATATATTTGTATACTCCGATGCTTCACTTGGATCGAGGTAGGCGATTGATGACTGCCTCTAAAATTTTGTGTACTTGACCAAGATTGGGTGAGCCTATTTGTCAAACATTAGGTTAGTCGGTCTGGAAGATTGACCTATGAAGTCCAACGCAAGTTGCAGCTACCTATTTTCTATTTTTTCTGCTTCTGGTCCTGGTACGATGACGAGAAATCTAGGTCATTGCTTCCTGTAACCTCTGCTTGGCTGACTGCTCAGTATTTCACATGATGACTGGTACCCTGATTGTAAAACTTCTGACACCACGACAAAGTTACGTGAACTGTACCAGTACGAGCAATTCACATCGCTTTGGGGAAAACCTCACTTCTGCTCGATACGAAGGTGTGCTAATGCAGTTTAATATTTTCCTATTAGGACTTAGGCAAATTGTTTAGATAAAGCATGAACACTGACCACGACAGTACTACTTATAAATGCATCTTCTGTCACACAATGTTCAGTGTTTTAGTAAGCATTTCTGTTATTGTACACTGGTTCTTCCCATCATTGTATCATGACGTCGTTATAAAACTATATTAGTCAACAGAAGCAAGCTTAAATCTGACTAAAAAAGAAACAGTCAAATTACCCAATTGCTTCAAAGTATGCAAGCTGCATAGCTGCGAGCTAGGTCATTGCTGCTTTCCTTCTGTGACCACCTGCTTAGGCTATTTCTTACTTTTTTTTTACCTGCCACATATATACTTTCAGTTCATCACGATCTTGCAAGTCAGAACACGTTGGAAAAGCCGAAAAGGCCACTGCAGATTCAGAGGTTAGTAAACACAGTGAACAGTAGAAGAGGATTTACCACGCTTGAATTATTGAGCTATGCAGACTTGCAGAGTACTACTCTGCCCGAATCTGAACATTCTGGCCGCTATGGAATTATTGCGATGGTTTCAGGCATAATTGGAGCGATTGCATCGCACTCAACAACTCATTTTGCAGGATGGCAATCTGTAAACACTATCATATTTCTCCAGTGTTTTTTAGTAGTACTACCAGAGGCCGTTTACGTACGCCGTGACCTCACCATCCCCTTCGTTTCCGGTGACAAGCAACGAATCAAATCGCCACTCCTGTGTGACAAGTTCGAGGTGTACTACACAGTGTTGTGCAGTACGTCCTAAATAAAGACCCTCATGTTAGTACACTACCCTTCAGTTTCTTTATTTTATTTTTACATAAATCCTCAGTGCCAATGTGCTCTAGATCTGAAGCTGCTCGTGCTAGTCAGATGCAGTGAAATGTTACCTGCCGATGCATTGTCCATGGAATCCTCAAAGGGTGTGTCATATGGAACTGTCTTGTGCTGTAACAGCCGTGGGAGACATGCTGGTACAAGATCCACCACTCGTCTGGACATAGGACAATATGCCATCTTGCCATTTCGCGCTTGGCACTCGGTCTCCAGCTTCCATCCATGGGCGATGTGATTGGACGTTGCAACTATCAACTGCAGACAGCTCATTTTTCGTAAAATGCTGAATGATTCATAAATTCTCATGGACCCTTTTAAGACTCTCTTTTTCCTTTTGTTTCCTAGGAAGGATGGGAAAAAAGAGAGTAAAGGTGATACTATGAGATTTCACCGCTTTACTACCCAAAGAAACTAATAGCATGTGCTTATTCGCTATGTGCACTGTTTCAGAAAGTATCAGGGTTTCACATGAATGACGAATAAGCTCACCGATTAACAACTTCTGACACAGTGTCAAATGTGCAATGCATCATTGCATCCTCGTCGACTACAGGAGTGGCTAGTACAAACGATTACTTGTTTAGATTGGCTTGAGATTTGGAGCACAAAACAATAGCATATTGGAATCAAGATGCGCGGCTTAGACTAACAAAGAAAAAGCATATTGACCATGCCAGATTCAACCAAGCTTCACGCACTTAGAATGATCGAGTGGTGCTTCTTGAATGTAGAGGGCATCTTGCGTCAAATTGGAGTAGCTGGTTTAGCAAGCATTTCTGTTGTTGTACACAAGTTTCTTCAACTATTGGAAGTTTGGAGCTAGGAACTGACCAAGTAAGTCTTGGTCAATACAGGCTAGCTAGCTTAAAGCCAACAACCTTGAGTAACACAAAGAAACAGTCAAGTGTACGTTCCTTCGGCTAATGTTTTGATCTGAGAACTACAAGAGTTTGACCAGTTACTGTTGCTGATTTGTTTCTGTTGCATTCTCAGCAACTCCTCAGAGGCTCATAGCTAGAAAGTGACGAACTTTTTCTGAAAGGCATGGGACTGTCAAAAGTTCAGAAATGACTAGTAGCAACTGCAGAGGAGAGAACAGAAATAGACATTCGGCACGTATGAGCACTCAGCCCTGCTGGTGCTTTTGCCCAAGCCTGTCCCTTCTGACCACGGTCGAATGATTGTGTAAGCCTCATGCATAATTGGAGTTGTTTGATTCCAACTACACATTTTAGCATAATCGCGATCTGTTATTGTATTCGATCCCACGTCGCTTTTGAGGCCGAAAGGCCTCTACGTACCCCATGACCTCATTGCTTACTAATGATCGCGATTCACAGGTTCACAAAGCCCCCATGTGCACTGCAGCTGGAGTCTGCACATTATTATTATTATCAATTTATCATTATCTAGCCAAATGCATTGCTTGCTTCATCAAGCCTCGTGCTTGCTTTCTTTTGCTGCACATCATGGCATCGGAAGGGGAGACCAAGACCCCTCTAGGTTCACTGCGACGTCCCATCTTTTGGCAAGGCGCCATTTCTTTATCTTCACGGATTCCCATGGAGCTCAACGCTAGCACTATATCTTCTCCACAAAAACTACACTTGTGTTTAGAACTCTAGATCCTGTGAGAGATGCGGTCGCTGCATGCATAATTAAACAGGCGCACGAGTTGGTCTCATGCTGTAGCGGCAAGGGGAGACAGCCGCGGTACCGGATCCACTCGGCCACTCATGACTCAAAAACATTGGATCTGCCAATTTTGGTCCTTTCCTGCACGCCCGCTTGGATCTGGCCTGCGCGTCTGTCGTCTCCAGCTTCTAGTTTCTGCCCATGGGCTCCTCCTCTCCACGGCCGGCCGGGACCATGCGACGCCATGAGAGAGCTCGTTTGGGCAAATCGTGCAGCGCGGAGACATGAAACGGGGCGCGCGTGACCCGTACGTCTACGATGGAGGAAGAGCGAGCTCATGGGCCCTGCACTGCACGGCATGATGTGCGTACGTACTACTGCGTTGAGTGAGTGTCAGAATCCAGATCTCTGCTGCTGTGCAGCCTGCTGGCCCCTAGAGTATTTACTGCTGAAACGATGTTACTGGTAGTACGATAAATGCCGTTGCCGAGGTTCCTTATGTTTTGGTCGGCGGTAATTACGACGACGCGAGCACATGAGCTAGCGACATTATTCGTCTGTGGGTGAGTTGGCCTGCTTGGACGTAGGAATTGTCGAGTATGAACACTATAAGGCCAGGACGTTTTGAGACTACGAGTGCTGTAAATTGTTTTGGCCGACTGGTAGAAAATATGTTTCCTAAGATTTCTACGAGAGTTTTGTATCCCAAGGCGGGCCTAACTCGGATTTAGGTGGATATGGACATAGGCTTGCTTTGGGTTTGTAATGAGCACTTGTTGGTTTGTGTCACGTAGATTTTACGTACTAGTTTCATGCCATTTTTCACTGAAACCGTCTGTCTGCATCGAAACACTGTTATGTGAAAATGGCATTCTTTTTCAATATAATCTCCATGTTATCTAACTAGCCCGAGTTCTTGGCTGCATGCATGCTCGCGTCCGATTTAGGGCGGCCATATAAAAATCGGTTTACCGAACCGAATCAAATTAACCGATTATTTCGGTTTTTCGGTTTTCGGGTTTGATTTGATTTTTATTTCACTGTTATTTGGCTTTCGGATATCGATTCAGTTTTGGACTCGCGTAAACTGAAAATACCGAGAAATCGAATGCTCTCAGCGTCATGCGGTCATTTGCCTCGCCATCAGCCCACGGCCCAATAGCCCAAGGCGGTCAGCCAGTCATGTAGTCAATCCTCACTTGCCAGTCTCGCCTTGCCAGCGGGCAGTGGCCACAAGCCCACGACTCACTCGTTCCACACGGAGACATCACGGGCACAGGCGCACAGCTCACAGGACTACGGGAGACACCATCCTGAAATCCAATTCCCCATTCTATTCCCTAATTTTTCCCAACCCTAACGGCGATGCCTCCTCCTGGCTACCTCAGCGCCGCCTGCCCTCTTCCCTAGCTCCCTCGAGCGCTCCCGAGCCCCGATGCCTCCTCCCGAATCCCTCGGCGCTTCGATCTCCCATTGAATGATCTTACTACTATTTTCCCAAATCATCGTAATTAACATTCACCGATTCCTCTTGCGGTGCTGATTTTTCATAAACCTTGGCATACCAAAAGCTTCCATCAGTCCCCGAGGTCGCGACCACACACATCATGCTTAATATCTCCATTTAAACCTCCAATAAAACAACTCAACAAGAAATGCTCTTGCAAGTATGAATGATCCCGCTTAACCAAATAAGCAACACATTCTTCAAACTTGTCTATATAGTTAGATATCGTTGTTTGTTGCCTTATATTTAGCAAGGCCTCTACGGCATCATGAGCTGAAAATTCGAGAAACGATCGCTAAGCATTGCACAAAATCATGCCGTGTCAATGCATAGCTTGGGATGCCCACTTTAAACCATGTCGCAAAGACGCCCAAATAAGTGAGTGAAGCAAGATTCACTCGATCCAACTGAGTGCCGGAAATTTCAAAAACTTCTCACCTTGCTTTAAGCCGGTCAAGATTCTTTCAGCCAGCCGGCCTCTTCCCTCGACGCCGCTTGCCCTCCTCCTTGGCTCCCTCGAGCTCTCCCGAGTCCCGACGCCCGATGCCTCCTCTCGGATCCCTCGGCACCTCCTCCTACGAGTAGTTTATCACAATACTTGGGATTCCTAGTCTACCGAAATATTGCAATGTTCATGCTCACTGTAATTAGTTTTACTGTAAAATAATTGAAATTTGCCATTGATCATTCTCACTGGCTCACTGCCTTGAGTAGTTTGCACTGCCTCATTGACAATCTTTCTCCCTTTCTCCTTTTGTGGTTAATGACTCTGAATAAGTATATTGTCCTACTAGATTTATGAGAAGTTGATTTCCAACATGTGTTTGAGGAGATTGTCTGAAGAGCCTTGCTAACGATGGCTCAAGAAGCTGCCCTCTTTGGTTATCTCGGTTAACCGAAAACCGAATTAACTAAATCGAAATATTTCGTTAATTCGATTCGGTTTGAATTTGTTCGATTCGGTTCAGTTTACAATTTTCAAAACCGAAATATTTTAAACCAAACAAATCGAACCGAAAAACCGAATACCCACCCCTAGCCCGATCAGCAACTGAGGCGACGGAGCAAACAACATCCTGCGCAGCTAGCGCAAAGCGGCCGGCAGCTCAAGCTAGGCTCAACCACCCCTGTGCGGCTGTGCACTTCCGCCATGCCGCCGCGCGTTTCCGGCGCTGTCCGCCGCTGAGCCGAGGCGCACCTGCCCACCACCCCGTCCACCCGTGCCGCGCGTGGACCTGCCGCTTGCACACAGCAATCCCTGGCTGGCTAACTAGCTGGTCGGCCAATCGATCGGCCGGCCGGCTGGTTCCACGTTCGCAAGCCCGGCGCTTCAGGCCGCACCGTTACGTGCGCAGCCCTGAAGGCCCGGTTGCCGCGTCACACAGGTACACCCCACCACACGGCCCGCGACTACAGTTTTTGCGTTACAGTCGTGGGCCGACGGCATAAAAGAATCCCAGATATCATGCCTGCCCATATAGCAAAGTTCAGGATCGCTGCCTCGGCCTAATTCGACTTGGAGGCCCAAGCATCCCGTTTGGAGTCGCACTGCTCGTGACCCCGCCGCACGATGTAGTGACCAGCCGGCCTCCTCCCTCGGCGCATCCTCCCTCGACGCAGCGACGCTTCTTCCCTCAGTGCCTCCTCCCCCACGCGGTGACGCCTCCTTCGGCTGGCGACCAGCGAGGTACTTCACCCTTCTATGCTAGGATTTGTGTGCTTGTTGTTGGCAGCTAAATAGCCAGTGTTCTTTGTCACTGTGGGTCCGTAGATCGTTTATTTTTTTCCATACGAGTAGTTTATCACAATACTTGGGATTCCTAGTCTACCGAAATATTGCAATGTTCATGCTCACTGTAATTAGTTTTACTGTAAAATAATTGAAATTTGCCATTGATCATTCTCACTGGCTCACTGCCTTGAGTAGTTTGCACTGCCTCATTGACAATCTTTCTCCCTTTCTCCCTTTTGTGGTTAATGACTCTGAATAAGTATATTGTCCTACTAGATTTATGAGAAGTTGATTTCCAACATGTGTTTGAGGGAGATTGTCTGAAGAGCCTTGCTAACGATGGCTCAAGAAGCTGCCCTCTTTGGTTATCTCGGTTAACCGAAAAACCGAATTAACTAAATCGAAATATTTCGGTTAATTCGATTCGGTTTGAATTTGTTCGATTCGGTTCAGTTTACAATTTTCAAAAACCGAAATATTTTAAACCAAACAAATCGAACCGAAAAAACCGAATACCCACCCCTAGCCCGATCAGCAACTGAGGCGACGGAGCAAACAACATCCTGCGCAGCTAGCGCAAAGCGGCCGGCAGCTCAAGCTAGGCTCAACCACCCCTGTGCGGCTGTGCACTTCCGCCATGCCGCCGCGCGTTTCCGGCGCTGTCCGCCGCTGAGCCGAGGCGCACCTGCCCACCACCCCGTCCACCCGTGCCGCGCGTGGACCTGCCGCTTGCACACAGCAATCCCTGGCTGGCTAACTAGCTAGTCGGCCAATCGATCGGCCGGCCGGCTGGTTCCACGTTCGCAAGCCCGGCGCTTCAGGCCGCACCGTTACGTGCGCAGCCCTGAAGGCCCGGTTGCCGCGTCACACAGGTACACCCCACCACACGGCCCGCGACTATAGTTTTTGCGTTACAGTCGTGTGGCCGACGGCATAAAAGAATCCCAGATATCATGCCTGCCCATATAGCAAAGTTCAGGATCGCTGCCTCGGCCTAATTCGACTTGGAGGCCCAAGCATCCCGTTTGGAGTCGCACTGCTCGTGACCCCGCCGCACGATGTAGGCTGTCAGCTCCCCATCACTCGGAGCCGCACATCGTTGATCGAGCGGTCAACACTCGCGGAGATTATTTGCCATCCAAATCTGGGAAGAGTAGATCGATAACACCGAATAGCATGGTTTACAAAACCGAATCGAGGTTGAAAATCGAAGTTTAGTCGGCACCATAAAAAATTGAAGGGTTTTAAAATCAAACTTTTTTTAAAAAAATCAACCAGTTTTTACCGAAAATCGGTCAAGACTGTTCAAGTGAAATTTTTTGATGGCCAATTTTCAAGCTATTTCATCAATAATCAGCAGGGGTGGGCATTTTTAAACCGAAACCGAAAAACCGAACCGAACCGATTTAACCGAATTTTTCGGTTTTTTCGGTTTTCGGTTCGGTTTTTATTTTCATGTTGTTCGGTTTTCGGTTACCGGTTCGGTTGTTGGATTCTAGAAACCGAATTACCGAAATACCGATTTCCATCGGTGGCAGGTCCACTCGACGTCACGAGTCTCGCGACCAAAGATCCTTAAGATCTGCCCATAAGCCCAAGCGGCGAGGTGTGGTCTTCCCTTGAAGCTCAAGTCCCGAATCCACAAGATCTAAAACCTAATCCCCATTCGGCCATTCCTCCAATCCCCAAATCGGCAGATCCTCCTCCACCGTGAGTCCCGACGCCTCTCTCGGCTCCCTCCGCCACGGTTGCCTTAACGCCTCCTCTCTCGGCGCCAAGAATACCAGCCGAGGCCCCCGACGCTTCCTCCCACGCCTCCTCGACGCAGCCAACGCCGCCGACGCTTCTCTCTCTCTGCGAGGCCACCGGGCCTCCGACACCTCCTCACTTCCTCCCGGCAAGAACGGATGTCGCCTAAGGAGTCAAGGACCACCGACGCCTCGACTCCTCCCTCGGATCATGCCTCCACCACGATGCCTCCTCGGCCAAGATGAACCCTCCTTGGCCATCCCTACCGCAGTCCGCAGCCGGTATTTTTGAGCATTTTGCGGTGTGTAGATTGTGTAGTTCATAGTTGTTTAATTCATCGCATGTGGTTAATTAAGAGATGCTAGATGGTGAATAATTTGTAGTTTTTATCTATGTTGATCTCGAAATTCCTTCCATAGTTTTTGCATGACTACAAATTGATACTCGAAGAAGAAGATATTTTTCGATCGGTTCAAGATCGATCATGATGATGGTGATCGATCGATTCAATATCGATCAAGAGTTCGATTCCACCTTTGTTCGTCCTTGATTCCTTGTTCTGCTTTGAGAGAAATTTGGTTCGGTTTTCATATTTGTTCGGTTCGGTTCGGTTAGCGCTTTCAAAACCGAAATATTTTTAAACCGAACCGAATAAACCGAACTAACCGAATGCCCACCCCTAATAATCAGGTTGTTTACGTCGTATAAAATTTCTAATTTCTTTTATTATTTTAAATTTAACAACCGGTCAACTGACTTAATATGACCGAAAATTGTAATTTTCAAACAGATTTCATGGATATTTGAAACCCTGTCGAATAGTGCGAGGACGCTTTGCAAAGAAGTGCGTCCGCAACAAAATAATATTTCTTTTATCTGAGCCTGACAACTCTGATGTAACGGTTCAAGATCACAAATATTATTTGCGATCGAAATCCGGGAGTTTGGAAGGGATAAAGGGATCCACTTGAAAAGGTGCCGCAGACTGGTGTACGTATTTAATCTTGGCCGTGCAGTTTTGATCGGACGTCACACGTAGACCAGAAGTGGGTCGGAGAATGGATCGAGGACATTGGCGATGAAACGACACGACGGCTCGGCCGCCGTCGCTCCGTTGCCGACTAGCACCGCGAGACAAAGGTGGGAGGAGTTCCATGTGTATTGGGATCGATCTAATTTGGTTTGAACGACGCTTCTACGACTGTACAAGTCGACACCATATCCAGCAGGGTAGAGCCAGGCCGGACCGAGATCAAAAGCCCATGGAAATTCTCTTAAAAAATTACTGAAAATACATATTCAGCTCAAGAACAGCTACCATGGCTGGCGCCGCCCCTGTATCCAACGAAAACCAGCAGCCTCCGGTCTCATCTGGCGACCTCCTCGTCACCTCCGCACACAGGCGAAGCCGTTGGGGGCTGTGATGGGGCCAGGCCACCCTCCCCACCCCGCGTCCCGGAACTCAACGGGTACCCGATGAGTATGTGTGGTATTTCGAGTACCCAATGGGTAGTCGCGGGTGAAAATTAAAATCCGAACCCGACCTGAACCTATTTCAGGTGGTGACCAAAAACCCACGAGTAAAAATTAAAACTCAAACCCAACTCGATCGGGTGCAAAACTCACGGGTACAATTGCCATCCTTAACTAGGCAGAGGACATCGTGGCCGACCTCCTCATGCAGTCTATGGCCGACGACGAGGACGGTACGGCGGCGCAGGGAGGTCGCAGTCGCAGGCGAAGCTGCCGATGGGAAGCCTGTATGAGGGGCCGTGTTTGTGCTGTTCGAGATGGATGTGTTGGAGGCTTGGAGCTCGCCCGCATCCTAGGCCAGAGCCCGACCCAAGTGAGGGCCCACCACAATAACCTAGAGTAATCTAGGGATTCATTATGTGTGGATATCGAGCCATGCAAGTCCTAATCTTTTCAAAAGTTATTTAGAATTGGTATAATTTGATTTAATATTATTTTATTTATAGTTTGAAAGTATTTTTAGAATTAAGCTAACGAGCTAAGCCAAGTTAGAGCAAAATCTAAGTTTATTCAAATTGACTCATTTCAATGTCTAACAAAAAGCGAGTGTAATTGGAGCAATTTTAAACTGAGCTAACAAGCCCTACTAACAAGCTTTTTTCCCACCTCTAGGTTTCATGCTTCAACTAGAGGGCAGATCTGCACAATTACATCATGAAAAATATGTACTATGATTGCTAAATGCCCAAGTATTTTTGAGCATTTTGCAGTGTGTAGATCGTGTAGTTCATAGTTGTTTAATTCATCGCATGTGGTTAATTAAGAGATGCTAGATGGTGAATAATTTGTAGTTTTTATCTATGTTGATCTGGAAATTCCTTCCATAGTTTTTGCATGACTACAAATTGATACTCTGCGAAGAAGATATTTTTCGATCGGTTCAGTACTGATCATGATGATGGTGATCGATCGATTCAATACTGATCAAGAGTTCGATTCCACCTTTGTTGCGTCCTTGATTCCTTGTTCTGTTTGAGAGAGAAATTTCGGTTCGGTTTTCATATTTGTTCGGTTCGGTTCGGTTAGCAGTTTTCAAAAACCGAAATATTTTTAAACCGAACCGAATAAACCGAACTAACCGAATGCCCACCCCTAATAATCAGGTTGTTTACGTCGTATAAAATTTCTAAATTCTTTTATTATTTTAAATTTAACAACCGGTCAACTGACTTAATATGACCGAAAATTGTAATTTTCAAACAGATTTCATGGATATTTGAAACCCTGTCGAATAGTGCGAGGACGCTTTGCAAAGAAGTGCGTCCGCAACAAAATAATATTTCTTTTATCTGAGCCTGACAACTCTGATGTAACGGTTCAAGATCACAAATATTATTTGCGATCGAAATCCGGGAGTTTGGAAGGGATAAAGGGATCCACTTGAAAAGGTGCCGCAGACTGGTGTACGTATTTAATCTTGGCCGTGCAGTTTTGATCGGACGTCACACGTAGACCAGAAGTGGGTCGGAGAATGGATCGAGGACATTGGCGATGAAACGACACGACGGCTCGGCCGCCGTCGCTCCGTTGCCGACTAGCACCGCGAGACAAAGGTGGGAGGAGTTCCATGTGTATTGGGATCGATCTAATTTGGTTTGAACGACGCTTCTACGACTGTACAAGTCGACACCATATCCAGCAGGGTAGAGCCAGGCCGGACCGAGATCAAAAGCCCATGGAAATTCTCTTAAAAAATTACTGAAAATACATATTCAGCTCAAGAACAGCTACCATGGCTGGCGCCGCCCCTGTATCCAACGAAAACCAGCAGCCTCCGGTCTCATCTGGCGACCTCCTCGTCACCTCCGCACACAGGCGAAGCCGTTGGGGGCTGTGATGGGGCCAGGCCACCCTCCCCCACCCCCCGCGTCCCGGAACTCAACGGGTACCCGATGAGTATGTGTGGTATTTTGGATACCCAATGGGTAGCCGCGGGTGAAAATTAAAATCCGAACCCGACCTGAACCTATTTCAGGACCCGAAAAACCCACGAGTAAAAATTAAAACTCAAACCCAACTCGATCGGGTGCAAAACTCACGGGTACAATTGCCATCCTTAACTAGGCAGAGGACATCGTGGCCGACCTCCTCATGCAGTCTATGGCCGACGACGAGGACGGTACGGCGGCGCAGGGGAGGTCGCAGTCGCAGGCGAAGCTGCCGATGGGAAGCCTGTATGAGGGGGCCGTGTTTGTGCTGTTCGAGATGGATGTGTTGGAGGCTTGGAGCTCGCCCGCATCCTAGGCCAGAGCCCGACCCAAGTGAGGGCCCACCACAATAACCTAGAGTAATCTAGGGATTCATTATGTGTGGATATCGAGCCATGCAAGTCCTAATCTTTTCAAAAGTTATTTAGAATTGGTATAATTTGATTTAATATTATTTTATTTATAGTTTGAAAGTATTTTTAGAATTAAGCTAACGAGCTAAGCCAAGTTAGAGCAAAATCTAAGTTTATCGAAATTGACTCATTTCAATGTCTAACAAAAAACGAGTGTAATTGGAGCAATTTTAAACTGAGCTAACAAGCCCTACTAATAAGCTTTTTTCCCACCTCTAGGTTTCATGCTTCAACTAGAGGGCAGATCTGCACAATTACATCATGAAAAATATGTACTATGATTGCTAAATGCCCAAATGCTACATTGCTATAGCCCTCAGAAATAAATGAAGTACATGTGGGCTGGAGTTTAATAATACTCCCTCGGACCATAAATAGTTATGGTTTTGAGTATTGACATGACCTTTAAAACACAACATTAACCATTAATTTATATTACAATATATTTATAATACTCATTAAAATTATAATATTATGAAAGTACTTTTTGAAACAAATTCATACATATGATTTTTATGTATTCAATTTAAATATTTAAAAGATATTGATAGTTAAAGTTTTAAATAATTAACTGTAACTATGTTAAAAAATACTACTATTTATAACAAGAGAAAATATACCACAAAAAATTTGAGTTTGTATAATGACTGAAGTACCCTCGTGGTTTTGTGCTCGCGTGATATCCGGTGTTTCTCATGTTCACTACTTCATTCTTTTTTTAAAAAAAAAAACTTTGGCTAATTCATTCTGGTGATGCATCTGCTTCCGATTTTCCACAATTCCTGCTCACCAACCTTTTGCTGGTACGGGAGAATACGTACCACCTCTATTGCTGATGCATTGCACTATATTTATTTCGACTAAAATTAATACTCTCCCGTCCTCGCAATATAAATCTATATCTTTTAAAAGAATATCGGCTCACAATATAAGCCTATTAGTAAGATCGAATGCGCAATTATTGCAATATTTTGCACTCCATATCTCTGCTTTAATACTAACAAAGTGGATAAAAAGTTGTAGAATGCCATTTAATTGATGTATGCATGGTCTAATACATTTTATTAGATCGGTACCTTCTTAGTCCATGCATGAACTAAGTATTAGAATTCAAAAAAGTCTTTTAAAGTAAACTTTGACCATTAATTTCTGTTATAATATATTATGAATTGTTATGGAACCAACAATAATTGAAAGATAAGTGAAATATGAATCAATTGATACATCTTTTGTAAATTAAACATGCACATAATTTGACTAATTCTTGTTCAAAATTTATGTAATTTGACTTTTCTAAATTCTAATATGCCCTATATTTTGGGACAGAGGGAGTATTACGAGACGGAGGAGTATCTTATTAAACTCCTATTAGTCACTGGGGGAAAAAAGTTAATATAAAAAAAATTACAGACGAACAACCAAGTGAACTTGTTTGGGCTGGTCCAAGGCTATAACTCACAAAACCAGTCTCCTCCAGCCCATCAAGCCCCAATCCAACGAACCGTTCGTTTTCTAGAAACCGCACCACGTGTCCGCTTAGAAAGGTGAGGAACCTTCTAGAATCCACTGGATGCTTCTCGCCCCTGTCTGCAAACTCTCCCCATCCCCAAATCCCCCTTTCTAGACGCGTCCTTTCCTTCCTGTGGAAACAATTGCGCTCTACGCGTCCTCCCCCTCTTCTCACAAGAGTACCACTCCCGACCAGCTCAATGGCGTCACCAGCGGCAGGGACGCCGCCGTTCCTGACGAAGACGTACGCGATGGTTGAGGACCCAAGTACCGACAGCACCATCTCGTGGAACGACTCTGGCACGGCCTTCGTGGTGTGGCGCCCCGTCGAGTTCTCCCGCGACCTCCTCCCCAAGCACTTCAAGCACAGCAACTTCTCCTCCTTCGTCCGCCAGCTCAACACCTACGTGCGTATCCGTCCACCTCTCCTATCCGATTGGTTCGGTAGATCGAAATTAAAAGCTGAGATTTTTCGCGTTTCTTCGGGTAGGGATTTAAGAAGGTGGTAGCGGATAGGTGGGAGTTCGCCAACGACTGCTTCAGGAGGGGGGAGAAGCATCTGCTCGGTGGCATACAGAGGCGGAAGGGGTCCGGCTCCGGGGCGCCGGCGTCGGCGGGGAGCATACCGACGGCGATTCCGATATCGTCCCCGCCGACGAGCTCGGGCGGGGAGCCCGCGGTGTCATCGTCGCCGCCGCGCGGGGCCGCGGTGGGGGTGAGCGGAGCGGTGGCCGAGCTGGAGGAGGAGAACGCGCGGCTGCGGCGCGAGAACGCGAGGCTGGCGCAGGAGCTCGCGCGCGCCCGCCGCCTCTGCGACGGCGTGCGGCGCCTCGTGTCGCGGTACGACCACGGCGGGGAGGAGGAGGGGGAGGGGCCCGGCGGCAGCGGCGGTAAGCCGATGCTGTTCGGCGTCACGATCGGGGGCAAGAGGTCGCGCGAGGATGGCGACGACGACGACGAGGAAGACGCGGCCGAGGACGACGGCGAGGAGGAGGAGGAGGAGGAGGACGACGACGACGACGACGAGAGGCACGCGGCGCGGCGGGGTTCGTCGAGGGAGGGGAAAGCCAGGAGGACGGAGCTGTCGGATCTGGACGTGCTCGCGCTGTCCGTGCGGGCGGCGGCGGCGGCGAGGCCTGGTGGGGGCTCTCGTGACCGCAAGAACTCATCGGGCTCGTAACTGCTAGGATTGAAGCGTGCAACCCTCGCTTGTATTGTTAGATGGTTGGTGTAACCGAAAAAAATTGAAGCTTTCTTCTTTTTTTTTGTCGTCTTTGTTATTGTAGAATGAGATTTAACGGTGGTATCGATTGCATGATAGCGTAGCCTTAGTTGTCAACTTGTCGCGTTAATTTAAATTAGGCTCTGTTTAGCCAAGCCAAGCTAACCCATCGTTTGCTGTAGCTCTGGAAACATTTTATGCCAATAGTCAATGGAATGGGAGGATATCGTATGCGAGTGACAGACCATCCGGTACCGACCTTGAGAGAAAAAAATTGTACTAGCGTGAGCGAAGTCGCTCGGGCGCAGCAATCACGCATCTATCTATATTTCCTTTTGACATGACTGTTTAATTAATGTTGAAAGTTGTGCTAATTTATTACTCCCTCCGTTCAAAGATATAAGTCCAAACTCCAAACCCATCGTAAGCAATCCGTTCAAAGATATAAGTCCAAACCCATCGTAAGCAAGTACAATACTAAATCCAAGAAAAAATATAAAATTATTAAACCATACATACTCTTGTTAAATGATATGCTCTAATAACATATATTTTTCTGCATTAGAGCAGGGATATTGAGTTGCAATGTTACAATACCTACGCTTTGAGTCCGTAAACTTATACCGTATTTAAAAAAAAATGGATTTATTACTCAACGGAGCACAGCAAGCAAGTCAAAGAGGCACCTAGAAGAAGGCGTTCAGATTTCAGATGCCTGAAGTCAAAAAGACCAAAAGTCTAGGAACATACACTGTTCCATTAAACCGGGTGACAGAAACACCTTGTATTTACATGGCAAAGCGTGCGAGGAAAAAATAAACTTACAAAACTGAAGGACGTCAAAGGCGAGGCAGTCGAAGCAGGAGGTTTTGGCCTTTTCTCCCAGCATCTTTGCACGAGCGAATAGCGATTCTGCTGTCGCTCCCCGTCGAGTGCCGCACGAAGCAGGAGGAGACGGCCTTTACGAATGGAAGCAGGTTTCAAATTTCGTTTTATATAAAATTTTGTTTCTGACCGAAATCCGAAATTTCAACGAAATCTCATTATTTCTGATAAAATCAGTTCAAAATCCAAAAAACAAAATTCAAATCCGAAATTTTCCTGACCGAAATTTTGGCCCAAAATCTAAGATTTCATCCGAAATTTCGGCATATTTCAACTGGTAGAAAAATAGTTCAAACGATATCGAAAAATTTTGAATTTTTTTTAAGGTTCCTGACACATTAGAGATGTTCTCATTAAAATTTTAGGTGATTATCAAATCTGAGAAATTTTTAAAAATTCAAACATATTATTGTCTTGATAAAATGCTAACCGACAAGTTTGGACCGAATGAAAATTAGAACAAACGAGGATATAAAATTTTGAATTTTTTTATGAATGGTCCTGACAAATCCATAATATTATCATAAAATTTTCAAATGATGATCAAACGTCAAGAATTTTTAAAAATTCGAACAGTACTACTACCCTATTAAAAGGCTTATCGACAAATTCAAATGAAATTAAAAACTGTCCAAACCACGTTATAAAATTTTAAAATTTTTTGTGGATGATCCTGATGTAGCATTAATGGTTATATAAAAGTTTTAGATAATTATCATGTTTAAATAATTTTAAAAATTTCTAACAGTGCTACATCCTGATAAAAGCTCGATAATCAATACAAAGATTTGCTTTAGCAATCAGAAAAGGTGTAAAATTTTTGAAAATTTTACAGAAGGTTGATAAGGAAATGCTTAATATCTCATAGAAATTTTGAATCATGATCACCATCCAATGAATTTATAAAATTCTTACAAGACACAGTACCATTTATATTATTTCTCTTTTTGATTATTGAAATATAATATAACAAATGAAACTTAGTGCTTACATAGACTTGATTGAGCAAACAAAAAAAGTTAAATTTTTTTAAAAAATTTATATAATGGTACTAAGGCAATTATTAGGGCCTGTTTGGTAGAGCTCTAGATCATGATTCTCTAGCTCCAGCTCTTGATTCTCTATGGAATCGATTCTCTGGTGAAAGTGATTCTTGTTTGAGAAATAGTTATTATCGACGATCAGGATCGCCGGACCACAAAAGTGTATGGGGGTTAATCGTGTATACAGGACCCGGAATCGACTTCACTCACCGAAGGGTTGGATTTGCTGTTATGAAGGTCGGAGAAAAAGGAAAAGAGTGAGACACCAAGAATTATACTGGTTCGAGCCCCTATGATAGGTAATAGCTCTACTCCAGTCTTGCCCAGAGGCGGAGAATTTCACTATGTATGAGTATAGAGAGGTGCTCTCTAGCTCGAGCTTTTGTGGCTTAAGTGTTTGTGCGTGTGTTCTGTGTTGTGATGCTCGAGTACGCTCATCCCAAGCGGGTTTATGCCCCTCTCAGCCGTTACTGGAAACGTCCGGGAGAGATTTCTAGGAGAGTGACTTCGTGCGCGCTGAAGGCGGGTCGTAACTATCTTGGTTTTGCCGCCCACGTCTGCTTAACTCTACTATTTAAGGATCTTGGTAACCGCCAGTTGAATGCACGACTTGGATCCCGAACTTGACACCTCCGAGCGGAAGCTGATTCCTTATCCCCTAGCTCGAGGTCGTAAGGAAGCCACGCGGTCCACGTCGTGATCAAAAGCCTCACGGCTCGAGCTCGAGCTAGGGACTTGTTGACCATCCGTTGACGAGACAAGGATTTCCCAGTCCCCGATAGTTATGAACTTAGTGAGGGGTTCATAACTGGGAGGTTGTGAATCAGATAGGGAGCAAGTTTTTTTTGGCTCCCAGGCTATAAGTCAAAAAATATGAATCACTTCCTCGGATTCCTATGTGAAGCTAGTTGATTTTTTGTTGTTTGTTAAAGCTCCTCAGCTTCTCATGAGGAAGCTGAAACTGAGAGCTCTGCTAAATACACCCTTAATCTCTCATAAAAATTTTAGCTCATGATCACTCAAGAAAATTTATAAAATTCTGACAAGGTAAGTGTTCCAATTATGTTCATTCTGTTTTTAATTTTTTAAAGATAACAAATGAACTTAAATTATTCTGAAAATTTTTCAGTATGATCCTACACTGCTCAATATAGTATTATAAAACTTTCAGCTCATCATCAAGCTTGTACAATTTTATAAAAAGCTAACGGCGTTTTTGCCAAAATTTTAAAATGTCTCATTCTTTTTTCAACAAATTTTCATAGAAGATCACTTTTTTATGGGTTATTAGACCAAATCTGGTCAAAATTCACAAAATTTCGTCGAAAAAACGAAATTACTGTAGCATTTTCAGAAAAAAAAATTGGGCCAGTAGTTTAGATTTCGTAGAGGCCGAAATCCGAAATTTGGAACCCTGAATGGAAGTATTTGCAAGCAGTTCTCTGAAAGGACCCTAAGCTGGACGGTTTACCTGGTGGTGGTAGATTTTTTCAGAGAAATTGGACAGTGTTAAAGCACGATATTATTCCTGAATGTATAGCATCTGAGATACCAAAGATCTCTTCATCTTTTGATCTGTAGCTAAGATCCAATCGCGCTGGGGGGAGCTCCTGACAGAATTATGCCCCCCAGCTGACTGCTAGACTCTCCGTATGCATACTGCACTGGGAACGACCAAGGCATAACATGTACGAAGACCCTGCAAGATAGAAAAAGACAAGTGTTTTTTTTTCTTTGGCGCGTCACTTATACATTTGGTGGTACTAATGGAACTGTGGAATTAGCGTACCTGTGATGCCTCTTTCCTTGGCAGGACAAATCTTGAGCTCTTTAAACAGGATGATGGTGATCTCAGGCGCAAGTCCAGTTCTGCGTACTCTTAAACTCACCAATTAAAGCTTGTTTGCGTTGCTTAACGTCAAGCGGCATCAAGTTAGGTCAGTGGCGGAGCCTACGTCTCAAGCCGAAAATAAGTGACTATTACTATTGTCAAAAACTACGGACATTTAGATATAATAAGAGTACGGCACAACTACACAATTTAAAATAAATTTGAATTCCATACTTAACATTTCAATAAAATAGATAAAATATGTCAAAATAATATAGTGTAGTGGAGTGGTAGAAAAGTTAATATCTAATTAAGGAAGATTTGGTGCA
Organism: Guadua angustifolia; assembly: GCA_036346375.1. Lineage (NCBI taxonomy): Eukaryota > Viridiplantae > Streptophyta > Magnoliopsida > Poales > Poaceae > Guadua > Guadua angustifolia. The sequence continues at coordinate 11,401,641 of CM070507.1, read as the reverse complement.
TCTGAGAATATCATATTTTCATCAATAATAGAACAAGAACCTGAATCTGTAAAAGATGAAATTGTACATGTAAATTAGGCACACAAAACTACGAAGGTAACTATTAAGACAAATTGCGTTAGAAAAATATAATATACCACTAGCACAAAGACTATGAGGTAGTTGTTGCTTACAAAACCTCTTCATCATGTATTTAGCAATGTCACAGTTCTGCAATATTAACAACAAGAAGTAAGCTCATAATAGTTCCATAAAAGCATTGAACAGATAACATGTAAATACAAATGATTGCAGTACCTCCTTAAGAATTTTCTCAGATGTGCCGCTGTAGCCCGTCGGCGGGATCTGCGGGCAAGCAGCAGCCGAGCAACGGGCGGGGCAGCGGCACTCAGATAATCATATTACACAGAACAAAAGTTTCGCTACATATCAATAACCATTTCCCAGGAGAGCGTGCTATTCATATGAGTAGATGTCCAGGAGTCCTGCAATGTATCAGGAACATACTTGTAGTCAGAAATTGGGAAACAGAAGAGTGGACCTGTCTATTTCTCACATGAATATGAACAGCACTTGACCATATGAAATACTCACACACAGAAACGAAACTAAGAAAGAGGAGAGATTCAATCACTCCAGCAAAAACTCAGCAGCACCAAAATAATAAAACATCAACCTGCACTCCTGCAGAACATGGAGATTACCAAAAGTCTAACTCCTCTATATATGTACAGGAAGAGTTCATCCTCATCGAGCTATGGTAGATTCTTCAACTTCAACAAAGACTGAACAGCGGGAGCCTCAAAGTCCAACAAAAACCCAAACTTGACAAATGACAAGTTCAGCCAAGAGCAGCAACTTGGTCTGTCCTCTCAATTCTCAAACAACAATCCTCTAGATGACTAGATATCTCCTCTGCAAAAGATGTTGCAAATTCAATTCTGTATGCGTTGCTCAGTGATTCATTATACTTTAGCAAGAATAGACTCAAATTCTCCCTTTCCCAAGGGAACATCCCTGCTGATTTAACAACCATGCTTCTTCCTGAAGAATTTGCGACAGTAATCACATAAAAAGGTCTACTCATCACATATATTGCATTGTTGGTGAGGGATGAGACCATCTGATGCCTCTTCTTAGCAGGAATACCATTAATGGGATCAGCAAGAAAAGCTATAATGATTCTGAGGCCAGGTTCAATCACGGTAGCCAGCGGGCGCCAGGGTGGGAGCGGTGGCTGGCCAGCGGGGGCGGGGGCACGAGCTCAGATCGGGCAGGAGGACTACGGCCTGCAGGAGAGCGGCGGCATGAGCGAGCTGCAAGGAGTGCATGCCCTGGTCAAGCAAAGAACATGATGCCCTCGTCAAGCAAAGCTGGGCCGGCCGGGTGCCTCGGGCCAGGCCCCACTGGCCTGAGGCCCAGCTTCGCCCCTGAGTTAGGTAATAGCTATTTAACGCTTGAAAGGCCATTATGCATAGAAAAGGCACATTGTAGCATATACTACCTTGGTTTGCAGCCGTGTAAGCATACTAATTTGCATCATTTCTATCAGGGCTGGTGATTTGCAGTTTGTGAGCCTTGAGAAGCATCGGGATAAAAAAACCTACTTGTTCTTCTCAACACCAACCTTCTAATAATCATCCTAAATATGCGGTGCTCAGTGTTTTACAAGTGCACTCAACATTAAAAGACCAGAATAATAATCCAAAAGTGTAGATAAAAAATAAAGCATGAGAATTTGAATATTATCATTATTAGGACGGGTGATGTGTGCACTTGTAAATATAATCATGCTTTAAGTGCAAAATGTGAAGGTCATAAACGACAAAAGGAACATTAACTGCAGCTAAACTGTTGATAACAAAGGCCAATAACAAAAGGATACACCTATTTGCATATATCCAGGTGCTATGGGATTTTAATTAAATTTTTTATAGCTTACCTGTTGTGCACATATGGAAAGGACATGTGCAAACCAAGCAGAAGTTTTCACCAAGACACATCTTACCATTTTTTTTGTGGTAGCATTATACCCTTTTTTTTTTGCAAAATCCGCAATAAAAAAATCATTGTCTAAATAAATTGACCTCCATTAACTCATGCAATCAATGAGAACCATTGAGCCCCTTCTTTCCTAGTGTACACTATATTTCCCTTTCATGGATCCAGACTGTAGCACTAGCTATATACTTATATTCAGTGTTCACCTAGGCAGGCACCTAGGCCACCTAGGCGCTCGACGGCAGGCATCCGCCCTGATTGTGCTATAATCGGAATGCTAGGCGGGGGGAGCGCCTAGGCGGTGCGTAGACAGTCCTAGGCGGACAAGGCGACTTAGGCGGCGCTAGGCGAGGAGGTTGCTTGGCTGCCGATTGGGTTTCTTCAAAGGGGATTCAGGATTGGAATGAGATAGAAATGACCTAGGCTAGAAGTGTCAACTCATCTTTCATGTATTACCCAACAATAACTAACAGAATGTAATAAATTTTAACAGCTGGTTCGGTTGATTAGGAAATGGACACCCACATCGGTGAGGAGTGATCACTGATCAGCATCATGTAAGCATGTTTAGTCGCATTACTGGCAGAGAGTACGAGATATAACATTTGTTAATAGCTTTTCTCAATCAGCATGCTAGAACAGGAAGACACCCAGCAATAAGTTGATGACTTGGACGGCAACCCAAAATAAAAAACATCAGGTGAAAGTGAAACATTTGCGATCCAAACAAGGGAGGTGACCAACCTGATTAAAGAAGTATGCGTGACAATTCTCCAGTTGTCTGCGGCACCACACATTTATTTTAAGAAGGGCACTGTCGACAAATTTTAAGAAGGTTAACAGCTGCTCTAAAATAATCACTAGGCTGTCTTTTTGTATTTTGAGTTCTCTTCTACAGGTGCTTGGGGCCCAATGTCAGGTGCTTCTTTATTTGGAGGAGAACTAGAGAGTTCTGGCTTTATAAGAAGAAAATATGAGTTCCTTGATCGTGACCCCATCTGTTGAATGAAAAAAATCATAACAATTACAGAAAATTTCCAAGCAGTAACTCATGGATAAGCTACTATTTAACTTCAGAATTGGTGAATTGCAGACCAAGGTGTAACAGGTTTATCGCTTCGAACAAAAAATCAAGCATTATGGCAAATGAGAGTAAATAATTATCTGCAAATAAAGCCTTATATGGAGGATTATCATAACTTTCCACATAAATTGTGGGTAATAGTATATAGAGTGCGTGGTGATTGTTTGTCAATGACAGAAGACAGTTCTCATTATGTTAAATTTTGCATGTATAACAAGGAAGGAGAAATAGAAAGTTCAATTGAATCCATGGCCTTTATCCTTGCAGTAGACATTTAGAAAACCAAAAGCATGAAGTCAGCAACAATGAGATCAAGAAGATTTAAGTACAGAGTAGGTTGGAAAAAAGAAATCCCAGAGATTAAAATTAAAAGAGAAATGATTATTATATTGTACTGCTGAAATCTGGTAAAACTCTTGGTAGAGTTCAGATCAAGGACTAGTCATCTCTGATTAAATATACCTTGGAACATGCTGCTTATAGTTGAGGAGGGACTTGTGCATGTCCGCATACAAAATATTTGCACTGTACAGACGTTCAATCCGGTTCTTAATGGGTTTTCAACCTTGGTAGAATACCAGAACGTCAACATGCTTCCATTCAAATTCAACATAGGCTTAGCAGCGTCAAACTATGGTTCCGTCATGTTCCTATTGTTGTGACTACACACATTTTAAATGCATAACTATAAAAACATACATTAGAATCCAGTCCTCCCCACTGCTCTTAAACATTTCTGCTTGTAGAACATTGTTCACTTCGTGCTCAGGAGCAAGTGAGCAACTATCCAAGTAAACAAGTAACCAAATCAATTGGAGCTGGAATGGAGAGGAAATTTCGAGTGATCAGTTCACCCATACCATGATCAGGTACCTCCTGGTGGCCTCTGAAGCATCAAACTGCCCGCCTGGTTCGATTCAAACACACGCGCAACCGTCAGATTTATCCAATTCCAAAATGGCCCATCTCAACACACGCATAGTCGCACAAACGGCTCGCGCACCCGCACACACGTCGCGCGCGCATAGGAAGGAGGGGGTTGCCTTACCGGAGGCGACGCACTCGAGGGCATAGGCGGCGCTGACGGCGTGGCCGCCACCGCCGCCGGCGGAGAGGAGGAAGCCCAGCAGGAGGCGCCGGTCGCGACGATACGCTTCCAGGAGCGACGCTGTGTGCGTCGCCGCCGCAGCTGATGCGCGCGCGGAGCTTCTCGAGGGTTTTGGGGACTCGGGGAGGCGAAGGAGCGGAGGAAATGAGGAATAACTGTGCCCTGCGAGGCTGTCACTGCGAGAGCGGACTGCACAGAGAAAGCAGCTGAGACAGACAGAGGGATCGGGAAAAAAAAGCTCCTGTGGCTTTGAAGGTTTTCGAAATTTTAATTGTTAATATTTTAAAAAATATTTAAATTAGATATATAAAGATCATAGCGTAAATTTATTTTAAAAATACTTTCATAATGTTATAATTTTATTGGATTTTATAAATGTATTATAATATAAATTAATGGTTAAATCTGTGTTTCGAAGATTATGTCGACGTCTAGAAAGACAAATATTTATAACCAGAAAAAGTAACAGGAAAATGAAAGGTTTTTCTAGGAGAAAATGTAAGGTTTTGGTGTGGTGAACAAGACCGCAGGCATGTCCGAACACGGCCGCGTAGGGCCATCTCGTTGATCAAATTATGGTTCATTTGGAATGCATGAATATTGTCGAATTTGTGTTGATTTCATGCAAAATTCCTATAAATCTCCCACGAATTTTTTGCGAATTTTTTTCATTTCGAATTGGACCTTTGTGTGCAGTGTTCGCAAGTGTGCGATTTGAGTTTTCTATGGCTATTCTGGGTATTCAAAGCTGCTGGATCGCAGACCAATAGAGAATTTTTTACTCTTCTAGCCGAATTTGAAAATATATTTATGGATTTAGCCACTGGATATATAGAATTACAAAAATGGCCCTAAACAGTAAAATTCCGCTGATAAATATGAATTTTTCTAAATTTATTGCACGCTGTTTTAAACTTTGCATCGAGTTTCAAAATAAAACTGACTTTTTTTCCCACGGAAATCCGCATTTAGGAAAAAAAATCGCCGAGCATTGTAGCGCGCGAGCTCATTTGGAAAAACCAAAAAAATGTTGCATGGCACTGTAGCAAGCAAGTACTGTAGTAGCACGTGAGTACTGTACCATTGCTGTAGCTACGCGAAATTCCGCTGAGTTGAACCGCGGAAAAATAAAAAAAATAAAAATTTATTATTCTGCGGTTTCAATCCGCGGGAAATTAAAAAAAAATAAAAAAATATTCCGCGGTTCCAATCCGCGGAAATCAGTTTAAAAAATTTTTAAAAATTATTCCGCGGATCCGATCAGCGGAATTTTACTGTTTAGGGGCTATTTTTGTAATTCCATATATCCGGCGGCTAAATCCGTAAATATTTTTTCAAATTCGGCTAGAAGAGTAAAGAATTCACCAATAGACAGACCATCGTGGTCTTCGTTCGATGTGAGATTCCAGAACGGCTACATTCTAGCCCAAATTTCGAATATTTTACCTTTTATTCAACAACCGACCAATCAAACCACTTCCTTTCTCCGAAAGATACAGGGTTAGAATCTTCACTTGAAGTGAAATGTACCCCAGTTCCCCTTTGCATGACTCTCAAGCTCAGTAATGTATACTATATCTTATAGCGGGAGAATTTCGCGAAGGCGCATCTGCCGCATCATGCGGCGTCGAGAAAATGGTACGTCTCGTCGTTTGGTTCTGGCCGTTCGCATCACCCGTTTGTTTCCCGTTCACGCGTTCCAATATCGTCGCCGCTTCTTCGCCGGGCGTTGCCTTCCGCTGTTTCACGTCGATTGAAGTAACGACGGTTGATAACGCGTCATCATTTTCCACTTCTCCCGTTGTGTGTGCATCCGGTCTTCGTTCTTGGCCTCCGTCTCGATACTGGTGCTGCCTTTATCGCCACTGCGCGACGTGGCGGGAGCCAATCCATTGTTAGCTCGCCTCGCGTGTTCCACCGACTGCTCTTATCACGAGGCCCGTTTTTCTTGTTCGCGTCGTCGATGCTTTTCTTGTGCGCAACGCCTGGCCACTAATAGGGAGAGGGCTTCCATGGCGTGCTTCTTCGTGACGCTTTTTTTGGTTCCCCGTCGTTGTCCCGTTCGGTTCCGATCGTGAGCCCTTCCGGTTTCAATCTTCCTGATTTCGGTTACCACCTCCGTTCAGTGTGATCTATTGCATCTGGTTTTGCTGCCTCGATAGTTCTTGTTCTTACTATTCTGATTTTGATTTGGTTTTAGGCGATTGCTTTATTCTATTTTTTGCGGTTGTATTATTCCCTATTATGGGTTCCTGATGATAGCTTGTTGTTTCGTTTTCCTGTTGTTCTGTGGTCTCTCATCTTGTTGCGCTTGCCGGCCCTGCGTCGCCTGCTCTCTGTTCTCCTGCTGCCTCGGCGTCGGTGCTTCCATCTAGGTTGTTTTTTTGGTCCGGTTTTGACTCTTTATTATTGGCCCTTGCCTCACGTACTCTTCTTGCATAGTTCGGTTCGCGGTGAGCATTTGCTTTCTTCTCCTACATAGGCACCGTTTTTGCCTTGGTTTTGCCTTCCAGGGTGAACCTCGCTCCTTTTGTTTTGTTGGTGTTGTTCTAATTTGGTTTTCATTGCTCTCGGTTCGTTGTGTATCCTTCGTTTCGTTTTGATTTTGCCATGTTTTGGACCTTCGATTGCCTTGGGCTTTTCGATCTTTGGTTTTTCCGAGTACCTACTAACGGAGAAACCAATGGAGAACACCTTGGCTGAGGCCGCGACACTACCAATGCCTAACGTGGTCTCTTCTTCAGATCTACCATCGTAGGTATATTTCCCTAGCTTCCTTAATCTACCCTTTTCTCCTTACTTACCTATGTGTTGTCCTTGCGCCTTTGCTTAACCATGTATAGCCATTGCGTCCCTTTCGCTCTGTAGGATCTTGCATCACTGCTACCAAGCGGTTTTATATTGTTGGAGAATCAACTCGATCTCTCCTTCCTCGATGTATAGAGGCATTGGTCAATAAAGAGAGCATGCGCTCAGAGCAAGAACCAGGATTTGGACAGAGTGCATGCGGCACAGAGCAATCGCCTTCTGCTGGTACCGATAATCAACCTATTGATCACACGGAGGTTCACGTTATTGTGCCCGGTGTAGGTCCTGACGCTGTTCAAACCATTCAGTATCTATCTATCTTATTCATGTAGTATGAACAATACAGGTCAGTGTATCTGAATTCTTCGAAACTAACATACACGTCCTATTCTATATGGCTCTTTTCTTTTCTACTGATTCCTACCTAACCGGTTTTCCTCATATTAGGAATAATGGTATCTGATGAAACGGGTAGCGGCCTGAAAGCAAACGGTTCCTGCTGTCTACACATGATCGGTTCATGTTTTCTTTGTGTTGAGAAATGTTTCTTTAATAAATTGATACTCTTTTGGCCATTGTTCAGGCATATGGTTATTGTTATTGCTTTTTATGGTTATGAGATGTTTGGGAGATAGATGTCCAAGACGGATAATTGTTTTGGTCCTTTTGTATTATTGCGAGAGTAATGCAACGTAGTGTGAAAGCCATGCTTTGGAAACAACTAAACATGCTGAGACTGGTGGGAACAATTCTGGTGGATGTGGAGCTGGCCTATTCAGAACACCTATTTCAGGAGGTATACACATTATAACTGCCGTTCATGATTTACCACCTCCAGCTTTAGCTTTCCGCAGTCTGATGGAATAGGTATTTGTTTTGCAACCTTTTTACATTCCATTAACACAGCAACTGTCAGTACCTAGAAATCATGTAAATTAGCTAGATTTATCACACCCAAGGCAAAAAACATAGTACAACTGAAAGTTCATATTTTTGTCTTTTTTCCAAAATCAAGTAAGGTTTGCTCATTTGTGTACTGTTGTGTCTCAGATGCAACATCATCGTGCAAGATACCCATTTGGCTCTCTTGTGGTTTTCGCTCCTGATCCAGTGGACCGTGAGTTTTCAGTCTCTCATCTGGTTCTTGTGTAAGTAATGGCTAAGTGCAATTCAGCAGCTAATTGGCATAGCATGTGGAGGCACCTTTCTTTTGAGAAGGTGTAGAAGCATCATACTTGCTTTGATGTGTTTCCTGTCTTTCACATCTTACTATTTTTGTCAAGAATATTTCTTACAATATGTTACATTATTTGTCTAAAAGAGAGTCACCCTTGGTGATGAAGAAGCTAGCTGGAGGGGGGTGTCCAAAAAACTGTCCTAGAGCGCAAGGGCCCATCAATGTTTACATGTGCCGCGGAGATTGTCTCCAAAACTGAATTGCGTGTCCATTGTAGTTTGGAAGCCACTGTAGATGCTATACTCTCAGGTTCGCACTGATTATATCATTAAACCTTGTTAATTTTGATTATACAACTCTGATGCCAGTACGATTAGTATTTATTTCCTTGGTGCAGGCAGACTGCCCAATGTTGAAGTTCGTAAGTTGGGTTCAAAGGGTCAGGTCAGGGAAGTTTCAGACTAAAGGAACCATCGCGCTTTGGTCCTCATGAAGATGTTTGCCTGTTTGAGGATGATTCTCGAGGAAGGCCGAAGAAGTTTGGACTCGCATATAATCTTGATTCGCCAATGGACATCTTGAAGGATCAAACGAAGCTGAGGCAAGCCTCAATCTATATGCCTACGAGGTATGAATATCTTCAGTAATTCATTTCTTTGATGTTTTAACTTTATGAGCAATACATTGCTTAAGCAGTTTATTCTCTTTTTCCTTAAGTTTTTGCTTTTGGGGTGTCAGCATCCCACTTTTTGCATAGTTCATTGTTTGGTATGAGCATAGATTGTTGTTTCCTATGTATAGGATAACTTCTAGAGTACTATACATACAATTTGAGTACACCATGCTTGTTATCAATCGTGCATGATACCAAGCAATAAACATCACTTGCACAATACATAAAAGATTGATTTCTTGTTTGGAAAGTGTGTTTGTGGGCTGATGTTTTGTAGGATGGGGCTTATTTTCCACCTAATTTAGGTTTCTGGGAGTAAACCACAATCTATTCCAGTGCTGATGCTTGCCTTCCCGAGTTGTAATTCTTTTTTCTGGTTGGTACTCATTAGTGATAAATGGTCATTCCATAATTTGTCTACCTCGTTTGTTTGGATACCTCCTGGATCTCATCACTGCAACAAGGCAGTGGTTCTATTGTCGGTCACTGTATTTTGCCAATTGTGTTTCTGTTTCTAATTTCTGATCTAGATGTAGGGCAAAGCAAGTTTGGAGGAAATCGTATCACCAGGGGTGTCGTCTTCGCCGGGATTCTCATAGGATCCTGCCTGGCAGGCACCAATCCCTCCCCCATCATGAGGGCATCTCCCCCCTCTGTCGTTCCTCTCCGTCTGATGGCCACGGGAGGCTACGCTTTTTGATGAGTATGGTGAGTTTGATTTGAGCACACACAGACTGTGACTTTTTAATTTGGTGCAATTAGTGAATGACTCCTGTGCTTGCTTCATCAATAACCAGATTCACGACAAGGACATCAACATGACCGCTGATGGAGTAGCTCACATCTGAATTTCGTCCTTCTGTACCATGTGATGTGCATGCTGATAATTCTAATTGGATAGCAATGTTAGTTTAGCACTGGTTTTTCTCTATAGGTAAATATTCGAAGACTCTTCTATTTTCCAATCCTAATTACATGAAGTATCGACGTCAATTCTGCATATAATTAGATTGCAATGTTAGTACAGTTTTACTAAGTCCTAATCACCTATATTTAGCAGTTACCTTACTAATGTGCGGATGGTAGTTCCAGAAATTTGAGAGAATAACAATTGTTTTGTCAATTATTATTCTCGTTGGTACCTCAGACTAATTGTACATGTTTAGAGCTGAAAGAGATCTATGTATGTAAAACTCATTTTGGTGCTATGATGTTCAGTTAATGCTAAGTTCATATTTCTTTGTGCGATTTCGAATAGCCGTTGAACGTTTGTGTTATCAGAGTTATTAGGTGATGAAATTTCAGGTCACATCTATCATATATATGTGTTATCTTGTGTGGTTTTAGCTCCGATTCTTCTGCATATCAAGATCCATTGTTCATTTTTATAGATGTCAGTTTTACTGAATAAAAAGGTGATTTCGAGCGAACATTGTACTCAATAGATGCTGTCTGTTCTAGGTTAACATTCGACATGCGCTAAAAGATTACCAGGTTTAATGCACCACTTGTCTTTGTTTAATTTGTATGGTGATTTGTAGTTCCTGCTTGCCAAGTATATTTGGCGAGTTTTTGATCTCTATAATCGTATTCATATAATATCATCGGCTCATCGCTGTCAAATCTTTTTTTATTCGTATGATGATTTGTTGTTCCTGCTTGCCAAGTATATTTGTCCAGTTTTTGGTGTATACAATCATGTTCAGTGATCCCTTTTGTATAATGGGCGTATATCTATTTACACATGATTCGATATACAACCATAAAAGTTCAGCGTACGAACTATCCTCGAGCTAATGCAAGACAACGATGGTTTAGGTCCTTTCGGGAAAAAAATGAAAAATCGCGTTTAGGTCCTTTCGATGATTTTTTAATAAAATAGACCAAAAAATTGTCAAAATTATGTTTAGGTCCCTCGCGGTTTACATTTAGATCCTCTTGGTACTTTTCAGCAAATCGGACCTAAAAAAAAATACTTTATGCCACTCTACAGTTAAAAAAAATCAGATTCGTCGAAGGTTTATAGCGACTCATGGATTCGCCTCCGGTTGTTTTTTAGCGAAACGGATCCTGAAAAAAATTAGATTACTTTTTTCCCATCTACAATGAAAAAACACAGATTCGTCGTGGATTTATAGCAACCCATCGATTCGCCGACGGGTTGTAACCGCGGTTTTCTAAAAAAAACGCAAATTCATTGAAGGTTTATTTTTTTAAACAGATATAAAAACCGAAAATACGGCCCACATGGATTTATCGACGGGTCCTATCAACTCTACAGAATGGCGCAGCGTAGCGCGCTATTATTGCTAGTCTTTTTGGGTTGCAGGAGAAGAACCGAGAATTCACCACAGGATGGTTGCATCCTGTAGGACAATTGTGAATTTTCACTGCAACAATTCAACAGCCGCAAGCTATCGATAGCTTCGTTCATCAGCTGTGTCCTTGCTACAAAAAATGACCACGGCGGAATGCTTTGTCAGCACAAACCGCTCATGTCCTAGAGTTACATTAGCAGAGACGAAGGTATGAAGTCGAAATGGATGGCCGTTCTTAAGAGGACATTCATACTAGTTCACTTCCACTGCTACTGCTGTTTTTCCGAATATTGAAATTGCACAGGGGGCATATTGCGTTGATGTGTAGCCACTTATCAATGCAAGCACAGTAGAAATGGTGCTGGCAAGGGAGTTCACGCAACTCTGCACCATCGTCATACGCCAAAAGGCAAATAAAACACTCCTGTGCCTCGGCCCGTTGGCGTGAGCAAGCACCTCCGCCCGACCGCGTTCGAGCCTCGGCTCGTGCGGGCGTGCACGAAGGCGAGGGCTACGTGTGTGTGCGTGTGAGCGTGTGTAGGTGGGATGCGTGTGTGCGTATGTAGCTTACTTGTTGTTTCTCTCTTCTATAATGAAATACCAGTGCTCCTGATCAATTTTTTTTAAAAAAAGTGGAACAATAAATAATGAGATTACAGAAAAACAATGGGGAAATGGGATCTTATATGTTGGAGTGCATGGCTTTTTTGCAGAAACATACATTGTTAGTTTTCCCTATTTTGACCAGTACAACAAACAAATGGTTCAATATGTTATAAATAGCACTTGTTATATTCATTATGAGGCCAATGGCCATGATATATAGGAGATGTTTGGCACAGCCAGTCCATAAATTTTTTGAGCTAGGCATATGCTGCTCTTGTTTACATTTTAAACTAAAAATATAAACTTAATTCACTTTATTTTAACCTACAAGTTCCAGATCTAAAGTGAAGCTGGGATTAATTTGAAGCTCTGCCAAACAGAGCCATAAAATTACATGAGGGTACAAAAAGGAAAGCCTATATAAAGAAAGCCTAAATAAGGAAAAACTTATATAAGGCAAATCTATACATGGAGTCTCTATATACGACAATATCATATCCTTAACAACAACATTCCCCAACACACAAATGCAAGGCGTATGCAATAGCACTGCATTTGGAAGGGTTAACATTATAATAGGGAAAATCCAAAGTCTTGGTCTTGAAGTAGTCATCGGAGTATCCAAATCTTAAAAAACCAAACCGGTGAAAGTTGACGAAGAAAAGTCGATGAAGCCGACAAAACAAGCCGAGCTAAAACCGGCTGGCATAATGAGCCAAAACCAATGGAGGAAAACCGACAAAATGAGCCGAGGTAATGAGTCAGAAATTGGAGTCGGCGGCATGAGCCAAGCTGATAAAAGAGTTGAGCCGATGAAAGAACCAAGATGCTAAGGACTTGGATGGAAGTAATAGAAACAAAGATTCTGAATGAAATACTAGCAGTAGAACCAACAACAGCCCAAAGACACACCATTGCACACAAAAAGAGTCGAAGCCGAGATCCAAAGAGTAGGAGCTAGAGCCGGAGCTGATTTGAAGAGTCGATCCAAAGAGATGAAGATCCAGAGATGATCCAAAGTGTCAAAACCAAAAGCCAGAGAAGCCAAAGAAGCTGAAGTCGGAGCTGAAAAACCGAAGCTAGTAGAAGCCAAGTCAAAGTTGGAGTCGGTGAATCCGAAACTGGAGTCGGAACAAAAGCTACAGCTAGAAGCCTGAGATGAGAAGCTAGAGCTAGAGCTAAAAGGAAGAACAAGAAGCCAAAGCGGCTTCGGAGCTGAAGCCGGAATCCAAAAAAAGGATTAAAATCCCCTTGTGGGATGTGATTCGAATCCGGCTGGGAGATTCCTTGTGAGTTTGGTGACGAGCGGCTCCCAGTGGCTCTTGGGCTGTGTGACCAGGCGCATCAAGGCGGGCCCAGCCGGAGCAACGACGGGCCGACAAGAGCCGATGACCGGCGAGAAAGGCCGGTGCAGGCGAGACTTGCTGGAGCAAGCGGGTGGCCGTCAATGAATGCCAGACGGCAACCTTGAGGCGGGCCAAGACTTGGCCGACATCGATGACGGTGCGGGCTGGCCGGAGGAGGTCGGAGGGCGAGCCGCTGACAATGGGCTGCACGGACAGCTAAAGGCAGAGGCGAGGCCGGCGAGGGCCATCGCGGGCAGCCGAAGGTCGGCTGGCGTGAGGATCGACGGCCAATCCGGAGCAAGAGTCGGCGGCGGTGCAGAGGGTGCCCTAAGGAGCCCGCAATGGGGTCGGTCGAGCACGGAAGCCGAGATGGCAGGCTGGCCAAGGAAGACGATGCGTGGAAGACGGAGATGACGACGTCTAGGAGGTGGGCGCCCCTAGGAGTGGAGATTGCTCCTCCCAGGGGTAGCGATAGCGGAAGAAACAGGTGGTGGCTAGGGATGGCGCAAATGCAAAGCTAGTAAACCCTAACCCTAGAACCTAAGCTCTGATACTATGTTATGAATACCACTTATTGTATTCATCATGAGGCCAATGTCCATAATAATATAGAGTTACATGAAGGTACAAAAAGGAAAACCTATATAAAAAAGGTCTAAATGAGAAAAACTTATATAAGGAAAATCTATATATAGAGAGTCTATATATGATAATACCATATCCTTAATACAATACTCGGGGTTCCTAGTGATGTAGGCCAAAATAAGGTTACGCATGACTATTATCTTTGCCAAAATCAATAACTGCACCAAAGCCAGAAATATTAGATCAAGACATATGAGCCAGCTAAAAGCAAGAACATAATCATGATTTCATGACATCCCATGCACTAAACATGACATCAGTCATGATGAATGTACAATATGACGTAAGGTTCTGAATTTGTAGTGCATCATGCATTGTTAAGGCCATATCCAAAAAGATCAAAACATGAGAACTTACTGTATCTTCAACTCAGAAAAAAATCAACCTAAAAGATAAAAAAAATCCAGCTCAGAAAAAAATTAACTTGGCAAATTTCCAACTATCAAAATTTCAAATTGATAAATTTCAACTTTGAAAATGTTTTATTCACTCGAACAATTCAGAATCAATAAAATTTCAACTTATGAAATTTTAATTCGCGGACTGTCAACTTGAGTAACTTTCAATTGGGAAAATTTCAACTCGAGTAACTTTCAACTAGGGATATTTCAACTTGAAAATTTTCAAATAAAAAATTCAAGTTGAAAAATTCCATAATGAAAAATTTCAAAAACTTTCAGTTTGAAAGATTCTGATTCAAAATCATTCAGTTCAAAAAAAATTTGTTCGAAACCTTTGATTTGAAAAACGTTTCAACTAAAAAAAATTTCCGTTCGAAAAATTTTATTCAATATCTTTTATAAATTGTTAAAAATATTTCTTATTCCAAAACTTCTGGTGAATTTGAAAATAAAAACTTTTTTGAGTTTGAGATAAAGACAATAGGGGAGTAAAGTGAGACGAAGGGGGTACCGCCAAATGTCACAATGAGAGAGTCTTTAAGTAGGAAGAGATGTTGATGGAAGGAAGCGGGTGGCGCTACATGCCATAATGAGATAACTTCCTCACAAAAAATAAGCAATTCTGATTTTTTTTTCATGTTGGAATGTTTAATCGATCAGTACTCTGCGTGATTCTTATCAAATTTCGTAGGCAATATATTCGAGTTTATTTTTCACTTAGTTTGTGACAGTAAAACAAATTTGATGACATCTGTACTTTATTCAATATTTTAGATGATGGTATTTATCGTTAGTTCATTCTTTTGTACTTATTAATTTGGGTGTTGAAGTATCCGGTGTTCACATTTAATTATTACTTTATGTAATAATATGTTAGAAAAAAATTGTTAAAACTAGTTAGTTAGAAGCCCGCCTGCAGACGATCCCTGAATTTTAATATAGAGAAAAAAATTCTTACAAAAAAAGAGAAAGTAAAAAAAAATAATGCGACATTAAGAGAGAGGAGAAAAATTTTCCAATCCCTTTTAAAAAAGTTTAGAACATAGATACTCCCTCCGGTCACACATAGTTATCGTTTTGGACATCGATACGGTCTCCAAAATACAGTTTTGACCACTAATTTCTATTATAATATATTTATAAAACCCAATAAAATTAGAATATTATGAAAGTACTTTTCTAGACAACTGTACACATATATTTTTATATATACAATTTAAATATTTAAAAGATATTAACAATCAAAGTTTTAAAAGTTTGATTGCACCTATGTCTAGAATTGACAACTATCTGTAACTGGAATTAATATATATTTAAAAACATGTTGACCAAGCTTTGGACTTGCAACTTTGACTACTGCTCCCTTCGTCCCAAAATATAGGACATATTTTTGAATGGTCTTGTTCACAAATATAAAACATATTTCACATTGTAATATAAAATTAGCGTGATATTATCTATGTACCCATAATAAAACATCCAGCTTTAATCTAAATGCATGCATTGAATACCATGCTTTGAGATAATAATTAAGAATTGTTTAGTCATATACTTATGTTCAATATTTCATTGGTCTACGTGTTAAGAGAAAATACGTCCTTAGACAGATGGATTACAAGTAACCACTAAAAACAACACAAAATATGTTAAAATACTACTGTTATTATTACAATTGGTGCTGCATTCTAGAATAATTTTCTACCAACAAAACCCATAGCACAAAACATAAAAACCGTCTACATACAAATATACGGTGGGATAGCACTAAGACACACTTTGATGAAAAAGAATTTGAAGTTTCTCGGCCATCATTTTCCACCCCCATTATTTGCCCTCATCTTTGATCGCAGCCGTCCACGGGATGATAGTCCTCGAAGCGGCCCAGATCCCAAATTAAACCCTTCGCGCCGCTGGCTCCGCACTTTCCCCATTTCCCTCCACAACCGCGCGGTTTTCCGTCCCTCCGCGCAACCCGCCCCCAGCGCCATGGCCTCTTCCTCAGCCGCCGCCGCAACCGCCGATGCCTTCGACATCCCGTGGGTGGAGAAGTACCGCCCCACCCGCGTCGCGGATGTCGTCGGCAACTCCGACGCCGTCGCCCGCCTCGAGGTCATCGCCCGCGATGGCAACATGCCCAACCTCATCCTTTCCGTAAGCGACATTTCCTCGAACTCCTTGCGCGCGCACCTCTGCAGACAGCGCAACCCACGCCGTCTCCTCTATCTTTTTTCCCCAGGGGCCTCCGGGAACCGGGAAGACCACGAGCATCCTAGCGCTGGCTCACGAGCTGCTCGGGCCCAGCTACCGCGAGGCCGTGCTCGAGCTCAACGCCTCGGACGACAGGTTGCCGAGACCGTGACGTGATTTTGTGCTGGCGAATCTGGGCCGTGTGGGTTGTTTGTGTGATGGCCGATTCGTGCTTTTTGCAGGGGGCTGGATGTGGTGCGAAACAAGATCAAGATGTTTGCGCAGAAGAAGGTTACGCTGCAGCCTGGGCGGCACAAGATTGTCATCTTGGATGAGGCCGACAGGTAATGCTATCGCAGAACTAGATTGATTTAGAGGGGTCTAGTTTGTGAAACTAACTTAGAAACTTTGTTCTTTGTTCACCATTGGCTATTATTGAACCCAAGCAAAGGCTATTACTAGAATACTAGTATGCTACCAGGTCATAAGTTCAGAAATGCCCATTTTATTCTGGTTACACAGCAATTTGAGGTGGGGAAAGAGAATAGAACCCACTTTACTACAAACTGGTTTGAGGTTGAGATATAGGATGGTAGTGTTAGACAACATAAAAAATAAAGAAACCCTGTGGCAATTCCATCTGTGGGAGTAGTGCTAAATTATTTTGTTTATCACAATTTTTTAGTATAGGTATCTTTTTTGTTTGTTTGTTTGGGCCTCATATTTTACTATGTGCAGCATGACATCAGGGGCACAGCAAGCGCTGAGAAGAACAATGGAAATATATTCCAACACCACGAGATTTGCCCTTGCGTGCAATACCTCATCTAAGATAATTGAACCCATTCAAAGCCGTTGCGCTATTGTCAGGTTCTCGAGGCTCTCAGACGACGAGATCCTTGGCCGCCTTATGGTTGTGGTGGCAGCTGAGAAGGTGATGTTTGGTAGCTTGAACATCAGACTGATAGTTCTCATTCCCATATTCATCAGAAACATTTGCTTAATTAGGATTCCTGGATGTACTATCCAAGTGCACTGCTGAACTATTGACAGGAAGATTTCACAGGGGGCGTGTGGATCTTTTAAATGCCTTTATGCATAATTTCTCAAATCACCTTAAATTACTATTCATTATTTTAGGTAGCTTTGTCACCTGCTAATGATTTTTTTTAAAGACAGAAGGCCATTCGTTCAGCTTTATTCAAATTTATAAATGGCAAAGTTCGGACAGTCACAATACATATACATTAGTTTAAACAGTCGCCTGCTTAGGCTTAGGAGAGTCCATTTCTGATACATGATTTTATCCTACAGTCTTATTCTTTTTTGTAATCTTGAAGATATGTTTTATGCCTTAATGTTTGCTTCTAGTTTTTTTCACACTTTTAGCTCTAATATTATCCTCCATTCACTTTTGTTAAGCATCCGATATATGGCCTATCTATGTGGACTACTAAAGCTTATATATAAGCTGGCATCTAACAGTTTTACAGTGACAAAACAAGACTAGTTTCTTTCCGTAGGAGCAGAGAACAGAAGTACAAGATTTATCTTAAATTCTCGATAAAAAAAGCTTAGTTTGGTTGTATGAAGAAGCCATTTCGCTAGTTAGAGCGCCAATTTCTAGCACTGAAATTGAATAGCTGTAATTTAAGGTTTTTAATTCCAATATCGCCATGAAGCAATGGATATTTGCACTGAATGGGTATATCATCTTGCTGGTGACTTTCTTTTTTGCTATTAAGGGTTTGAAAGTTTTGCTGCTGATATGATATTTGAGCTGTAAATGCTCCTGACCCGGTGATCCCTAATTTTATTTGAAACTAATTACCTTGGAGAAATATTTTATGCTAAGTGTTCAAGCTTCTTGCAGGTCATAGACACTGTAACTATGACACTAACACGCTTCCCTTGTAATTATGAAAAAAGTCTTTTGTTCCAAAATATACCTTCTATGACATCAGATGTATCCAAACATGCACAGCTATGCGCCTATGCCCATTTTTTAAATAAATAATTAAATGTATTACGTATTTTACTTGTTGTATTGTTTGGATATTACCATACTAAGTACCAATGAATCATGATTTGCAACTGGATGGTAAAGAAAAAGAGGATATGCTGAGCCTGTCACTTCAGGATAAATCAGCTTGGCTTAACAGGCAGTTGCCTTCCTGGTTTAATGCATATACATTTGGGTAAGAGGGGCCTTATGTCTGGTCAATTAAAGAGTTGTATAATCCTGTTGGCCATCCTAAAATAGCTCTTCACAATATTGGGCTATTAGATTGATAAACTAAATATTTTGGGCTAAAAGGATAAGTTTAACACTTACCTTCCAAACACTTGCTTACCTGCAAAGGCTGCAACCAAGCAGCTCCCAGTAATTTCGTTAAAAGTTCAACAGTTTTGGTTTGTATTTTGTTTAAACTCATTTGACCATTTAGATTACTAGGGATAGTTGATTTATTTTTTTCTAAATGCCTGAATGTTACTTGTTAAACCATGAAACTGGGGTATGATTCCACCATTCATATCGACTTTTCTGTTCATTAATTTTGAGTTCCAAGTTTAGTTATATCTAATATATTTATTTTTGATCAACTAAGGTTCCTTATGTGCCTGAGGGGCTTGAAGCTATCATCTTTACTGCTGATGGTGACATGAGACAGGCTTTGAACAATTTGCAAGCTACAGTTAGTGGGTTCCGTTTTGTTAATCAAGAAAATGTGTTCAAGGTTGAGCCGCAACTTATCCCATTCTCTATGATGCACAATATTTGCTCAGTTAATAATAATGCTGTACTGATTCCAGGTGTGCGATCAACCACACCCTTTGCATGTCAAGAATATGGTGAAAAATGTGCTCGATGGAAAGTTTGATGAGGCCTGCTCTGGTATGAAGCAACTTTTTGATTTGGGCTACTCCCCTACTGACATAATCACTACTCTCTTCCGCGTTGTCAAGAACTATGACATGGCTGAATATCTGAAGCTGGAATTGTTGAAGGTAACCTCACAGCATTGTAATTTATGCAGTTGTTTGTTTGAACTCTCTTCTGTTGAATCAAAATATCCTGTTTATTTGCACAGGAAACAGGATTTGCGCACATGAGAATTTGTGATGGTGTTGGGTCATTCCTTCAGCTTTCTGGCCTTCTGGCTAAGTTTGCGCTGGTGAGAGAAACAGCAAAAGCACCATGAACTCGTTGCAGATGGCAATGGCTTTTTGTGGAGCTGCTCTGACACGGTAACCCAGTCATTTCAGTTTAAAGTTGCCTTGCCTGGCTTGCTGATTACAACTCTGACATCGTATTTGAGTCTGTAAAGATAGTGTTTCCCTGACGTAACTATTATGGTTATGTAGCATGGCAGATCTGGCTGTACTGAGGAAACAGTCCTCACAGCCTGAGTGCTGTAATTGCTGTTGGCCCAAACATCCATGATGTGTGCAGAGTTCTATGGAACCCTTTTGGGTGTTTTTTCTGGGCTCGTAGTTGTACTTTTGTGCTATCCTAGCTGCATTATGAACGGAACTGCCAGTGGTCCGAGTGAACTGTGCATACCATAATGGATTGCATAACCTTGTCAACCTCTACTAGATTGGTCCATAACTGCTTTTTAAAATAAAATTGTGCAGAACTACCAACACAAAATCATGGACCATCTCGCTGCCCCTTGCACATTACACAATAGGGTAATCTCATTTGTGGCCCAAACTTGTGCGCAAGTCTAGTTGGCAGGAGTCCATGTGCCTTGACAACGGGACGTTGGCTCGTGTGCTCCGAAGTCGACGAGCACGTTGGACAGACAGTTCAATGCAATAATTGGTCGTTTCGATAATGACGAATGAACGTTTGTCCCGTGCCATACGTCTAGCATGTGCCATACGTCTGGCATCACATGCTGGATCTTTTCTCCTGACCCGATACGTGTAATATGAAGTGAATTGGATCCTTTTCTCTTTGGATACATGACAAATATGGCCCTTTCCAGTTTTGTGTAAAGTCTTAACTATGCTAGGCATGGTGAGCCGTGACACGGTAGAAAGCTGTGTAAAATGATCAAGTTCTGGAAGAGTTACGATCTTATGCCGTCGTCACAAAAGGATCCATCTTTGCAGAATTTACAACCAGAATTAACCAGCTGCTTCGCTTTTCCACGTGACGTTCATGTACTTTGCTGCTTACCTACTTCTGTTCCAAGCAAAAGTGACCTTAGGTTGATCTTCTCGTTTCACCATTACAATGTTGCTTTTTTTGCCAGACACCGACCGATAGCTCGAGACTATCAAACTAAGATCCCTATGAGAACCTGTCACGGATATATCAAGAGGAAGAAGATGTACAGTGAAGCCTGCATTGAAGAGTACAGGTTGAACGATTTCAGATATGGAGGATGAGCGGTCCAGATCAAGGAAGAGGAAGGTAGATGAAGATCTGACGCTTGGTGACGGTAAACAGTGTTTACAAAAATACTGTAGCTGTAATAGTTTGTCTTTTCGGTAGTTGAACTGAGTTACCGAGGGATTGGTTGTAAGTTATTCAGGTTTAAATCGCTAGGGGTAAGGAGGGGTATAAAACCCATGTAACAGCAAAAACGGAACTCAGTCTGGTCATTAAGAAGGATCCTTATGTTGTCTTCCTTCCCAAGTAATTCCTCTATCTTCTTTCTCTCGATTTGTGGCATCTCACGCACCGGAGGGAGACCGGAGGCAATGGGATGTGACAACTTGGTAACATAGGAAGTCGATTCGAACTTTGAGCGGTGAAATCCCAGAGAAAGGTTGGGGAACTTGATAATCGGGTTGCTCAGATCTAAAGATCCCTGTAAAATCCTCGACATTTGGTTGGCTTGGCTCGGTGGTTCCATCACGGCTCCACAAAAAGCCCTTAGTGCAAACCTAGTTCGTTTGGAGACGATAGGGGGGAGACGGCTGGGCGCGCCGAGGAGAAGCTGCCTTCGATCAAGGAGAGTCTTAACATTCTGTTTGCATGGGTTGAGATGATCGATACCGCACAGCAGCAACTGATGAATTGAACAGAATTAACAGCCATGGCGGTGGAGTAGAGCTCCAAGGAGCAGCAACTGCTCATGTAACAAATGGAGGCAACCTCTCAGGCTATGGACCGACTGCTGGTCGGGAAGGTGATGGAGGCAAATCGGAATGGGGAAGGATCTGCACACCTTGACCCCACCAGAGCCGTGGACGAGAGTAGAAGGTGAGCAACTAGTACCGTCAGGACCTATGCCCACCATGTGTTCGATTGGAGTAGAGACAAATGGAGTGAATTTTTGTCCACCCAAAGAACTAGGAGGGATGATGAGGACCCCTTTACCCAAACTTAATTTTCCTAGGTTCGATGGAGAGAACCCTCAAGTCTGGCAAGGCAAGTGTATAGATTATTTTTGGATTTTCAATATCTCAGAATCATTATGGGTGTCAGCGGCAACCATGTACATAGAAGGGAATGCAGCAAGATGGTTACAAGTGCACAAGGCCCGGAACGATATTGGAAGTTGGGGGCAATTCATTCATGCTATGGAAATGAAATTTGGAGCATTTGATCATTGGAGGCTATTGGCTGATTTGGTAGAGATTAAACAAATCTGCACGATGGTAGAGTATTAGATCCACTTTGATGAGTTGATGTATGACATTTCGATGCATAATCCATACTATGATGAGGAACTGTTTGTCTCCCATTTTGTGAAAGGCTTGAAACCAGAATTGAGAGAAGCAGTACAGGGGACAAGTTCCCAAAACTGTTGATAGGACAACTCTATTAGCTCGAGTACAGCAGGACGTGATTGATTGTGGGAAGACATGGAAAATGAAACATGGGAGTGGCAGGGATAGTGGAGTCCTTAGCAAAACTGAGAATCCCCCAAATAATTTGAAACTGGGTCAAGGGGAGTTGTGAAAGGCAAGACAAATACGGGAATATTGTCGTGTCCATGGGTTGTGCTATCAGTGTGGAGAGAAATATGAGCCAAATCATCACTTGCAATGCAAAAAGAAAGCTCAAGCATAGTTACATGCTATCATCATAGAGGACCAAGGAGAGATATTGTTTGGTGGAGTGCTTGACTTGTTGGAAGCACCTGAGATGGACCCTATGGAAACATACAAGTTATCTCTCAATGCCTTATCGGGGTGTCGAAGAAATGGAGATAGTATGCATTTTAGTGCTAGTTAGGAATCAAGTCATGCTTTTCCTTCTTGACTCGGGTAGCTCACAAAGTTTCATGAATGCGGGTTGAGAAATATGAGCCAAATCATCACTTGCAATGCAAAAAGAAAGCTCAAGCATAGTTACATGCTATCATCATAGAGGACCAAGGAGAGATATTGTTTGATGGAGTGCTTGACTTGTTGGAAGCACCTGAGATGGACCCTATGGAAACATACAAGTTATCTCTCAATGCCTTATCGGGGTGTCGAAGAAATGGAGATAGTATGCATTTTAGTGCTAGTTAGGAATCAAGTCATGCTTTTCCTTCTTGACTCGGGTAGCTCACAAAGTTTCATGAATGCGGGTTTTCTACATAGGATTGGTTGTATTCCACAAAAGACAAAACCAATTGAAGTTCGAGTAGCAAATGGAGAAGCTATATTGTGATAGTTGGGTGCCAAAAATGGAATGGTGGACACAGGGTCATACCTTTCGGACTGATTTGAGAGTGTTAGACCTTGGACCATATGACGCCATTTTGGGAATGGATTGGTTACAGGCTTATAGTCCTATGATTTGTCATTGGAAGGACAAAATGATGGAGTTTGATCACAGAGGGAAGAGAGTTCGGTTACAAGGGGTAAAAGGGCAGAAGGCTGTTGAACTTAAGTTAATGACCACAGAACAGTTAGACAAGTGGAGAAAGAGCAATAATATCTGGGCCATGGAGGTGTTGGAACAAAAAAAGTTATATTCTGATCATCCAATACCTCTAGAAATTACTGCAGTGGTAAATCAATATATTGATGTTTTCACCGAACCAAAAGGATTGCCGTCGAGAAGGGAGTATGATCACTCAAAACCTCTAATTCCAGGAGTTGTACCAGTGAACTCAAGGCCATACTGATATTCTCCATTACGCAAGGATGAGATTGAGAGACATGTGTCAGAAATGCTCTCATCTGGAATTATTAGCCCGAGTATTAGCTGTTTCCTTCACTAGTGTTATTGGTGCAAAAGAAAGATGACTCCTAGAGGTTTTGTGTGGATTAATGCCGTTTGAACGATCTTACCATCAAAAACAAATTTCCTATGCTGATAATTAATGAGTTGCTTGATGAACTAGCAGGCACCAAATACTTTCGAAGTTGGATCTCAGGGTGGGTTACCATCAAATTCGTATGAGAGAGGAGGATGAGCTCAAAACATCATTTAAAACTCATCAGGGACACTATCAATTCCGAATCATGCTGTTTGGTCTCACCAATGCTCCTGCAGCCTTTCAGTGTGTGATGAACGCAGTGTTGGCACCCTATCTTAGGAGATTTGTGTTGGTTTTTACAGATAATGTACTCATTTATAGTCCAGACCTCACAACTCATGCAGAGCACCTGATAGCAGTCCTCCAGACCTTGAGAGCAAACTAATTTTTTGTAAAAAGGTCCAAATGTACCTTTGCTCAGAGACAAATAGAGTATTTGGGCAATGTTATTTTAGATCAACGCGTCGCAACCGATCCCCAAAAATCCCAAGTTATGAAGGAATGGCCTAAACCAATGAGTGTTACAGTGGGACTGACCAGATACTATAGAAAGCATGTTAGAAACTATAGAATAATAACCAAACCATTAATGAATTTGTTGAAGAAGTCCTTTGAATGGAATGAATAGGCAAATGATGCTTTTCTTCAGTTGAAACAGGCTATGTCGACAACACCTTTGCTTAAATTACTAGATTTCGAACAAAGTTTTGAGGTGGAGACTGATGCTTGTGATCATGGGGTAGGAGCGATGTTGTTGCAGCAAGGGCGTCCAGTGGCTTATTCTAGCAAGGCTTTGAGCATAGTACACCAAGGCTTGTCCATATATGAGATGGATTCTTGGCACTAATGTTTGCGGTAGAGAGATGGTGACCTTACTTACAACGCAACGAATTCACTATAAGAATTGATTACCGGAGTCTGTGTTACCTGGAAGAGCAGCAATTACAATAAAAAATGCAACAAAAGGCAATGACATGACTTATGGGCCTATGATTTCAGATTGCTTACAAGAAAGGTAAGGAGAATGTGGTAGCTGACACGTTGTTGCGGGTTGGATAGCTCATGGCGTTGCAAACAACGTCAAAAGTGCAACTAGAGTGGGTTTAGGAAGTGGTAAATTCCTATGTCACGAGCAATGCAGCCCAGCAGCGTTTAGCTCAATTGGCAATCCATAGCCCCGATGAAAATGGGTTTGAACTGCATGAAGGCTTGATTTGGATCAGAGGCAAAATTTGGATCGGGGAGAATTCAGCATTGCAACCCAAACTTATCGTAGCATTCCATACAAGTGCTATCGGAGGACATTAAGGGATTCATGCGACTTATCAAAGACTAAAGAAACTTTTCCACTGGACTAGGATGAAACAAGGAGTAGAAAGTTTTGTTAAGCAATGTTTGGTGTGCCAACAAGCAAAGGGGAAAAGATCGAGACCATCTGGACTATTGAAGCCTTTACCTATTCCTGCGGCAGCATGGCAAGATATAACCATGGATTTCATTGAAGGTCTACCACTATCGGAAGGTTGTAATGTGATAATGGTGGTGGTCGATCGGTTTTCAAATTATGCACATTTTCTTGCTCTCTGACATCCTTTTATGCTCAAAAGGTAGCTAAGGTTATTTCGAGAGCAGATTGTGAAATTACATGGGGTACCAAAAACTATCACATCAGGCCGTGATAAAGTTTTCACTAGCACATTTTGGCGGGAGCTATTCAAGAATCTGGATACCAAGTTACAGTATAGTACTGCCTACCACCCCTAAACCGATGGGCAAAGTGAATGAGTCAATCAATATCTAGAGATGTATTTGAGATGTGCAGTACACGCTTCACCTGGAAAATGGAAGACATGGTTAGCTCTAGCAGAATTCTGGTACAACACTAATTTCCATACTTCATTGGGATGTTCCCCTTTTAAGGTGTTATACAGGAGTGAACCAAATTATGGTGCCATGCCTAGGGGGCATATCAGTGGATCTGAAGAGGTCAATGACATTTTGCAAGATCGGGAGATGTACAATGAGTTGGTTAAGCAACAATTAGAAAGGGCCCAGAACCGGATGAAACTACAAGCTGACAAGAATAAACAGGACCGACAATTTCAGGTTGGGGAGAAAGTATTGCTCAAATTACAACCTTATGCTTAGACTTCACTTGTGAATCGACTATATCCGAAGTTGTCTTTAAAATTCTATGGCCCATATTTTGTGATAGAAAAGATTGGACAAGTTGCCTATCTACCACCTGACAGTCAAATCCATCCAGTATTTCATGTTTCACAGTTGAAGGCGTTTAGTTCAGATTATTCTCTAGTATTTGCAGCCAAAGGTGGTAGAGCTAGATGCGAATTCAACAGTGCCAGAGCAAGTACTTGAATGACGGCCGGTAAAGAAGGGCAATATAGCTTTGGCTCAAGGGTTAATCATATGGACGGGGTACCTGTTGAAGCTGCAACCTGGGAAGACCTGGTGGTGATATGCAATCGATTTCCTACAATGTTTAGAGGGGGGGGGGGGTAGTGTCACAGATATATTAGAGGCATCAGACAACTCCCAGAACACGGAGGAAGAAGTACATTGAAGAGTACCAGTTGAACCATTTTGGATATGGAGAATGGACGGTCTAGATCAGGGAAGAGGAAGGTAGATGAAGATATGACGCTTGGTGACAGTAAACAGTGGTTACCAAAATACTGTACCTGTAATCGTTTGTCTTTTCGGTGGTTACCGAGTGATTGGCTGTAAGTAATTTGGGGTTAAATCGCTAGGGGTAAGGAGGGGATAAAACCCATGTAACGACAAAAATAGAACTCTTCCTTCCCAAGTCAGAGCATATTTGTTTTGGTTTTTGATTCTGCCCTAAAAGCAGAATAAAAAACAAATAGTCTGATTTTAAAATCCAATTCTCATAATCCAGCTCACCCATATACACTAAAATCCACAGTCCACTTCATATATGCTTTTAGATTTCAGTTTTTTAAGAATCAGCATCTCTACAACTACAATCCAGAATCAGCTTTTAGAGAATCTAAAGCAAAATGCCCTTATTCCTCTGTCTTCTTTCTCTCGATTTGTGGCGTCTCACGCACCGGAGGAGACCGGAGGCAATGGGATGTGACAGAACCTATGACATACGGACATCAATGCAGAGCTCCTACAGAACACATCACATTTCGCTGTATCAAAAACTAGAAACCACATAGATACCAACACCATGAGTGACTCCGGACTCCCTAGAAACGATGCAAAACAAAGCATGACATCAGCCTGCTACGGTGTGCCCTAAGATGCAGATTTACTTCTACATTCAGCGGTCACAGGAGAGAACGGCAGGGGGAGGCCGAGTCAATACCCGAACCACCACCATTGCTCTGTGCTAAGAACCTGCCCCGGCCGGTCCTTACCACCTAGCAAAGGTCACTTGTATTTCGCGGTTCGTTCTTGACTCGGACTCATTGCCAACTGTTCCCACTAGGCCAAA
Source organism: Guadua angustifolia (assembly GCA_036346375.1). Lineage (NCBI taxonomy): Eukaryota > Viridiplantae > Streptophyta > Magnoliopsida > Poales > Poaceae > Guadua > Guadua angustifolia. The sequence continues at coordinate 11,374,589 of CM070507.1, read as the reverse complement.
AGTCTTCTGTCTCCAAGTTCAGACGTTGCAGTGCAGCGCCGCTTTGATCTTGTTGATGGTACAAGAGATAAGGTTGTTCACCGTCTCTACTGACTCGACGGTGAGCTTTGCGGTGGGCTGGCTGTTGACAAGTATCTGGAATGCAACAGTAAGCAACGAGCCACCTGTCTTGTGCCCGGCGCCACTGATGCTAGGCCCGCCAGGCAAAATGACAAAACCGGATGGCAAGAGTGCAAGATTCGTCGAGTTCCCTCCACACATGACAAGTTGCATTGCTGGGATGTCCACTGGGGCGTACACGACCATTGAGCAAGATGCGTCGGTGCATGTCTCCTGTAGGATCAGCATGCTGTTCTGGTTGGTGTTCAGTGGCTGTACCATAAGACATTAGGGTTATTAAGCAATACATGAGAGACAGGAAGAACAGATAGCATCATAACTCAAGAATATCCCGGAGTCAGAAAAAAAAAATGATGTGATTATCTACCAATGATGTACTGTTCCCCTAGGTAGCTGCTGCCTAGCTTTCAAGCTAGCCTCCATCCTCCCATCTAGCCGCCTAGATCGATTTATTCCGCCTATGCGGCTGCCTAGCCTGTCTATTCGGCGATTAGGAGCCGGTCTTCTGCCAGATCAGCGCCTAGCGCCTTTGTGAACAGTGGCTATAATCAAGAGAGACCCACAATGGCACAATCGATGTTGACTGAGACTGTGTTGTGTTTGTTTGGATGCGCTTTGTCAAAGTTGTCAGATACTACTAGTGAGCAGATCTGTACTACTCTGCTTTGGCCCTACCCAATGATCTTTTCGCAGATCTTGTGTAAAGTGTGGTTCTGCTAGCCAATCTAGTCTTTCTTTGTGTTTAGACGGCCATGCATTATTAACACCTTTTCACCGTCCTATGACTTCAGCAAATATTTGATGGGAAGTTTACTCATTTTTTCCATTTGTGCTTATCTTTTTTTGATGGAGTCTTTGTGCATCCTTTTAATGTCACAATATCAGAATGCAACTTTGTTGTTTGGAAAGGATTCAGAATGCATCCTAGTTTACTACCTACCTTCATTCTCTTGTTCTTTCATACATGTCTCCAGTGCACACTTTTGATCATTACTTTTTTCTAATTATATATTAGTAAAAACTATAAAAATTAATATTATCACGTACATTCAGTGATCAGTGATAAATATACCAATATGATTTCCATGTAACAAGTCTAAATAATTTGTGTACATTTGTGATCAAAGTTTTTAAAGTTTGACTACATGCATCCTAAAAAGGTATCTATTTTGGTTTTGGAATAGAGGTAGTACGATAAGCATGCAAAGGTATCTTTACGATTTCAGATAAGAAAATCGTTAACACATTCCAGATTCCTCACGTTTCATTATGCTCAGTATTTAGCAACTACACCTGACCCATATCTACACTTTCTACCATACTGTAATAACTTATGGGCAAACATTTGCAACACCCCACCCTAAAGGCCAAAACTAGTTCCAAGTATATATGTTCTTGCTCAAAGTGATGTGCTGTATCCCAAAATATAATGTTCAGCTTCTACATCATTAAAATGGTTTTCCCCCTTACTTGTCAGTTAATCATGTAGTTGAGATTGTAATAAGCATAGAAAGAGAAGCAGCTATGATCTGTGGTATCTACTACTCACACTGGCCCTCAGTAGAGATACGGAGTTGCCATCCTGTTGCCCCTTGGCAATGTTTGTCACCTCCTGCATAGGGCCACCATTGCTTAGGATGTCCCATTCAAAACGGAGCCCCTTGTCGCGCAGGAAGTTGAAGAGCCGTTCAGGCATCACAGGCATCCAAACTGATGTTGCAGCACTCAGCACCACCCCTAGTGGCACCCCAGGTTCATCCACACTCTTCCGTGTCATGACACGCACATCCTCCCCAATGTTGCCTGCCAACCCATCCAGTTTGCTCCATTCTCGAGCAGACGATGCACTAACCCCTGCATAGAAGTTCTCTGTCATCCTCTCTGCCAACTTCAACAAGCTCCTTTTCCCTTCTGGCGAGACAGCTGTAGCAAATGTGGTACGTTGTCATTTTATTTCCAGGGATGCATCCCATGCAAAGCATGCTACATAGGTGTTGCACATGATCATATTCCTGTACCTGCTGAATCATGCTCCGGCAATGCAACAGATGACATGAGAATGGCCAAGCACTCGCACTGGCGCTGTAGCGTCGCGAGCCACCGCCCTGCACCAAGGGCAAGGCCAGACCGGATTAGAGGCTGGTAGAGCTGGTGCACGGATGCTTCATCATATTCTGTATGTTCAACCCATGTGACCTACAGTGTCCACACAACCGCATCTGTTAGCACATAAATACATGACCATGTGCAAATGTCTTGAGAAGTCATACACCAAAAGAGCTCTGCAGAGCATACTGTAGCTACTTGTTAATCAGCACCAATAAACCATGTTATTCCATCTTGCTGTGACATTTCTGCCAAGCTTTGGAATATGAAAAGGTGCACAGTGGAGAAGTTAAGACTGTAAAGGTTACCTCGAGATGTTAACCTATTATGGGCCCCCACACACTAATGCTTACAATGTAAAAGAACAATAGGACTACAATTTGACGCATTAATCTATGATGTTGCTTGCATCATATATGATATATTCTGTGAGATGAAGTACCACTGAAAGGAGGAGAGACAGGAACGCAAACCATATGACTGACATAACAGAAGAAAGCTTTATATATTCTGTGAGATGACAGGATCTCTAGTTCGATCTAGGAACAGCTAATCTTTCTGCACATGGCCTGGCCACAAGTTTTGACATCACTCTGATCTCGGTATCTTAATTATTAATTCCTTGCCTTGTAATATGCCCCAAGCATGGCATACATATGGTTCTAAATTATTTCTTCCTGATACCCTTAAAATAAGTTACTACTACCCGTTAATATGCCGCAAGCATAGCATACATATGGTTCTAAATTATTTCTTCCTGATGCCCTTAAAATAAGTAACTACTACCCGTTATAAACTTATGGATATATAGTACAGCTGATACAATGCGATTGATAGCACGTGAATTGATGTGCGAAAAACAGCTGAACCCTTTTTTTTTCTGAAGGATCCAGACAAACAAGCCATTGTGAGCTCGTCTAAAGATTAAAAATGATGTTTGTATCAATGGTGGATTAGATTTAGTTCTCCCTCTCAATGGTCAAGTTTAAATTTTTGAAATAGAACCATTAATGTATGCACCAGATGAGCAATTTAGATAAAATATTATATAAAGCTCAGGTGTGAAACCCAAGGTGGAAATATTTTTTCATTGAGATAAACAAATAGAGGGAGTGGTCAAAATTTCTACGATGGGACACATTGATTAAACTGCGGACAATAAGTTACCCAAGGGGCTCCTTCCCAGGAGTAGAAGTATCTAATCCCCTTGAAGAATTGGACTCACGATTAAACAAACGCAAGGGAGCATGCTTGGGGAAAAGTGTTGGATCTACAAAACCAGTTAATTATTCTGAAATCATTTGTTTAATCCCCCTCCCCGCTGACCAATCCATTAATTAATTTCAGGTGGTGGGCTCATAACCACAATTAATCTATTGGAGACATGAGCCTACCCCATGACTTGTGAATTCTATGCAGCAGGGCGATCACTAGATGACACATTAAACTAACTAAAATCACTTGAAACACTACCAGCACTATGTTCCATGAGTGTCATGGTGGTCATGGAGAACTGCAACTAAGGTGCATCCACCTATAACCGAATGTATGATTATCATATCGGTAGAGCAGAAAATACATGGAACTGATATGGTTGGTTTTGTCGGTGGCTTTCTAGGAGTGGCAAAGTCACAAACCTGTGACTCAGAAGGCAGATGAGTTTCAGGTTCATCATTATGTGCTAACATTACTGTATACGTAAAACCACCTTTTTATAGGTTAACTGGCTGAGGCTGTCTTTTTTAAGACATCTACCTAAAAGTCTCTTAAGAACAGGAGGTAATAAGGTGAATGGCTCTTGGTTATTCTACCTTGCAGAAGCCATTGGGGGTGTCTTGCACCACACAACCAGAAGGCAGCCTCCGGCAATTCATGTTTGCAGCAAGGCCTTGATCCCTCACCAATCCATCAATGGAAACATCCACTACAGCCCATGCACCCTCAGCCAGCTGTTTGCAGAACCTGAGAAAGGTCACCTCCCTAATTGGGACAAGAGGTGAAAGCACCCGTAGCTCTGCCTGCATCTGTTGCAATGATAGGGAAAAAGCATTCACACTTTGCTTAACCACAAGATATACATAATATGGACATTGTAAACTGTTCAACACTCACAAGCAGCAATGCACCATTTCTGCTCCCTGAAACGCCAGTAGAGATCTCCTCAATGGTTGATGCCTTGGCAATCATGCACGAAAACATATCAGACCACCGTCTCTGTGGCAAGAATTCAAACAAACCAATATAAGTTTTGATATACACTTATACAGGCAACAGCAACATGAAGACGCATGGTGAGACGAGCACAACCTCATCCATGAGGGTCTCCACAAGCGCAACACTATTGTCAGTGATGACAATGCCGGACTCCCTCGAGGCCTCAGACACAAACCCTGAAGGCTTCACCCTTAGGCATGGTGAGAAGGTGTTCAAGTACTCTTCATAGTTCAGTGTCTCCTTGGCAGGTGAGCCAGGCAAGGAAACACTTTGAATCCACAACGGCTCCTCCATCTGCGCCATCTTGACAAGCTCATCCATTGCACTCATTGCAAGCTCCAAGAACACGGACTTGTCAATGCCAACCATGGCCAGTGGTCCAGCCCTCATGGGCGTGATCACCGTTCCCGTTGGGCTGGATACACTGCCAGCGAACTCGGTGATCGTCGAGATGGCCATTGCGGTTGACGGCATCGAACCAATCCCACCGACTGCAAGCTCCAGTGAAGAGCCTGGCATAGGATGTGGCTGATGCATCTGCGGTGGCGCCAAGAGAGAAATCGGCTTGCCAAGGAACTTGGCAGCAAGGGCGCACACTCGGCTGAGTTCGTCTTTGAGCCTCACGTTCTCGACGCGCAGGTGCTGCTCCTCCAGGGACAGCTCCCCAAGCATTGCCGAGCTGCCGCAGCCGCCACACACCGGGTGCCTCATGGCCTCCCGGAGGGACAGGTTCTCGGCGCGCAGCTTGTCGTTCTCCTGCTTCAGTAGCGCGTTCTCGTGCCGCTCCAGTTGCATCTTGCCAAGATAAATCACCACAACCCGTGTCAAGAACTGCAGCAACGGCGCGAACCAACTAAAGGTGATCAAGTGTTCGATCGCTTGCTTACCTTCATCTGCGTGCGCCGGTTCTGGAACCAGAACTTGACCTGGCGCGGCTCGAGGCAGAGCCGTTTGCTCAGCTCGGCACGCTGCTTCTCATCTGGGTGGGGACATTCCTTGAACAATCTGCACCAAAGAACCCATCCATGCATGAGCAAACAGGTGACCAAACAATGCGACAAATTGCTAATAGGTGCCATAGACGGCGGCGCGCTTACGATTCGAGCTCTCGGGTCTGCTGCGGCGTGTGGCGGTGGTAGCGCTTCTTGCGTTTGCGGGGGTTGCCAGGCTCGGCGTCCTCGTCGTCCTCGCCGGCGCCGAAGTCACCGCCAGAGACGACGTCGAGGTGGTCGCTCCCAGACCGGCTCTCGTTCTCCGCCTCCGAAGCGTCCCTCACCTTTCCGCTGCCTCCGGCGCCGTCGCCGTGGACTACGGGATCCATCCGCCCACCACTGCGGTCTCGGCCTGCGGCGTCAGCCTGCAATCAACCCAAAAAAAAAAGGCGCACACCGTTCAGAATCACTCAACCGCACCATAGAACGGCCACTACACAACATGTTGACGAAGGACTGAAAGGAGCGCCCCGGCGCGTACCAGCGCGAGGGATAGAGCCGGCGAGGACGTGAAGACGCCGGGACCGACGCCGCAGTACGGAAAATGGATGCCGGCCGCGGCCCCGCCGTCGTCGAAGAGACCCCCAAAGCTCATGACCGCCCTGCCCTTCCTTCCCGTCCCTTCCCTTGGCCTGGGAGAGAAGTAGCACAAGCAAAGACCCTAGTAGCAGCACTGGTGTGTCACTCTATTAACCAGCGTTACCAGCCTCCCTCTTTTCTAGTCCCAAAAGGCCTATTTGCTTGGATCCGCCAAATTTTTTTTCTTATGTAGGCCCCGTGTCGGCTTTTTCTTTTTTCAAAATACCTCTCATGCGAGTGACTTTTTTCAGCCCTATATTTGAACATGAAAGATCACGTAGATGATGTGTATCATCGGTCATGATCTGATTACTCAAAAGACATACAAAGGCACGCCACGTGGTGAGACCTAAGCTGCTGTCAAGCTCTCGCGACTCAGAAGGATGTACTAAACTCATCCTACTCGGTAGGACGACGCTGTCGAGCGTGGTGCTACCCGATCACAACCTTTAGAGTTGCCGTTGCTAGGAAGGAATCGGTCTCACGCTCTCCACCGACGCCTTTCACGCTCACTTGACATACCGCGCTACATCCTTCTTCTAAGTATCACCAGCGTAGCAGGAACATATGTCGCCTATTGCGACTTTTGAATTTGTTAGAGCTAATTTTATCGTTTATATCTAGAGAGGACCAATTTTATCAGAAAAATATAATTTAGAAGCTATAAAATGGATCGCTTCGGATCTTTCTGCACACCTCATACAATGTTGCAACTCTCCAAGGTCACAGGCCCAAACGGAAATAAAAAACTTGCTTGAAAGTTTGCAGTTCTTTCTGCTCCTCCCCCCTTTTCCGCTCTCCCCCTACCTCTCTCTCTTTCTCCCAAGTAGAGTAGCCTAGTCCCGAGACCCCTAAACACCGTGTAGACGAAATGGTCAAGAGGATGATGGGACGGATCAGGAGGTAAGCACCGTGTTCTTACTTGGCCGAAGTGTAGAGCCCGGAAGCAGGAGTGTCAAAGGAGAGGGAGCAGGGCAGGCAGGAGAAGAATGTGGAGCGGTGTGGACGCGCGGACGGGCAGGTCGTCTGGGCGGTCAAAGGGGTGGGGGTTCTTTTTTGTTCGCTTGCGGGGGGTTTTCGTTTTCCTTGCATGGCGTTGGCACGGGTGGTCAGTCCGCCACACGTTAGGCGCGCGGATCCCATCCCACCCTGCGGCTTCGTGCTTCGGGCTTGGCCGCTAGTTTCGTATCCGTCCGTCCCACCTTCCCATCTCCTCGTCGTTCTCTCGCTCGCCGCGCGGCTCTCCCCCTCGTTTTTTTTCCTGGCTGAGGGGACACGGAGACGGGGGGTGGCCGGGCGCGGTCAAAAGAGAAATGCTGTGCCCCCACGCTGTGTGGGTTGGTTGGGTAGGTGATGGGCTGCGCTGCCGTGCCGTGCCGTGCCTGTGAGCGTGACCACCTGCGCGTGGGCCATGTGTCAATGGGGGCTTAACCGAGCGCGTGGGCCATGTGTCAATGGGGGCTTAACCGAGCGCGTGGGCCGTCTGATAAGGATCCGACGGACGCCAGTCGGTGGGGGGATTACGTGGGGGCCAGAGAAAACCACTGCTTACGGACGGGACACAGGTGTGACGATGAGTCTGGGTCCTACCGAAAAAATGGACCTACCAGTCAGTGGGGTGTATTTGAAATGCGTGTAGAGTGCAGCCATGGATGGGAGGCGAGAGGATGCGAACGTCATTAATGCGCGGGGGAAGTGCCGAGGCGTGGGCGGAGTGGGGGGCTCCAGTGAGCCGAGCGACGGGACTGGTCGGTGGGATCCGGCGGTGAGGCACGTGTGACGTATGCGTGTTGCACGCAGCTTGAAGCGGCAGGAGAATGTGGGATGGGGTGTGTGTAGGTGATAACGGATCAGTATTTATTTTATTTTTTTAAATACGGATAGTTTGGATACGGATATAAATACGAATAATATCGAATACAGATATGAATCGAATATAAATCGAATCGGATACTGTTTCAAATATTTATCGAAACATGACAATCCTTTAGATTGTACATAAAAAATCGACGAAAACACATAACTAATTGATTTGATCTAAACATTATTGAAAATTAAACAAATATAAGCATTTTTATTCAATTAGATAATAGTTAAATACCATATTGCAAATAAAATTATATACAAAAACTTAGTTTATCACACACACATGATTAGTTCATCATACACGTAAATCCAAATACAAAACGAAGATAGTCCTTGCTCCGATATACAAATGGAAGTAAACACATAATACACTAAAAGTTTGATAATACTTAGATATCATGTCTCTAGAAAAATATATAAAACTTACATATAATTGCTCAAGTTTTATATTCTTTGTTGAATTATATTTAAAATAATAAATTATGTATTTATGAGTTTTTATACGCTTTTAGCTACTTACTTAAAATATTTTTCTGTTAAGAATATGAGTATTTGAATTTTTAAGCAATAAAACAATTTTTTAAATGTTAGATTGTTTCTGTAATTTTCTAAAAAAAATTCATAAATTTTGGAGTTGGTTTACTAATTTTAAGAATTGAAACTTGCTTTATAGATCAATTAAATTAGAAAACAATTCTGAAATTAAAAACCTTTTTGAGCTAAAAGAGTAATCTTGGCCTTGCCCACACGTTTATTCGGATATCCGACCCATCAATATTCGGATTATCCGAATCCGTATCCGACGGATAGTGAGCTACCGAATCCGTATCCGTATCCGACAAAAAAACCATATACATATCCGATCTGATACTATCTGACAAATATTCGATTCGACAAAATACATATATGAAAATATCTGGATCAGTAAAAAATTATCCGATCTATTTTCATCCCTACTTGCCACTGCCTCCCCTCCTGTGCCTCACGAATAGAGGTGGGCACTAGGACCGGGCTTTTTTGATAGGTCTAAGGCATGGCAGTACGACCAGGTTCAAAGCTCAATCCAACACAAAGTGAATCGGGCCGGATTGGCACAACACTATAGCACGGGCCGTGCCCGGCTCAAGAACTGAGCACGATAAGCAACACGGCCTGACATGGCACTGTAGCACGAGCCGTACTAAGCACGATGACCCAGGGCGTGAAAAAGAAATCCAACATGAAGGTCACTGACTCATAGAGCATGAGAGCCATGGATGCACCCAATACCATGGACGCCATCCCTACCGCTGACACCTAAGAGAGACAGGCAAAAGGGGAAAGAGAGCTAATCTCTCTTAGCTCTCTCATCCATCTCTCTCAATCTCTCTTTCGCCCGTTTCTTGCCTATCTCGCTTACTCTTTTTCTTGTACATTGCCCTCTCTCCCCTGTGTTGAACACATCCCCTCGCTCTACATAATTGTTCATGAATAAATAAATTTTAGTTCTTTTTTCTGTAATATTTGCGTCCACTATCTTAACTTTATGCATCTCTGATTGTTTTGCTCTCGTTGTAATAGTGCAAATGGTCTGGATCTAGACCGGCATGACACGAAGTGGCACGAAGGGCAAAATGGTTGTGCTTGGGCTCGCTAAAGGCGAGCTGGGCCGGCACGGCATGACACGACGGGCCGTCACGTCCCGATACAATTTAGGCATAAAGCACGATAGACCTGTACCAGACGGGCCCGGCACAGCACGACTCCTACCTCTACTCATGAGTCACAACCAGCTTGGCGTCGTAAATAGAAATTATAGCTTCTACCTCACAATTCGCGACGACAATTTTTTTTTATCTAACCCTTCCCTAGACATGATTACAAAAATAACATTATCCCTAACCATAGAAACATCAGCAAGCGACACATCATCTATCGTACTCCCGCACTATAGAATGAGCTATCGAGCTCTCGTAGCTCGACAAGCTACCGATCTATGGGAGCTCGATAGTTGTTTCCATAGTGCGAGAGCGGGGCAAGTGACATATTGTAGAATTAAGGATAACCGACTAGAGAGGGGTAAATAGGAGGTTTGTAAATTTTTTGACCCTAATTACAATTAATTAAGTCACTAAGTTAGAATTGCAATAATGGGAATTTACTACTATGTTCTCTAGTAATTACCGAGCACTCTAGCTAATCAAGTATGACCAACAAATGATTCTAAATACGAATGATGTACTCAAATTGCTAGAAATGAGAATTGAGCACAAGAATTGTAAAAACAAATCACAAGAGAATGAGAGATAAGAAATTAATCCAGTGGTCTCAGAGACTTGTCTGTCTTCCCTAATCCACGTTGAGGTGATTTGAACAACTTCAAACCGGCTCCAACTCTTAAGCTTTTCTCAATCACTAGGGTAGTTCTTTTTCGCTCCAGGAAGACGAACTTCGGCATTCATAACTTGCCGGGACTTCTCACAACCTCCATTGAGAAGCTCACCGCGCACGAACACCTCCGAACCGTCTAGGAGTCGACAACCTCTAAGAGTAATAAGTCTTGACACTTGCTCGAGGTCGAATTTGAGTGTCTAGAGGCTCAACACTAAATGCATCACTCAATTTTACTCCTAACTCTCTCAAATTTTAAATTGAATGCACAAAGAGTATTGAAAACTAGCTAAAGCTCAAATATTATGAATGAGGACCAAGAAACTCTCTAAAATGCAAGTATGGGGCATTTATAATCCCTGCCCACCTAATCTAGCCATTGGCCAAAAGTTAGCCAAAACCCTCCTGAGAGGCTAGTCATACCACCCTTGGGCTGGTATGATCGCCCCTCAGTGGCTAACAGTCGTTACAGTGTATTTAATACGTTGTCAGTGACCGTTGGTCACATGGCCGATATGATCGAAGGGTTCCTGGTCATACTACTCACCTCAGGGCCGAATGCACCCTTCTCTGGAAAAAAAAACAGACTGGCTGGCTCCTGGTCACACCAATGGTCGGTATGAATGGAGGGGGCCCGGTCATACCGACCCCACTACAACTAAAAAATATTTTTCTTCGCAAAAGATTTTCCTTTTTATACAAGGCCATATAAATGTCTAAATGCATGAGTATTAAGTCCCTAAACCTTTTTATTTTTTTTCAACATCGAACAAGTGCCAATAAGCCCTCTTAATAGTACGGCACCTATTCTAACAGTCAGATCTTTTTCTCCAAGCACCGAGATTGGCAAAAATCTATGAAAGTCCTTAATTTTTATACTTTAGTCATCTTATCTTCGACGCTTGCTTTTCTTATTTACCAATTTTATGCTTTCGATCCATATTCGTCGAAAGTTGGACCAACCTATTCTTAAAATTCTCAAATTGAAAATGTTAGACCTTTAACCGCAATTGTCATTAATTACCATAATCAAAACGAATTACAGGCCTAAATGCTTTCACACGTGTCTTCTGGCGGCACTTTTTGGGTGTCAGAGATGAAGCTATTTTTGCAATTATGTTTGGATGGGGGTTAGATTTGCAAAAAAAAAAAAAGTTTGTCGCGAGCTAGAAAAGTGATGGCATCTCGTAAATAGCTTGCTTCTAGGCAACTAACAGTCTAATTGGGATTAATTCAGCCTCAACTTTTCCGTTCTAGAAGCTAAAAGCTGTTCAAAATGGATGATTTCTCTACAGTCAAAAGCCAGCAACCTATTTATATTAGAAGAAGTCGAAAGATAGCCTTGCATTTATATTAGAAGAAGTCGAAAGCCAGCCCCTTTTGCCCTTTACGCAGCGGGTTGTTTTATGCGCGGTCCTTGTGCTCATGACAGCACGACGACCTTCAGCCCGTTCTGTCAATGTGAAACCGAACCTGCCACACATCTGTGACACATCTTACGCTTCCATGGACGTAGATGGGTTTAGAGCATCTTGTAACACACACTATTTCACATGAATTTGAAAAGTCCGACGAAATTTCTATAAAATCCATGAGTTACTTCTAACAGTTAATAAGATTGCCAGGCAACGGCAAAACGCTATGAAGGTCATGCAAATTGAAAAATAACATTAGTGGTCACCGACAAGCGGCCCATGTCTCTAGGTCTCACTTTTCTTATTCACAATAGATGCCATTTTCCATTATTACATATACTGAGATAGTTTTCACGGCGTGACACGCCGTGTGTTGTCTTTTTCGCGAAAATAATTTCGTTTTTTTCGTCGGTGTTGTTTTTTTTAAATCATCGAGGAAACACGCAAAACAGTTGAAAGAATACAAACGCATCCGCGATTGCGCTAAATCGAAAGGTCCTTTTCGTGAAAAATAGCCGGAATGATCTAAACGTCACTACGTTTTTTCGGTATTTATTTAGGGTCCTTTCACGAAAGATTCGCAATTTTTTCTAAACCAGAAGGCCCTCTTCGTAAAAAACCGCGGGAAGGACCTACACGTAATTACGTATTTTTTTAGGGACCTATACGTGAAAAGGAAAAAAGAGCCGAGCCAGCCGGTCATGCGTTATTTTTTTCACGGAAACAATTTCGTTTTTTCCGTCGGTTTTTTTTAGATCATGGAGGAAACGCGAGAAACGGTTAAAAGGACACAAGTGCACCTGCGATTGCGCTAAATCGAAAAGTCCTTTTCGTGAAAAATAGACAAAATGATTCAAACGGCACTACGTTTTTTTCGATATCTAATTAGAGTCCTCTAACGAAAGATCCGTAATTTTCTGAACTAGAAGGTCCTCTTCGTAAAAAACTGCAGGAATGATCTATAGTAATTACGGATTTTTAGAGGAATCTAAATGTGAAAAAAAATTTGAGCCGAGCCGAGCTACGCGGCCGGCGCGGCTCAAACACATAAGAGGGCCGGAATTTTTCCAACATTAGTAGAGGTATTGTTGAAAAAATTTTCCTTATGTGATGGTCGATATGGTCCAAAAGGTAATACTACCTTGCAGGACCTTCAAATCCTCAACGCGTACGTACAGTGGCTTCTGGATGAGTTAAGAAGACTTGTTCAAAGAACGTTGATTTTTCTAAGCTTCATGAAGAAAGTCCGTGTGCGATCGACGCCCCTTTCACTCAATGTGTGTGCACAGATTGTGGTGCTGCCCAGCAAAGTCCAATGATGCGAATTGGTCACCAATGTGAAAGAGACCAATGTTTCGTCATGCAATGCAAGGGTTCATACGTGCAAACGTCCAAAACATAGGCAGACTTGACAAATCATGGGAAATAGTTGGACAGAAATGCCATGAACAGATGAAAGTCCAAGCAACACATGGATAGCGAAAGGCTCCTTTGGACTGTGATGCCATTCCCCACAGTCAGGGTAACGGCTTTCTTTCTGATTGTCACTTGCGCGCGCAAGTCGCGATCGTACTGCTGTGCTGGGCTTCCGGAAAGAACATACAACATCGTACGTCTATGGTTACTAGTGTCTCAAGGCAAGCGTACAACTTTACGTTGTGTGCACTTTACTCCCCGTCAATCCGTGATAAAGTTCAGAGCATCGATCAGCGTGTTTTTTTTAGAGGAAAACATCGCCATGATATATTCAGTAAGTGAAGGCCAAGCTACTAAATGCGATATCTTGTCCTTCCAAAATTATGGGTGTACATGTCGCGCTGCATTTGTGACGCCGTTTTGGACTGACGCCACCAAGTTATCGGACCCCTTTCATCATCCTCCAGTCTACGATCAGTAGCATATCGAGCGAATGGCATATGCATTGTTCAAGTGGACGAGAGCCTAGCCCGGGCTGCGGGCGGTGTATCGCGGGCATGGCAGGTCACGCATGGCACCAGCGCGCGGTTATTCGAACCCGCACGGGCTGCCCCCGGTATTCGAACCTGCAACGAACGTACGTCTGACGACGACGAGCAGCGCCGAACTAGCTTGCACCGTTGCACGCGCGAGTGAGCCGGCCCGGTTAGCGCGCGGCGGACGTGGACGCATTCGATCGATCGGCAAATTGCTCGTGGATGCTGCCCGCTGCCGCGGGCCGCGCGCGCGCGACACGACAAGCTAGCTTAATTAGCGCGCAAGATATGTGGCTCGCTCGACTCCTGGCCGTTCGGCGAGGTTACTCCCGAGCCCGACTCCCGAGAGTAGCGTAGCCAGCACACGCTTGCGCCCCCGCGTGATGCTCGCAGCGCGGCGCCGCAAGGGATCGGATACGCACGCCGGCCGTTTGGCGAGTTTGGAGAGCGCACGGTGGCCCGGCGTGACGCGAGCTGTCGAGATGGGAGGCGCCGCTGCAGTCTGACCGATCGAAGAACGTAGCGTGGCAGCGTCAGTGGAAGGACGTGGCCTTCAATGGAGTAGAATGCTATAATAGTATACGTTCGAGTAGTATGTTGCAAAAAGGTAAGAGGGAGGAGAAATATAGGAGCAACAAAAGGAGGAAAGAAGGTTAGGGTAATCAACAACTCAAAGCCCTACTTTATACGGCCTGCCAGTTTGTTGGGCCAGAAAGACCTCGGCCTATCTGGAATGGAAGATTCATGGCGGCGGACCTGCCCAACATTTCTGACCTTTTATTTTGGGACAAATTGTTTCGTAACATTACAAAAATCATTTGAGCATTGACATGTCTCAGTACTCATATGTTAGCCTCACATACGATGGTTTTCTAATTTATACATTTTTATGATGCTACCAAACTAATTTTTTCTTTATTTTTCATTCTGGTACTATCAAAGTCGGTACACAAATTGGTCTACCCAATTTTTTTTTAACACCCGCCAAGTTTCTTAGGAGTTACAATACAAAAGGTTTCTTAGTCAGGAGGCGCTCTCACAATTTCAGGAGGCGTTCTACCGAATATCCTCCGCTCCCCCTCGCTACAAACGAAATCAATACAAAGCGATTATCCAATTTACACTAGATGCGAGAATCTGCCTCCAGGTCACTCCTCCGACTCCAACTCCCTATTTGGGGCGATATCCCTGATGCCACCTCCGACTCCCCCTCCCCACTTGACCCCGAGCTCGATGCCACCATCCTCATGTCGACTCAGCTGCCTCTGACTCCCCCTCCCCACTTAGCCCTAGGGATGATAACGGATCAGATATTTTGCAACCAATCCAGATATTTTCGGATACAGATTTTATCGGATCGAATATTTGTCGGGTAGTATCGGATCGAATACGGATACGGATTTTTTTTTGTCAGATACGGATACGGTTTCGGTAGCTCATTATCCGTCGGGTATGGATACGGATTCGAATAATCCGGATAATAGTAGGCTGGATATATGGATATACATATGGGCTGGACCAAAACTACTCTTTTGGCCCAAAAAGGTTTTTTAATTTCAGAATTGTTTTCTAATTTAATTAATCTCTAAATCAAGTTTCAATTATTAAAATTAACAAACCAACTCCAAAAATTATGAATTTTTTTGAGAAAGTTCCAGTAACAATCTAAAATTTAAAAAATTATTTTCAAGATTTTATCAGATTTAATTTTTCTCAAAAATTCAAAAACTCCTATTCATAATAGGAAAATATATTAAATAAGTAGCTAAAATGCATAAAAACTCATAAATACACAATTTATTATTTTAAACATAATTCAACTAAGAATATAAATCTTGAGTCATTATATGTAAATGTTATATACTTTTTCAAAAGACATGATATTTAAGTATTATCAAACTTTTAGTGTGTTATATGTTTGCTTCTATTTGTATCTCTGAGCAAGAATTACCTTTATTTTGTGTTTTAATCTATGTGCATGATGAACTAATTGTATGTGATAAACTAAATCTTATATAATTTTGTTTACGACATGGTATCTAACTATTATCTATGTGAATGAAAATGCCTACATTTGTTCAATTTTCAATAATATCTTGATTAAATCAATTAGTTATGTGTTTCTGTTGATTTTTTTATGTATAATGTAAAGGGCTATCATGTTCCGATAAATATTCGAAACCGTATCCGATTCGATTCGTATTCGATCCGTATCTGTATTCGATATTATCCGTATTCGTATTCGTATCCGGATTATCCGTATCCGTATCCGAATCTGAGAAAAAACATGAAAACAAATATGGTAGAGCTAATATCCGTCTGTATCTGTTCCGTTTTTACCCCTACTTAGCCCCCAAGCCCAACGCAGCCATCCCCCGTTTCAACCCCGTCGTACCGAGCCCGTTGTGCCGCTGCCCCAACCCTGTCGCCTAGAGCTCCGCCTCAACCCCGAGCACCGCCTGAAGAGCAACCCAGAGCATCGCTGTCCCCTTCTCCAGTGTCGCTGTCTCTGCTTGGAGCCACCGCTGAGGTATGGCTCACCTCATATCAGAATTCTTTAGGGCCTGTTTGTTTCAGCTTTGGATTCTCTAAAAGCTGATTCTGGATTGTGATTGTAGAGAAGCTGATTCTCCAAAAGCTGGAATCCAGAAGCACATATGAAGTGGATTGTGGATTCTAGTGTATATGGGTGGGCTAGATTGTGAGAATCGATTCTAGAATCGTTTGTTTGTTTCGATTCGCTTTTGAGGCGTAATCCGAATCGCCTAAAACAAACAGGGCCTAAACTCTCTCTTCTCTCTAGAATCCATCTTTTAGCTGAACAATCTCTCAAACCGCTTCTGATTCTTTAGAAGAACAAAATCAAGAGGAGTTAAAGCAAAATCAAAAAGGAGTTAGAGCCAAATCGCTACCGAACTGACCCTTAGATAACACGCAAGTTCACGTTCAGATAACACTCTGATGAGTTTTGTGCCTTGTCCCCAATCTACATAGCATCTGCGTTGTCCTCAAAGTGACAGGTGTTTGCTGTTTGTCACTTTGTTTGCCATGTCAGTATGTTGCAGGTAGATTTCTCAAGGTGGTACGTCAGCTCAGCCGCTCAGGTGTGATGTTGTATCTCTATCAGCTATAACCATTTTTTACGCTATCCCGAGCTAAAATGGGCCTCCTTTTTGAAACAACCCCAAGTACACGTGCATGTGCAACTGACTGGATCCAACAGAACACCGAACACGTTACAAGACCTGGCTACATTGCTAAAATGGTAAACGGATCACAAAAAAAGGATACGATGCCTTGCATTATCATGATCTTTTTTGGTTGATGCCTATTAGCGCACTCGGAACAAAATGTTCAGTATTTACTACTAGGATAGTTTGCGCGGCGTATACGTCGCGTGCGTTGTTTTTTTCGCGAGAAAATATTCGTTTTTTTTCCGTCGGCGTTTTTTTAAAAAAAAAATCGAGGAAACACGCGAAACGGTTGAAAAAACAAAAGTGCATCTGCGTTTGCGCTAAATCGAAAGGTTCTTTTCGTGTAAAACAGTCGGAATGATCCAAACGTCAATACGTTTTTTTTCGGTATCTATTTAGGGTCCTCTCACGAAAGATCCAAATGTCAATATGTTTTTTTAACACGCCACGCATGTCGTTTTTTCATAGAAAAAATTTCTTTTTTTCGGTGGTGTTTTATTTTTTAAATCGTTAAAATAATAAGCGAAACGGCTGAAAGAACACAATTTTTTTTCGCGGCGTAACACGCCGCGCGTGTCGTTTTTCATAGAATTTTTTTTTTCGACGGCGTTTTTATTTTTTAAATCACCGAAATAATGAGTGAAACGGGAAAAAAATAGAGAGATAGAGTTGTAGAAATATCTCTTTCGACGAATTATTTGGAAAATATTGGAGACCGAGCTGAAAAACCGTGGTGGGGAAAAATTCTAGAGGCGGTGGGGAAAAAGTCTAGAGGGAAAAGGGTGAAAAATTATTAGAGATGACAACCTTCTTTTGTCGAGGCTAATACTCTACGCGTTCACCGAGTAATAATATATGATTTAAAAAATATTAGAGATCAAGATGGGAAATCGAGGTGGGGAAAAAGTCTAGAGATAGAGCTGAACACATATTTCTAGTGACGAAAATATTTTTTCTCGGGAAAAAACAGAGAAAAGATCTAGACGTAAGGAGCAAGGACCTGAATGTTACGTTTTTGGACCTGTCCGCTATCCTGAAAAATTAGAAAGGGCTTGTTCGCGATTTGAATTTAACGGGAGCTTCTTTCCGTAAAATGGCGCACGAGGGACCCAAACGCGATTTTCGGAGAAAATATCTTCCTCTCACAAAAAATCGCGAATGACCTATTCATAATTTATAAAAGGACCAAAACGCTTTTTTTTTGAGCCAGGACCACGGGAACTCTCCCACTAATAGGAGAGGTATGATTCGCCAGGTTGTATCTCCCGGTTGAGTTAAAACTGAAACGTAGCCCAGCTGCGAACACCAAGGTTTTGTTAAAGGTATCTATAATAATATCGCTTCAACTGTCTTAGTTATATTATGCTAGCAAAATCTCATGTGAAAGAGAGGGGAGGTGAGAAAAAAAATGATGTATCTAACAATGCAATTACACAAAACCAAAGAAAATAGTGAGAAGTATAAGAGGGAAAATATAATAAAAATAATGTAAAATAGTTAGAGAAATTAATTTTAGAGATGAACTACTAAGTCTAATGCACTCTCCGGGGTGAGGTGGAATATTGTAGACGACCGACGATCACTTCGTATCACCGGTCAAATGGAAGATAAGAGGTGTGACCGTGTGACTAGTCGAACCGCGTGCAGGCGCGTCTCTCAGGGAGTCAGGACGGCTTGAGGTGCCACCTGTTCACACAGGACACAAAAAGGTCTCTCCTGTTCCCTGACGTGCCTGCAGATCGCCCTCTCGGGTTTCCGATCTGCGCTCGTGTCGCGCCGTGCCAACCACTTACGAATGTTCTGACTTGCACAGTGAAACTGACGCGGAATTGCTCGGTGCTTAGGCGGATTACAGCCTCCCAGACTCCTAGTCGTGCGCACTTCGTCCTTTTGCCCAGCGCGAGCCGCGCTCTACTTGCCGCCCAGCTGCTGGCCTTCTCGCCGACGCGCTGTCCTCCCACCTGTCACAACCCACTCTGCTACGATCAGGAAACTCGAGAAGAGTTGGAAGAAAGACAGAAGAAGACAGGATGAAGGAGACGTGGGGAAGAAGAAGAAGAGATTGGGGAATTTCATTCCATTACTTTTTCATGTCTCTCTCTGTAATACATCTTCTCTTTTATACTCTGAGTTAAACAGACAGCAGTAAAAGTAAAACGTTCTCTTACAATTACTCACTCATTTTCGGACAACGCTATTCACCTTCATTAGCATAACAGCCACTCGATACTTCCCGCGCTATCCTTGCCGTCCCTTCACTCTTCAGACCTCCGACGCAATCCCGCCTGATTCACCTCACCTTCCTGGTCTTCCTCCAAAGCCAACACCCTGACATTACCCCCGCCAGCAAATTCTACTTGTCCCCAAGCAGTATCTGAAGGAAAAGATGGATGATGTTGGTTTGCAACGTGGAGTTTTTACCAACCTAAATGCGGCCATGCAGTTTGATCAATCCTTGGCATACTTCGAACCCGTGTTCCTCAGGACTTTGAATGGTTAGAGCTGGTAACAACTACGGAGCTGTAGAGGCCGTAGCAGAAAAGTTAAAGACTTCCGGCAACCACCATGGATGAGCTCCCGATACTGCCTGAAGCGATATTAAATGCCCCAGACGCGAAAGCACATCAGCAGGAAAATTCATACAGCCCTTTTTATACGGGATTGGAAACTGAAGACTCATAGGTTTGGTCGTGGCCTTGCGTTGTAGACTTAAAGCATTACTCAAAACAACAATCGGATGTTGATTTTGCATCACAACTTGGTCACAGAAGAGTACCTCACCATTTGCCACCTGAACGTGAACAGGACAAATACTCGTGGTGTGATGTTGTGTACGTTCCAGAAAGATGGGACTGATGAAACTGGTTTGATGCGACAGAGCAAATCTTCGTGCTACCAATGCATGCAAGGATAAATTGTATTGTTTCTGCTCATATGCTTTGTCAACAAGGGGCTGAGATCTAGCAAGTTGTGGAAGAAGCGAGAATTCCTCTGAGGTTCCACTCTCAAGGAAAACACCCTTCAGTTGACTCTCAGAGTCAATCCAGAAGGTAGCGATCTTTGGATCAAAGTTACCTACTTCAACTGTTTCACCAACATTATCTCCATAAAATTGCCACCAAACTTTCCTCAAGCTTCCTTCATACTCAAAAACTCTCGAATAGAAATATGGAAGGTAATCGTAAGGTTTTGTCTGGGATGTGAGGAGTGTTTCAACATAGTGGTGTGCAGACTTCCTAGCATGATCAACATGCTCCACTCGAGCTATTCTGTTGTACACCTTGAGGGGGAAAACTGCTACATCTCCAATAGCAAAGATGCCAGGTACACTAGTTCTAAACAAGGAATCAACCTCTATTCCATCAACTTTAGTGTTAACTCCAACAGCTTCAAAGGGGCTGACAACTGGTTTTGCTCCTATACCAACCATAACTGTATCAGTTTCAACAACAGAACCATCTTTAAGTACAGCAGAAGACACCGTTCCATCAGAGCCAGCTTCAAGTTTATCAATAAGAGCTCCCTTTATGAATTTGACACCATTTTGCTGATACAGTTCCTCATACTTTTTAGCAAGGGAAGGTGTAAATAATCTTGGCATTATGTGATCTTCTGGGAATATAATGGTTGTATCAAGATTCCAGCCGCAAGCTGCAGCAGCTACCTCCATGCCAATATAGCCCCCACCAATAACAACAATTTTCTTTGCTCTTCCCAATGAAGATACTAGAGAATCAGCATCAGCAACATCGCGTATATAGTGAACTCCAGGTAAGTTTCCTCCTATTTTCCCAGGTAATCTCGAGGCCTCACAACCAGTAGAAATAAAAAGTGACCCATACTTCAGAATTTTCCCTGATGTAGTTTTCAAGGTCTGTGTTTTCCCATCAAATGCTACAACCGGATCCTCATACAACACCTCTATACCGTTCTCCTTGTACCATTCAGTAGTTTGCCTCTGCCCACCAGATCCAACACAGGCATGAAAACCAGGTAGGCGTGCAGACTTCTTGTCTGGAGGAAAGAGATAGCCTTTTGTCAGGGTTGGTCGCTCATATGGTGGAAATGCCTCTTTGGAGATGATGCAAAGGCGACCATCAGCCAACTCTATGTTAACACCATTGAGTGCTTCAGCCATCTCAAATTGACTGCGGTTCTCCTCAACCGTCCCTGTCTGCTTAGTCGGAACCAACTCCTTCATGTATTTTCTGGAGTCAAAGGCGCCGAATTCAGACTCAATTGCAGCCATAAAATGCTCCCAATTCCCAACAGAATGGTCTGCGTGATATGTTTGCAACCACATGGCAGCACTACCCTCCATATGCATTGCTGCTGCCGTGGTCCACAAAGATTCATCAATAGCGTACATGCGAAAATACTGTATGCACCTGTTTCTCCAGAGGCGTGGTTCTTCACCAGTAAATTTTGGAAACATCAGCTTAGGCATCGGTAAAGTCCTGTCCCCTTTCATTTCTTCAGCTATCTGAGGAGTAGTTCAGTCGGATTTGGGAGTTTCCCACCCAAACCTCGTTCCAGAACTGGACATTTCCCGAGTAAACCGGCCGTGGGAGCAGTTAACTCACCGACCTGCCGCGGCGGTACATATGCTGAAGGCGGTGTATGCATCCCCATTTCGCGTTCCTGACTTGACGTTGCTTGCGCCCCGGAATTATCCTTGGCCGAGTGTATCATCTTCTGGAACTGTTCCCTCAACCCCGTGAGGACCACGTTGTGTTCTACAAACTTGTGAGCTTGTATGTCGACCTCCCCCATTGCTGAGACTTGGAGTTGCTTGTATGCCAGAGTTTTCTTTCATGGTTTGGCACATGTGCTGAAATTGTTCCATCAAACCTACCAAAACGGTGTTATGCTCTGTTACCTGAGCTTGTAGGACAGGGATAGTCTCCATTGGTTTAATCTTCTCGACGATGAAATCCAGATGAGCCTTCATCGATTCCCAGCGATTATCCAACTGCTCCCAGCGCGCATCCGCTTGTTCGGCTGCTTCGCCCATAGCCTTTAGCACCAACTGCGTTTGCACGGAGGGTTTCTGAGGCGCCATTGTGTTGAGCCTGCTTGAACCAACCAGAATAAAGGGAAGCGGATGCAATCTGCACCCAATATGTCCCGATTATTGGAATTCTACGATCCAAGCACAATCGCCCCTCTCTGATGCAATCGCTTCCTCGAATCAACTCAGCCGAGGCAACCAGACTCAGTAACCGAAGTTTTCGCGGAGATTTCTCAGGATCAATCGCTCAATCCCAAAATTTCCCAACCCTCGTCTGGAAATTTTACAACCCTCGACTGAAGTGATCGGAACACGGCTCTAATACCAGATTGTCACAACCCACTCTGCTGCGATCAGGAAACTCGAGAAGAGTTGGAAGAAAGACAGAAGAAGGCAAGAAGAAGGAGACGTGGGGAAGAAGAAGAACAGGAGATTGGGGAATTTCATTCCATTATTTTTTCATGTCTCTCTCTGTAATACATCTTCTCTTTTATACTCTGAGTTTAACAGACAGCAGTAAAAGTAAAACGTTCTCTTACAATTATTCACTCATTTTCGGACAACACTATTCACCTTCATTAGCATAACAGCCATTCGATACTTCCCGCGCTATCCTTGCCGTCCCTCCACTCTTCAGACCTCCGACGCAATCCCGCCTGATTCACCTCACCTTCCTGGTCTTCCTCCAAAGCCAACACCCTGACACCACCGCTTTGCGTTCACGTCTTGACGAGCCTCCACCATCCTACCGGCAGGTCGCAGGGGCATAGGCCGCGCGTCCCAGAGACTCAGACAAACGCCGCGCACGCAGAATACAGGCACGAGCTGTGGCCCGTTGCCGCGCGCCCCTCGTTGGTCGTTGCTCATCCCAGCGCGTTCCCCTGCGCTGCCCGTGCATAGCCGGGCCGCTTCCACCAATCCGCACTTCCGCAGCCCTGCCGTCTTTCACCCCTTAGCTAATTGCACTTGGGTTTACTGTGCACAACGGCTGCACATGATGGCACAAATTAACAGAACCAAGATTTGGAACTGAGCTTGTGGTAGTAGTACTTCCTAAAAAAACACAGGGAACGCTTATTTTTCCTCCTCTCTTTCCTATGGAGAGATCAGACCAGATGGAGCCCACACCAAACCCCTCCATACGTCCCTATGCACGGGACATTTTGCCTGCAGGCAGTTCGTTGGCAGACGGCGACAATTTAGCTAAGACGATGATCAGCATGTACGCAAATTAATACGACTGACTGTGCTGACTTTAGTATGTCGTACTACAATATTCGCTCTTCGGTTAGCATATGATTGATTGGTCCGAGCTTGTGTGTACCGCCGTATCAAACTGCAAGCGTGAGCGTCTTGGCCTTTGTACAATTTCATCGGTTACGGCATCAACAACGATTCCTGGTTGAAGCATACATTACACGATACATAGTAGAGAAATGGGCCGGAGATGCTGTTGTGGATGCACGAAGGGACTGACGGTGATGGCCTATTTTTCTAACAGACGTAGCAGTCAAGCAACGACACTGCAAAGACGTGCGAAGTCGTTCTATATTTCGTAAAAACATACCGAAATTCTAAGCCTGTCCTGGCTGCGTCCAAGTTAAGGGTATATTTGTTTTGTTTTTTTTTGCTTTGGATTATCTAAAAACTGATTTTGAATTGTAGTTTTAGAGAAACTAATTTTAGATTCTAAGATGGTATTTGAAGGGTAATTGTTTGGAACTTTCAGTGGCATCCTCATATTTGTATTCCCTAGAATCCATAGAAACACATATGGAGTGGAATATGGATTCTAGTGTACATATGGATGTGTTTATAAGAATCGATTCTTAAAATCAAGCTGTTTATTTTTTATTCAGCTTTTAAGACTTAGAATCTTGAATCTACAACAAAAACAAACAGACCCATATTATTGCCTGATGCAATTTTGGCTTCTCTTTAGTCCGTGTTAAACCGGTTCGGTCTGAAATATAAGCTGAAATATTATGTTTGTGTTGGTCGCCCATCTTGTGCGACCCAGTTCTGTACCGCGTTATCGTGTGTCTTCCGTCGTTACAGTCGGCGCGAAAGCAAGGAAGCCGTCAACATCGTCACAAGCTGCAAATCATGTGTTGCCGAAGCCAGCGAAATTGCAGTAGCAATTTGGCTACATTTATGCATAAAGTAATGCACAATCAAGAGAAGTATTTTTGCGCACCTGTCCACGTTTTCCATTAGAATTGAGAAAAATTGCTTCCATCTGGCAAGTTGTCTGTTCGGTACTAAAAACGTAAAACTGGGTAGAGAGGACAGACATTGTTGCATTTGTCTTAGCTTGGAAGACGATGAGTGGGATCCCATTATGCAGCGATTCCTATAGAGCCAACTGTAGTAGTACAGTACTATCCAGCAATGGCGTGGTGCAAGCAAGAGCATCCGGCAAAAATGCCAGGGCGGCAGAAACAAAATGAAAGAAGCGTTTAAGAGGCAAATGAGGAGATACAAGATGTTTTGCACAATGTTTAAGGAACAAAGAGCATAGATGAACCAATTTTGGGGGCGCGCATCAACATCGGATTCAACCTCTCCACCGATGATGGTTGCAAAATTGACAATGTATGAAAGCTTAACCGCACCAAAGAAATAAAAGGAAACAAAGGGAAATAAGGTTCACAAAAAAGGAAAAGGGATTAGAATAGACGCGTGAAATGGTTCCTTGGAATAGCAACGCTGAACTAACGCGGCCCTCACATCAGACTCGCCATCAAAAATAGCTTTCAAGCTTAATGATGTAAATAATAGTTAGGAAAGAAACCAAGCAAAGAGCAATAGTACACATATAAGGTGGATGAGAACTACTTCATATCATTAGTTAAACCGGCTAGAATTAACCATAAGCTAGGAAGAAAGACTGAAATTAAGCATGGACAGAAACTTTTAAAATGATTTCTGCAATAAGATGAGATCAACAAGCAGAAAGATCCAACCCCTTAGTGCTAGTTTGCCACCTAAGAATTTCCATAAACCATCAATCGCCTTCTAAAATATATCTAAACTCGAAAGTATGAAAGATGAGCCGTCTATATCAAAATACTCTCTCCGGTCATAAATAGCTGTCGTTTTGGACATCAACACGGTCTCCAAACTCAACTTTGATCACTAATTTCTATTGTGATATATTTAAAAAATCCAATAAAATTATAATATTATGAAAGTGTGTTCCAACACGAATGTATACATACAATTTTCATGCATCCAATCTAAATATTTAAAAAGATATCGATAGCTAAAATTTCAAAAGTTTGACTACACGCATCCCAAGCCGACAACTATTTATGACCAAAGGGAATAGTAGGAGGCGAGTTTAATTAAACTCAAGATAAAAAAAATTAAACGTCCTATCCCTGAATAGTCATAAGCTTGTTGTAACTCACTTTGTAAAGGATGGTTAACTTTTTCTCAAATTATAAAAAACTAACCATCCTATTATCTGGAGAACTTTAAGAAAACCAGTGCAAGCTTCCAGTTGATTAAAATAATTTAGGTCAGTTGATCTACGGGTAAGAGTACTTAACATTTTGTTTAAGCTAAAGTTTAAACAGGAGACAACCGACAACCTCAAATACAGCTACACCATGCATACTTCATCTCTTGATTTTTATAAGATGCCTACTTATTTCGAGATTCTATATTTGTAAATTTTTTATTAACAATTATTCCAACAATATATAGATTATACGATAAAAAGTGATACCGTTATTTTCGTATTTAAAAAATGCTTATAAAGTTTAACTTTGAAAACCATACCAAACCAAATCAGCTATATAAAAACAAACGGAGCGAGTACTATCATCGTGAGCGAACTTGTCAACTTCTAATTGCATCCGCAACTCCTCGAACGCACACAGCCTGCGTAGAAAACTTCCCGCCAACTTCTGGTCTCCAACAACCAAAAATAATCCAGTAATACAAAGTGATTAGATATTTAAAAGGAAAAATCAAACAAGAAACACGTAAAAGCCCACAGATTAAATCCTCCACGAACACCGAGTCTCTGGTCGTCGTCTCCGCGTCCATCTCCCATTCTCCCTCCCCATCTCCTCCCCAGGAACCCAACGAACCGTTGCACCAGAGTAACAGACCAGCCAAGAAGCGCAGCTGTCGGCCATGTCGAACGCCGACGTGGAGGCGGGCGGGCCGCCGAGGGCGACGACGGGGATCAAGCCACCGCCGGGGAGGTACAACATGAGCAGCAACGGGCAGCACGTTGCGCCGTCGCCGTTCTACTACGACCACGCGGCGGCGCACGAGCGGCACCACCGGACGTGGCTGGTGCCGCTGGTGGTGCTCGCGAACGTGGTCATGTTCCTGGTGGTGATGTACTACAACAACTGCCCGCGCAACGGCGGCAGCTGCGTCGGCCGCGGCTTCCTCCGGCGCTTCTCCTTCCAGCCGCTCAAGGAGAACCCCCTCCTCGGCCCCTCCGCCACCACGTAAGCAGCATACGCAGAAACATTTCTGGCTCAATACTTTTGATTCTCTCTTCCATCTGGTTTGTGACCTCGCGAATCGGTAAATCACCGCGCTGCAGGCTGCGGAATTACGGGGCCCTCGACTGGTACAAGGTGGTGCACGGGAACCAGGCGTGGCGGCTCGAGACGTGCACGTGGCTGCACGCTGGCCTTATCCACCTCCTCGCCAACATGATCAGCCTCATATTCATCGGCGTCCGGCTTGAGCAGCAGTTTGGATTCTGTAAGCCCCAAGGCCCCGAACCACCTGAACTGATGACTCTGTCTAGAACGAGGTCCCCTATGGCGTGTACACGTTTTTTTTTTTTGACCGGAATTCGTCGCTCGCTCTCTTCTGCCTGTAGGGAAGGTCGGGCTGATCTACCTCGTCTCGGGGTTCGGCGGGAGCGTCCTCTCGGTGCTCTTCATCAGGAATGGCATCTCCGTCGGTGCCTCCGGCGCGCTCTTCGGGCTCCTCGGCGCGATGCTCTCGGAGCTCATCACTAACTGGACCATCTACACCAACAGGGTACGCGTATCCTCCCATCTCAGTTTTTTCTTATTCGGGAAACGGAGAACACCTTGTCATTGTGTTGACGTCCAATGGATCCTTTGCAGCTTGCAGCTATGGTGAACCTGATCGTCATCGCCGCCATCAACCTCGCGATAGGGATTCTCCCACACGTCGACAACTTCGCGCACATCGGGGGGTTCGCCACCGGCTTCCTCCTCGGGTTCGTGCTGCTGATTCAGCCCCAGTTCGGATGGCTGGAGCAGCCCTTCGGTGGCAAGTCCAAGTCCAAGTACAAGGCATATCAGATCGTTCTCCTGGTTGTCGCGGTGATCTTGGTTATTGCAGGGTAGGCATATTCTCTAGTCTTGCACCTTCAAATTCTCAAAGGAGAGCATGTAATCTGATACAGAAAAGGGTGTCTAGTGATGATCTGAGGCCATGTATGTGCACAGGTTTGCTGTTGGATTGGTCATGGTGCTCCGGGGGGAGAACGGCAACGACCACTGCGGCTGGTGCCACTACCTCACCTGCGTGCCGACATCCAGCTGGAAGTGTGACAATTGAACAGAAGAGACCAATGGCGCATTAGCATGCCAGCCTCCCACAGCAGCGGAAAGAACATGCTGACCATCGACGTAATTGCTTGAGTTTGGCTCTTATTCGTTTTTCGTTGCACTATAGAACTTTAAGCTTGCCCCTTCTGCATTATTGTGCATCCTTTGTCGAAGAGGTGTTAATTAGTAATTCTGCTTGTTATATGTTGAAACTCTGTAAATCACCCTGCTTTATTTGCTGTTAATGCGTTTATTCCTTGATTTTACAATGTTAAGACTCAAAATAGATTACACTTCAAGAATGAATCATTTTGCATCCCTGAATTGTTGAGTGCTAGCAATATGCCGCTAGCCGTCTTGCACACGCAACGCAAGAAACATATATAGTTGGTATGCCATTCTTATCAGGATTTAAGTGATTTCTTATGCAACTAGAACGGTTGATCTCGCAAGATAAGAGCCTGGATGCAATGACCACCGAGGTTGTCAGGATAGCGGCACAAACCATGGAATCGGACGATCCTATGATCCCACGGAGCTGCCGATGACACGGATCAGTACATAGATCAAGATTTCATAGAATCGTTATCCTGAAGGTAGGATCACATGGAATAGGTAGGATCGTTAATATTGTGCTCAGAATCAGGTAGGATTATGATCCTAACAACAAACTATTAATGCATGCATACAAAATTTTATATTGCTAATTTGAGTTGCACTAGTTTAATTTCTTTGTTTGTGTTGTTTACATATTATTCTAAGGTAAAAAAAGTATCATATTTGACATATTGAATTTTAGGTTATTAGTTTATAAGAAAATAATTAAATAAGTTTCAAAAATGAACCTTAATTCAATATAACATGAATAAGTGTACCCAAATTTACAAAATTAAATTTAAAAATTCCACTATAGTCTTGCATATTTAGAAATAATTCAATTTTCATATAAAACATATATGCATTTAAAAAGCTGATAGAATCGTGATTCTACGACGATCTGATCCCGTCCGACCAAAAACGATTTTACCTAGGATCGCGAAGTTGACAATCTTGGTAACCACCAATACAACAAACCGAATCATTTCACAATAGAAACAGCCTGTAATATCAATCAGAACTGTGTCATCAAACGGAAGAGGGAAGAACCACAAAACGTGAAAAAAAGAATCACACCACACCTAAGTACCTAACTCATCACTACAGAACAAGCAAGAAAAGAAGAAAAGAATGATCACCTTGATTAAGCTATATCCTCATCAACCTGATGGGTACTAACCTCTCCAGCCATTCCCCAAAAACACAAAATCAGGGGAATGTAAAGGGGAAAAAAGGTTATAAGCGTGGATAGAATAAAACTATGATGATGTTATCGGTAGCTTCCAAAATGTTTGGGTAGCCGCAAGTATTTTCTCAGTACTACCTGATTCAGGCTCACTGTCATGCACCTGAGCAATCCACCGTATCGACTGAGCAACCTGCGCTGCTTTGTCGATCCACCGTATAAGTTGCACATATGTTTGATACACTTATACACTGCCTTCAACAATACAGGCATCTTATAACATTTATGACCATGCCAAGAATAAGCAGGAGTTAGATTGTGAGCAGGTTCATGGATATAGATCATTTGGAGTCACTTTCCAGGCGGAGGGCAAAATGTTATAGCACAAGCATACAATCACAGTGAGGAACTAAGGGTCACTAATTTACTTTGTAGAAACTTTCAATTCTTTAAATGATACTTATATCGTTACAGGCTCCTGCAGAATTCGCCAATTAATTTACTTATACCATTATGTGACACAAATCATGAAATTTGCTGCATGCCAAGAAAAGGCAATAAGGGCCAATGGAAATAGGTTCTACTTAGGCCAAACATCCTAAATGGACTATTGAGATTTTTTTTATGACGCTACTTGGTTTGCACTGAAATTATGTGAGTATTTGAAGAATAAATTAGACTACTCCAAAATGCAGATAATTAGAACAAGTTGAGAATACTAGAACATGCCAAGTTTATGGTTGGTGTACCTGCTCTTGACAGAAATTGGGTCTCTAATCAAAGAGTTGATTCCATCAGCATGAATGAGACTCACATCTGGAACCAAAGGCATACAATCAGCATATTTCAGAATCATAGTGATATGCATCAACCTGCAAGCATATCAACTATTAGTCTATTGAACATTTCCTCCATCTATTATTGTCTTAACAGGTAGAGTAGTCGTCTAAACAAAGTATACTTGGTAGTTGAACAAACAAGTAAGACAGTAAAGCTACCAAATCTTGCACAAAGTACCAACATAAAAGCCACAAAATGTATGAGATCTATTACAACTTAGGACTTAGAAGAGACAAATATCCATCAGGGCTACAGCAGGCCTGAGCATTTTTCCAGCATCATATGCAATCTGCACGACTTAAAAACTTGTTGTGAACTTGCAAAAGGTTTTATTAACAACCATTAAATTTGAACTAAGTAATGTTAGCAAAAGAATCACAAGCAAGCAGCTGTAAACTGAACATGGCAATTTAAGCTAAACTATCTCAAAAAGAGAAGTTGGACGAAAAAAAAAAGTGGCAACTTAAGTTGAAAATGGTGGTAGTCATTAATCAACTGAGGGAAACAAACACGTGAGTAACAAGGCAGTGCAAATTTCTGTCGATTTGAATGAGACAAATCAAATTAACTATTCAATTTCTTACCAGTCATGATAAACTCCAATAAGCCCCATATCATATATTACTCCAAGTGTCAATGGTTTTTGAGCAGGAACAACATTCATAACCCACACAAGGTCAGACACCACAGCAGCTGCAAAGCCTGCAATCCTCCAAAGAATGCATTCGTGTCCATGATAATGTGTATGCATGTAGTACCAAGCTTCACACCAAGTGATTTCTTATAATATGACATACGATACTCATTTGACCCACTTCTGAGTATCTACTTCAAACAGGTTTGATCCATTGTCCATAAGAGGGGTCCTAGCAGAAGGTTTAGACAGCCTATCTGGCAACCTAGGAATGGAACCAACAGATACTTCTTCCACCAGAGACTCTACTAACGCATTTCTTCAACTTGAAGTACCTACATGGCAAACCTATAATCAAACAGATGAAGACATACAGAAGGTTTTCTGGCATACTAAAGCTAAAAATATACTTTGCAAGCACAGAAATATAATTAATTCAGAAAAAAGTATTACCATGCTTCATCTGGATCATCATCGGTGCTAGACAAATCAAGGTCAAATTCATATTAGTTAGGAAAACATGAAGCCTGAGCAGGTTTCTTCCATATGGCAGTATTACCGTCTACTGTAATCAACTTGTAACACCATTCCTTCTCTTGCATCTAAGTAGACGGTCAACTTTGATCAAATAACTGCTATCTGCCAGTGTACATAGGTCACACATACACACAGAGATGTCCATGCAGCATGTCAAATGTAGAAGAAATGCGTTACTTACTATAGGCGATTGTGGAAACTTAAAGTTCCATTAAAAATCAAGGTGTTTTTATGGTATCTTAGGAGTGGTGTGATTCTTACCAAAGATAATTTAGCAAAGAGGAATTGGTAAGGGAGCAGAACATGTTGCTTTTGTACCGAATCTGAGACAATTAAGCATCTGTTTTTTTATTGTCGTTTTGCGCGAATGGTTTGGTTCTTATTACGTTTGGCTTTTGGAATATCTCAACCAATGAATGTAGTTAACATGTTTGGAAGTTGGCTAGTGGGTTTTGATAAGAATAGTAGAAACCTCGCTTTCCTTGGTGCTGCAGCTACGTGTTGGTCTCTTTGGTTAAGCAGGAATGATATAGTATTTCAAAAGAAAATCTCTTCTTCTCCATTGCAGGTTATTTTTACTATTACCCATTGGCTCTGTACGTGGGCTGTGTTGCAGAAGGTGGAGGCGCAAACTACTTTGGCGGAGGCGGCTCATGGTTTGGTTCGAGTGGCCACGGCTTTTTATTCCCGGGCACATGGGTGGCGGTCTAGTCTTCGGATTGCTAGTCACTAGTGTGTGTGTTTCTTTTTATTCTTGTTGGGTTGTGTGCTTAATTTAAGCAGAGGCCGGAAGCAATTTCAAGGACTTGTATTGTCTCGATGTAAGTTTCTTGAGATTAATAAAATCTTCCTTTATCAAAAAAAAACTTACTATAGGCGGTAAAAGGTAT
Organism: Guadua angustifolia; assembly: GCA_036346375.1. Taxonomy (NCBI): domain Eukaryota; kingdom Viridiplantae; phylum Streptophyta; class Magnoliopsida; order Poales; family Poaceae; genus Guadua; species Guadua angustifolia. The sequence continues at coordinate 11,343,029 of CM070507.1, read as the reverse complement.
CAAACACTGGGAGCAATGGACAAAATCGAAGGACTGTGCTGGAAATGGAAGGCTCAACATCAAAAGAAATGCAGGAATTCCTCTCTCCAGTGCAAATCGTATTTGAGACTTATGTGAATCTCTTGGGGCAAAGGAAAGTGTTATGACATTCTCTTTGTGCAAAAACCCACCAAAACTAGCAACCTTCAGAGAGGAAAATATCATTATAGCCTTTTTTTTTTTTGAAAAGCGAAGTATTGGAAGTTTCATATGGAAGAAAAACTTATTACCCCACATCCCATATCAAGCAAGACCTGTCCTCAGGAGACCACTTTTTAGGGAAACATACTGCGTAAGCTTTTCAATATATTGTTCATCTCCATCAGGAAACACACTTCCACCACCAGGAAAAATAAAGTATATGCCCTCCTGCTTCATTCACACTAAATGACCTTTCTTTCAGTGATCTTACCATAAGGCATGTTAATATGTTATCATGCCATATCTGCCCGGAGAGCAATAAATAGGAGCAATAAGCATCAATGAAAGAGACATATAACTAATCTATATCCTGTTAACACATGCAAAGTAAACCAAAATATTAGATCTAATTAGTAAATTCCAGTCCAGTTGTGCATCCCTCGGATAGGGTCAATGTAACACAAAGTTCCAAGAGCTAGACTTGAATTTTTAAGTCTTTGATCATGTTAGAGTGCTAGCTCAAATGCCATCACACGTTGTGCCTGACAGCTTGCTTAATCTTCTCTTCCCCACTAGAACCGTTACCTAAAATGAGAGCGAATATTTCACCTCCTAAGTCCTAACTCCAAAAATCATCTCTAAACCAAGAACAAACCACTAGACAAATCCTGAACCAATCTAGCATTCTAGCACGCTTAACATCATCCAGTAACTTTCAGTTTATAACAGATCTGGAAACCCGTTTCAAACATGCATAGAATTGGCAAGTCATGTGCACTTGACCATTGAGGGTATGTTTGTTTAGGCTTGAGTTTGAGCTTATTTGGCTTCTAAACCTCTATAAGCCATAAGCCAAAACAAACAGTATTTTTCCAGCCAAACGGAGAGAAGAAGCTCCAACCCAATTTACACTACGCAAGAGAAGCAACCTGAGAGCCTAAGATGCAGAAGCTACTCATACACCAGCACCAAGCTACAGCTAACAAGGTCTTGGTATTGAGTGGAACGGCCCATGCCAACAGCACGCACCTTCTGGAGGCTCTCGGGCCAGGGCACGGGCACGCGGTAGCCGCGCGGGAGCCTCGCCCCGAGCGGGGCAGTGGCACTCGCGGTAGTAGTTCATCTCGCGGCTGAGGCGGGGAACCTCGCAGGGGAGGAGGTCCACCTCCGGGCACGCGGCGGCGAAAGGGATCCCAGCGCGGGTGAAGACGAGCGAGGAAGGTGACCACGGCGAGGAGGAAGACCACCAGACGGCGTGAGGAACGACCATCGCCACGCCCACCGGCGTCATGAGAGGGCGCCCCAAATGATGCGACGTTAAGTGAGGAGGTCCATCGAGAGGAGCAGGAGGCGAGGATGCTATCATGGCGCGGCTGGGCTTGTGCTCTGCGACTCAAGCGGCGAGAGGTTAAGGGCTTAAGGCTGTGGTTTAAAGTCAGCTTCAAGTCTCGAAAAGATAGCGGAAGCCAAAGATAGCCGTATAAAAATATATAAGCGTATAAAAATATAAGACATATTTTGATATTACATAAAGATTAAAGTTGTGTTAAAACTAAGAAAGATATAAAAAAATAACTTGAGATACTATACTATACTATACTTATTTGTCTTGGGAGATGAGAAATAATTTTTATATGGGTGATAATGAATAAATGTATATAATTGAGAGAAAATAAATAGGGATACGTATGAAATAATACCTCATTAAATATATATACAAATCTTATATTTATAGGTAAGATCATTTAATAAATAAGCCTTATAAACTTGGACATAGGGAGTAAGTCCGCTTAGCTTTAAGTGTTTTCTAATATAAGTTAGAAGTTATATATAACTAGTAAAAATTAAAAGCTGAAAATTGGACGAGATCTATTTTTATAGTTTATTACTAAAAAATTAGTTTTTTATTAAACAACCTCTTATAAAAAGCTAAAGTTGTTTTTCAGTCTAAAAAACACTTTTTCTTGAAAGTTACAGCTCCAAAACAGAACCTAAAATAAACCCTTTTATACTTAGAGTATTTTTTATCTTAGCTTTAGTTAGAAAAAAAGTATATTTCCTATGGTTTTTAGCTTTTAGTTATATAGAGTATTATAGTTTTTAAAAAGTATATGTAAAAAAGTTACCTATTTATTTAGATTTTAACTTTAAACCGATGAAATAGTCTAAATAAATAAGACCTTAGTTTAACACAAAGCCCGTCAAGTTTTACTCGGTATTTTTTATTAGACCTGCAATAGTCGGTGGGGTCGATTAAATTTGGTGTGTATTTAGCTTATTGTCAAAGTCGTAGTAAGCTTTCATTTACAACAGCACTCCAGTTTATTCTTGTAGAAATTTTAGCCAGAATTCACGAAATCAATGATCAAACTCTGACACATGTAAGACGTAGCTCCAAGGTGCTGGTGTTCATTTTTCTGTTGAAGACGTAGCGAAGCCCAGCTCGAGCCCATGCAGCTGGCATCTCGTCCCGAGCTCTAGCCTAGCCCGACAAGGCCCCTGGAGGCCTTACGGGACACCCCGATGTTGGCTCCTATCGTCATATCCACTTATGGGCCTCACGTTGCCATTTTCCTCCCTCCCTCCAGCTGATGGGCCGTCACGCCAGTGTGTAAACAACAGCTTTGAGCGAAGCACAATCGTCTTCGTTTAGCTGAAGCTCGAATTGACGAGCACCCGGAGCAACACACCTTAAACCGGAGCCAGTGCTTTTCTTAGCACCCTGGCACTTTTTTTTTTTGCTAATCTATCTCCGATACAGTAATTATAAAAATAGTCTTCTCATCCTACGAAAGTACCGACAATATCACATAGTGTACTCCTGCACTGCAACAAAGATGTGGAGCTACGCCAGGTGTCGAGCACTACGTGCGCGACAGCAGGGTGGCGCGACAGGAGCTGCTGTTGTGACAAGGCAGTAGCTTAGGCGTGGCAGTAGGACCTACTGCGATGCTCGCCCAAACCTAGCTCGGCAGTAGCTGCCGTGTGTACACGAGCGCAGCATTTTACAAATGTCATTTGCCCATGCTTGAGTGGCGAGAGAGAATTATTTTTGTAATTATAGAAAAAGAAAGTTACGAGGAGACGACTATAAAAAGCTCACTTGATGTAAACGCAACTTCGTCTCTGGATGTACAGTCCTACGCACCCCACTGACCAAGCAAAACTGTGGTCAACTATAGCAGGATTTCCCACGAAATATCCAAGGGAAGCGAACCTGACGAGTTTGACTGATGCTACACACAGCCACCGAGTTTGACTGCTGAGCCATTGCCATGTTCCGTGACTGCAAGATGCCCCCCACCCTGCATATTTTTGGGAGCAAGATTCTTGTAGTCCTTTGTTAGGTGACTCCACACGGCAGGCAGATCCGCCTAGTTAGAGTTGATGGAGATATGAAGTGCTTTCTGTGCTGAATGTTGCAGCCCGTCTGCCGCCCTGAAAAGTTGTTTTTAAGAACACCACGTGAAAACAAACTGCGAAAAGCAAGTATCAAAAAGAAGTCCAGTGAGAAAATGTGAATCATGTTGGCTTGAATTCCTCATCGAGGCCTTTGTAAACTGCAATACAGTAGCACAGCGCACTGTATCTGAAGAGGAAAGTTTTAGCTTGGACCGCGTGTCTGTCCACTCTGCCTTCAGCCACAGAAACTACTCTATTTACAGACTAAAGTAGCAGATGCTGCAGTGTCCTCCTACCAAGTCGATCCAAGGACAGTGTGTGAACGAGAGGACCTTGCTCTCCACCCCACTCCACTCCAGTTACGGTCATCACGTGATATTGTGAACTCTAACGGGCAGCCATTTTACTCTGAAACGTGTGAATCGCTGCCTCCAGTCCTCCAGTAGTATATCGCATTGCCATATTTTCTTTGGTTATTCAGTTATGTAGTACTTTAAATTGCTAGCCTTGATATATGCTATTGCAATATATATATATGCCAGGTTTCAAAAGCATATGCTTGCTCGTTTTCTTGGACGAGAGACCAGTGAGCGATAAGGAAGAACGGCCATGGCCGCTAGAAATCTCACTACAATAGCTGCAATTTTTATCCAGCAGGCGTATACTCGTACTGAATTTCAACGGCCATGTTGCATATAATATAGTGGTGGATGATAGTCCGGTTGGTGGTAGATTATCTGAGAGTTCTGTTGTGATGGTAATATAGCCAACAGCTGTGTCACATATGTCGTCCGTTCGTACTTTCGCAGGTGTGGATTCTTTTAGCATGACAACCTCCGTCGATGATGTTGTATATATGCGCTAGTTCTGTTGGAATATGAACCTCCGAAGATAAATCTTTAAAAAAAAATTCTAGATTAGCGCTCATTCATGATGGCTATTAGCCATGCATGCATGCCACACCCTTTTTCCATTAATATGTTGTTTCCCTTCATTTATATCTATCTAACTTGAATTGTATCCCTTTCATTTATTGGCACCGAAACTTTTGATTAAAAAGAGAGTAATTTGAAAAACAAATACATGAGGCTTAAAAAACACAGTAGTGTGTGATGCTTAGCGATCGAACTAGTGATAACCATGGATGCAAAGAACCAACGGCCCTTCAATTATCACTATATACTTAGGGTGTGTTTGGTATATCTCTAGCTTCATTATATTCGTAAATCTAGTGAAGCTGGGTATTCCTAACTCTATCAGATCCATAAAGCTGAAACCGTTGATACATTAAAAGTGTTTAGATAAATCAGCTTGTTTATATTTTAGACTAACAATATAAACTTAATTCACTTTATTTTAGCCTACAAGTTTCATATCTCAGTTGGAGTTAGGATCTATAACTCTACTAAACAAGACCTTATCCAGAAGTGTTGTAGCCTTTTATGATTATTTTATAGAAATAACAATTTAATTGATAGCCAACAACCATATTGGAAGGGGCAAATTAAATCCCAGAAGTTTCGGTAACTTCCCTGCTTGGCCCATAATGTTGTTTCCTAATTAAGGGCCTTCAAGTACTGTATACATACATACATACATACATACATACATACATATGTATATATGTATATATATATATATATATATAGGGGAAATATTCAGTGCTAATGGTGAATTCAGTGATAATTTCGTGCTAATGGCATGTAGTAGTTTTGAAAAATTCTCAAAAAATTACCACATGTAGGGGAGGTGAACCTCTACAACCCTGCAAAATTTGAAGATGAAACTCAATCGCATTTGAAAGATATGAAAAGACAAACATGCTGAGTTTGTCTTTTCATATTTTCAAATGCGATTGAGTTTCATCTTCAAATTTTGCAGGTTGTAGAGGTTCACCTCCCTACATGTGGTAAGTTTTGAGAATTTTTCAAAACTTCTACATGCCATTAGCACGGAATTAGCACTGAATTCACATTAGCACTGAATAGTCCCCATATATATATATATGTATATATATGTGTGTGTATATAGGGGGCATATGTAGTGCAAACCACCCTTCCGGTGAAAACTCTGTGAAAACCACCCGTAAAATTTTTGAAAAATTCTCAAAAAATTACCATATGTAGGAGAGGTGAGCTTCTGTAATCCTGCAAAATTTGAAGATAAAACTCAATCGCATTTGAAAGATATGAAAAAGACAAATTCAGCATAAACGAGAGAAAAGGACTTAGATGCCTCCACTTAATTGCCTTGGAAGATGAAAGATATACTTTGTGTGTAGGTGGTAATGAATAAATGCATATGGATGAGAGAAAATAAATAGGGGTATAGAAGGAAAGGTCTCATTAAATCTACATATAAATTTTATATTTGTAAATAAGATCATTCAAAAAATAGGTCTTATAAAAAACGCAGGGAGTAGTTGATGGCTTATTTCACATAATTAGAAGTGGCCATCAATTATAACCGCTGCAAAGCTGCCACTTTAAGACAAGTCTTGGATTTATCCGAGGAACCTGAGCACGTGGCACTCCTTCCCTCCCGTGCCTTCCTACCACGTAACGCTGACTTTGCTGAGCTTGGTCTATGGCAGCTACCCTGATTCCCTCGATTGCGATTGTAGAGCTCAGCCTCCTCTTAGTCCACATCAGTGCCTACCGTGCAACAGCAAGGTTAGCCACAAGGAAGGAGGGGAGGAGTGGGGAGGAGAGGAGATCAAAGAGGAAGAGGTCGCAGAGGAGGGAGCAAGCAGCGGGTGGGAAGTGAGGTTGCAGAGGAGGGTGAGGGAGGTGTCTAGCGGGTGAGGAGGTGACAGGCAGGGCTGTTCCTAACATTTCGGAGACCCTAAGGCAAAACAAAAGTGAAGGTCATAGGTAAGAACTAATATTTTAGATATCTCAATTCTATTTAAGGCAGTTTTGGACATTTTCATATCCAAAGCCTAATACGTATCGATAACATGTGCGAATACTTGCATAAAACCGACATCCTACTATACTACTGTATGAACAAGACTATACATGCTAAACTTTTCTTACAAGTTGCAAGCGACATATAACTTTCAGCCTCACATGAAACTCAAGAAATTCATATATAGCTATATGAAATATGTTGTTTTCTATGAAATTCATGCATTCTAAATATTCTCTAAAGAGTAGGAAACTACATAAAAACGTCAGCCAACACTAAAAGCCCAAAGCACGAATCTTTAACTAAAAAATTCTTCATATACTTCAACCGATAAGGAACTTTCTGTTAGTCACCAAACACAACCACCGATCACCATAGACACTAGAAATCAAATTACCAATCTTGAATTAAATGTTTCCTTCGTATTCTTTAACCAAAGAATTCTAATATATAAAGAACCACTAATTACCAAATTCTCTCTCAATTTAATTAGCAGGTAGGAAGATACAAGCAAGGAGTGGGACTCGAACCTAGGCTTTTTGGATGACAGAGCACTAGCCTAAGTTGCCTAACCTAGTTGGCTCAAAGTGTGTTGTTGAGTAACAAACTCTTATATATAATTTGTATATGTATACCATGTATTCTAGTTCTAAAAACATCCAAACCAGTCAATTTTATGGAAATTTGGTAAAAACCCCGAAATTTTGGTGAAATTTGTGAAATCACTGTAGCAATTTGATTTTTTCATCGATTTTTTTTCATTTTGCCGAGTTTTGTAACATCGTCCCTACTCAAAATTCGAAATCTCAGCCGAAATTTCGCCGACATTTCTAACTATGCTACCAGTAGCATTTACCAAATATTTCAGACAAGATTTCTAACTATGTACACCAATATTGGCATTTACCCATCCATCCATCTCCCCAGCCTTGTGCTCAGGCGTCGTCCACTCCCTACTCTAGTGAAAATCAATCGGTTTTCGATCAAAACCGGTCGATTTTCGATTTTTTTTCAAAACTTTTGATTTCTTAACCCTTTGGTTTCTAGCGATTTTCGACTCGATATTGTGAACCCTGCTACTAGTATTACCTGGCGATTAAGTTGCTGGGACCAGGTTGGCTCAAAGGGCATTGTTGAGTAGCAAGCTTTTATATATAATTTGTATATGTATATTGTCGACGATTCGGGAACCGGTCCCCCGCCGAGCTGAGCTTATTTGTTGAATGAGGGATCAACCAGGACCCCTTTTCCGCGGAGGGTATAGCGTCCGAAGGCCTGCCGAGCTAGGAGGTATGGTCGAATGGTTGCCAATGGGACAACAGACAGGGGCCTTTTATCCTAGTTCGGGCCTCTCGCAAGGGAGATAACAACCCTACGTCCAGTAACTTCACTTATTGTCAAAGGATGGATTACAAAGTACTTGCTTGGGAGCGCCAAACTCCCCACCTTCCTCTACTTCTTACATATGTGTTTGAGTGTTTTTGCTTACTCCTTTACAGTATCTTCCCTCGAGGGTTATTGGGTAGCCAGATGCTAGACCGATCGATCCCCAATCCTCCCCTCTCTTCTCCATCTCCTACGTTACATACAACGGGGTATTTATACATGATTACAGTCTTACATCATTTATTACAGAATGACATGCCACTACTGTGCCCGGACGTGGGTCTAACTGCTCCTTTGCTTTTCGCCATACCACGATGTGGGCGTAGTGGGCTTAGGACGTGGCCGTACGGTCCTTCGAGCCATCGAGTGATTAATGTCACGTCGTTTTCGTGGACCGTGCTCGACCTGCCGGTCATCCCCGGACTTCCTTCAACTTTGGTCGTCTGTCGCGCTCTTCCGAGCGAGCATGCTCAGGAAATAGGGGCACATACTCGAGGACGAGTTTAGTCGAGGTCAGAGTAGGCCCTTCGGTCGATCTACTCGAAGGTCTTTCTTAGGGACATCGTCCAAGGGAAAACATGGCCGGTCAAAGATTGACCACCAGGGGTACGATGGTCGCTATGGGAATTACCCAATCCCCGACATATATTATATATTCCAGTCCTAAAAACACTCAAACCAGTCAATTCTGTGGTATTTTTGGTAAAATTTGTGGAATCTCTGTAGCAATTTGATTTTTAAATTATTTTATTTTATTTTATTGACATTTGTAACGTCGTCCCTATCCAAAATCTTTTCGAAAATTTGACCGCAATTTCTAACTACGCTACCAGTACTGGCGGCCGAGCTAGATTTCTAACTACGCTACCAGTACTGGCATTTACCCATCCATCCTTCTCCCCAGCCCTGCCCTCTCGCTTTAAGGGAAAAATATCTCGCAATCAGACAATTTGGTGAAATCACGGTGTTTCAACTAGAAAAAGTTTCAAAATTTTGAAAAAATCATGGATGTACATCTCAGCTTACCCCATCTACATATAAAATTTCATGATCAAATTCGTCCTGTGCTAAGAGTAATAAAAAGACAAACTTGATCATAAACAATAACAAGCATCGCTCATGATCAACTTTGTCTTTTTTGTAACTTCTAGCACAAGACGAATTTGATCATCAAATTTTATATGTAGATGGGGTAAGCTGAGATGTACATTCATGATTTTTTTCAAAAAAATTTAAAACTTTTTCTAGTTAAATTGCACCGTGATTTCACCAACTCTCTGGTTGCACAGGATATGTTCCCGACTTTAAGGCGCCGTCCACTTCCTACTCTAGTCAAAGCCGTCACGTATAGCCTGCCAGCCATGGCCCATTGGGGATCATGTCCCAGCTGCCCCCCTCGCAGCCGCGCATGTCGCGTCTACGTGACCCGTTCTTTCTTGGTACGTGTCTCGCTTTTCGCGGGTGCATGCACGGTCGTCGGCCGTGCCGCGTGACGAGGTCACTGCTCGTGGCTCGCGTCGCCCTGGGCGGGAGGCTCGTACGTCTTCCAGTTGGTGATTTCCGCGCTACTGTTACTGCATGGCCCAGCATGATCGAGCTCATGCTTTCGTAGCCCTGTCACGTTTAAAAAAAAAAACAATAGCCCTGTCACGTTTCGTTTGCTAATTTAGCAAAAACAGTCTTTTAACTAATCGTAGAAATACAACAGATAACACGTGCTATCTGTTACATTTTTATACCGTAGCAGCATTTGCCACGCAGCCTAACAAGGCCATATTCGCTAAAAACATAGACTAGTTTTGAAAATCCTTTCGGAAGAAGGTCATATTCACAAAAAGAAAATTACGTTGGGTCTAGGAAAAAAAGGCTTCGGGATGATTCTCGCTGCGAGGGACCAGCGACCTCACAAGCGCCGTCGGATCGGATCGGATCGTCCGGACTACTGTGCATCACTTGTACTTGCGGCTCTATTGACACGCACTAGCAAGAGCAGTGCGTGTAGCACGCAGCTAAGATGTACGCCAATTGCCAACTGTAATTGGACAACAGACATGCGCGCACTTTTTGTCTTTGCCCATAGCTAATTTTTGTTAGATTTTTTTTTACGCCAACTATAGCGGGGACTCGGTTAGGACTGTAAATGAGCTGAGTTTGTGTGAGCTTAGCTCTTTAGGTTCGAGCTCGATAAAACTCGAACTGAGTTTGAGTTGAGATTTAAGTCTCAACCTAGACTTGAGTTTGGCTCGGTACAATCTCGAATAGGCTCGAGTAAGCTCAGTTATTCTGGTAAGTTCGATAGGCTCAATAACAAACTCGAGTAAGCTCGGCTTGAGAAAATTCAATAACAAACTCGAGAAAACTCGATTTAAGAAATCTCAGTCCAAACTCGAGTAGACTCGTGAACTATTCGAGTTTAGCTTGATTAAGGCCGCGAGCTCGAGCCGAGCTCAAACCGAGCCTCAAGCTTTTTTTAGCTCGGTTTTAACAGAACTCAAGCTTGGGTATTAGCAGTAGCAAAGAAAAGAGGACAGATTCCTCAGCTGTGGAGAAATAGATTTACAAAGTGACTCGACAAAGGACGTATGCAAAATTGACAAGGCGAAAAAGAAGAACAAATTGTCCACGGAGGGCAGAAAAATCGAGCCAAGATGCTGTTGGAATTAATTTATTAAAAGAAATTAAATGAGTGTTGAATTGGGTGTGAGACTTTAGTTCCATATTACTTAGTTAGATAGTGAAAAACCAACTTATAAGATGAGTTCTTGTATAAACTCTAATATGAGTTGTTGTCAAGACTAGAAGGGTGCACATAGTTGGCTATATGCATATATGCACATGTCGTGTATTTTACGGGTTTAACACGTGACTTGTGACTTACAACGATACGCAATCGCGACATAACGTGATAAGTGTACTTAACTTTTTGCTACGTATATCGACTATACTACATCATCTTACACCCTGACTTCTGACATGACACCACAATCTTAGCAAGATGTATGTTCTCGTGCGATTAGTTCATTCACCTATAATGCGAGATACTAGGGGCCATGATAGTTTGATATGAGATCTTGCGAAATGGTTTTGGCTTGATGTGTCTTCATGAGAGGGACATCACTATACATGAAAGAACACAATGAAAATCTGATGTTGTCTTTCTCCGGCTCTCTGATTTATCTGTATTTGCTGCCACCCAAAATATTCCGTCTCTTCGCCCGTCATGCAACAGGTTTGAGGGAGAATAATGTCTCTAACCTTACGTCAGCCTTTGGCGACCTACATGGGAGACCGGTGAAAAGGTTTCTAAGAAGCGTCATACCACACGACTGCTCATCTTCAATTGTCGTGCCGCTCCTACATAGGTCCAAACAATCTTTCTCTTAGTGAGTAAATCTATTGAGAATGTATTCTGCTATGATATTATTATTTACATCTATGTATCAGTTAAGTTTATCTAGCATGTATAAGTGCGCTTTCTTTTCTATCATATTTTGTATTCTCCAAATATTTCCTGGCTGCTAGTAATCTTGGTAGACATAATATTTAATTTTATATTTTTATTGTGTAGCTATGAAACTAAATTAAGTTAGTTCAAGCTAATTTTCAAACAGCCGCTAGTGCATATCCATCAGGGTTTACAGTGTCAAATTTATGATTTTTGAACAATTTTTTATTTTTTATTATTGGTAAAAACCGGTCGAAAATTAGTAGAAATCGAAGAAGCTTGCAGTAAAAAAATTTGAACATGGCGGTCAAACAATGCCAAAAAAATAAAAATGAACCTATTTTGACCAGTTTTGTTTGATTTTCTAGTGATTTTTTTTTCAATTTTTGAGCTATTTTATTCAATTTTTGGCACACGCAATGAAAATTAAAAAATTGCAAAAAATTGAAAAGGATTGTAGAAAATATGAATGAATTCGATTAATCTATAAAATACCTTATAGAAATTTTAATAATTTTTAATTCATTTAGTGCTTCTATAAAATAAAAAACAATAATTAATAAAAAAAGAATAGAGAGATTTTCAGATTTTTTATAAAATTTACAAGCTTTATCATGCTCTAAAATTTTAATAAAATCATAAGTAGTGCCCAAGTATTATGTAGTAAAATTTTCAGAAATATTAGACTTCATGTCATGCCCCTGTAAAATCAAAAACAGAAGAGCATATACAAAGACAATACTACTCACAGAATTTTAAAATAATACATAGATTTGATTATCATTTGAAAATTTTATAGCATCATTAGAATCGCTTGAGGACATCACACAAAAAATTTCAGAAACATTAGACCTCATTTATTGCCCCTAGAAAATCAAAAACCGAAAAGCATATATTTTAATAGTTGTACTCCTAGAATTTTTTTAAAAATACATAGGTCTAATGATTTGAAAATTTTACAGGGTTATTAGCATTGCCTCGGAACCTTACAAAAAATCAAAAATTTTAACACATTTTCATTATTTTTTCTAATTTTTTGAATTTGAATTCTAATGGTTTACCGAGCGATTTTAAAAACCAAACCGACTCGATACGCTTGATTTTTGTGATTTTCAAATGGTTTTTGTCGATTTTTTAACCATGAAACAATGACTTGCTCATATTAAAGCAGGTTAATCTCACTCAAAAGAGCACGCACAACCACAAGGTCGCTAGCCCCATCTCAAGACCAGCACTCAAAACCAAACCGAGAAAACGCACCACCCCTGCACTGCACATACGGTAGGCTGACAGACACATGGAACGAGATGCCTGAGAGAGGCTGCCAGTTCTTGGCCTCTGGCCAGGGACAAGCACCACATTGCCAAACGCAGCATTTTCTGGGGTTTCTCTGTGCCTAGGCGAGCACGTGCTGGCCTGGCCCTTGCTGGACACAACATTAGGTGCGCAGGACTGGATAAAAAAAATATTGTTCCAATTAAAGTTGTTTCGATTACTATAATTAATGGATTTAAAATTGAAATGAGTTTATTTTGAGTAAAAAAAAATTAATAAGACTTGGCTCGATAATTGTTCGTTATCTCAAATTTGAAACCAACATTTAGATGATAAATAAAATAATTTTATGTCAAATTGCCAATTTCTAAATAAAATTGATAATGACTCGTTAAACTTGTTTGCCAGTGGTAGCCTCGTAGGTGCCTAGAAGCAACGGGTTTAGTGGCGTAGGCAGAAGCAGACGATCCAGACGACGATGGCAAAGGACTTGCATGGCGCGAAAGTGTCGCGTAGCCGGCATGGACGCTTGTACTGGCCGTGTAGATTCGTCTCCCAGATCGCCCTCTGGCCGAGCCGTTGCTTCGTTTCGGCTAATGGGGGCAGGATTGCCCGATCGGTTCGGCTAATTGGGAGGGGGAGCGGGGCTTCGGCTACAGTCGGCCATGTGCTCCCCGAGTCGTGGTCTTGACCGCATGTTCAGGGTACAACGGCACGCTCGTGTCGTCGCTGGAGGCCCACGCTGGTTGCCTCTGACGTTGCTGTTCCTGGGTCTGCGTGTAGCACAGTGCGGTAAACGGCGAGTCGGCGCATGTAGCATGGAGCGGTACTGCTTCTCCTCCTGAGTTCTGACGCTTCGACTGGAACAGGCAGTTCGCTAGTGTGCAATAACCAACCGTGACTTGGGTAATAAAGACGAGCAAGGAAACTGTTCCAGTTGATTAGCATAAACGTAGGGCGATTTGCCCATATAATTAGACTGCTTGCATCAAATATATGCGGCCGGAGTGATCGATTGGTGGATCACACCAAAACCATTATCAGCAAAGGTGCTCACTGATCACACACCATCATTACAATTGGTAGACTAACAAGATTCTTGGGTCGAAATAGTGCGCATAATTGGTCCAGAAAAGGGGGAGAGCAAAGGAAAAAGGGTCATCACCAATCAATAAACACTAAAGTGATTGTTACATTGCAAGGCCTGAAACGTCAATTGAGGGCGATGGTCGGAACCAGGTTTGAAAAATCGGCGAAAATTACTTGAAAATTGCAATTTTTTGCTGTATCGATCCGGTTCGAGATTTAGAATTGGTCGGTTAATCGGTTCAATTCAAATTCAAATTCAAACAATTTAAAAAATATATCCAAAATTTCTCTAAAATTATTGTTATTAACTTTTTGACATCTGAAAAACAAATTTGGGAGACATTTTTAGCAAATCTAAATATAGATAATAGAAAAAAGAAAAACTTTCATGTATATGGATACGTATACATTCTAATTTACATTTCAGATGCAATAATATTTTTTTAATTCATGGTATTGATCCGGGATGTTTTTAAGGAATCAAAATAACGTCTTTGTTTCTAAGAAATGAACAAGGATAAAATAGTTGGGCTATTTTTTAATATAAGTATGGTACCAGATGTGATGAAATAATCAGTTGTTATTAATACTATAAGGTGATCGTTAAAACTGAACAATATCAAGTTGAGTAGTGACCAAAAAGTGGTTATTAATACTAGAAAAATGGTAGTAGTTTCTTCATAATTAATGATAGCACACTATCTCGTTATTAAAAAAATTGTACGTGGTTGTTAGCACTATTAACCATGGAGCCTTTCATGACGGCTAATGACCATAATTTTATGTTTGTTAGTGAATTTCAATGATAATAATTGTTTTTCTAGTAGTGCTAATTATTCATCAAATATCCTTGATTGTCCTACAAATGCCCCAACCTTTCATCATGTTATTACAAACACAGAGCTTTAGTATAAGAGGTTATTGTTTTGAGTTCTTACATTACTTTTACTTGAATATCCAACATTTTCTGCAATTTTTTTTCCAATTTTCCTTGATTTTTTTCCTAATTTTCAATGTAAACCAGCTGAAAATCGATGGAAAATTGGTCAAACAGATCGGTTTTTGATTTATTTCAGCCACTATTTGACCACCGATTTCAAAAGGTTTGACTTTGAATTTCATTCGGTTTCTACCGATTTTTTATGAAAATTAATAGGGGGATTTCCGAGCTCAGTTCGGTATGTAAACACTAGTTGGAGCCATGGAACTATGAGAATAGTAGCTTTGATCATAAAGTTACAACAAGTATAGCATTTTCATGCACGCTAGGCTTTCCATGGTCCCCATCGGCTACTGCTAAGGAACACACCTCAACTTTTTTTCACTCTCAAAAGTATAGCACTCAAGTGTGTCTTATCTCAAAGTATTCCATATAACACACTAAACTTTGATCGAAAGTATATACAACATCTGAACTTTGAAATCATATATTTGATCTCCCAAATTTTGCAATTCAATTCAAACAACACCTTGTCCTGAACTTTGATCGAAAGTCAATCCAACACCTGAACTATGTGACGAGGTTTAAAAGTCTACCACTTATTTGAGCCCTCAACTATTCATGACTATACTCTATTAGTGGCCCTACAATACATAAAGCCTATAATATATATAGAATGAAGCCCACCTTATCCAAACGGTTAAATCTCCGACTAGTTCAATCAAGGTAGCCAATAAACTTTGCTTCACATTAGTTGTCTCCACCAATGAAATAGCCACCCCAATTAGTGAGGTGGTCGGGTACGAGCGGTTATCCCCGCACATGTCTTTATGCGGATAGTTATCTGATAGATATACATAACTACCCGGAAGTTATCTCTAGAAAAGTACCCTTTGGCGAAAAGATACGCTCGTTACACGACGCCCCTATGGAGAACAATTGCCGCCTCTTCAACTGATATAAATAGGGGGTCGATCCATACTCTTGGAGGCATCTGATTAGCAACCAGAATACACAATAAACATCTCATAGCATTCATTTTGTAATTTGTATACTCTGTCGAGCCACTTGGCTAATAAAGAAGCAATCTTCATATATTGTTTTCCTCATCTTGTTTATTAGGAGCCCACAATTATATTTTCATAAGCTCGATAGGGACCCTAGGTTTTGGACATCGACACTACAAAACAAGATATTTGACCTTTCAAATTTTGCAATCTAATTCAAATAACACCCTGACCTGGTTTCCCGTAATAATATTACCCAAGTAGCAGAATGGGTGAGCAATTTTTTAATGTAAGATAACACGTTGCCTAAGTTAGGTCAATAAAAAGTGGAGCCCACATGGTATTCTCCACCCCTCCCCTAAGCTCCTGATCATACTTCAATTGCTATTGGCTCATGTAGCTCCCTCCCTCTCTGTTTCAATTTGGAAGAAAATCTCTAATGAAGCCTACCTATCATTCACTTAAACTTGATCAACATATCATCCTACGTGGCAAAATCACTCATTCATCACGCTATGCAGTAATACCGCTATGCGAAATTGGGTTATGATGTTATTTAAACTGGATTGCAAAGTTTATGAGTTAAATGTCTGATTTTATAGTTAAGCATATCCAGGAACAGAGCTGGACCTCGAGTCGATGGGGTGATGGCCCGAGGCCTAGCCCAAGGAGTAGTGGAGCAGTGCAACCTGATTTCCACGGAGCCTGAGGACTGGCTCAACCGAGTACTAGCCAAGCAACCTTATCCTCACACCCTAGCCCTCATTCGCTCATTCTCATGCCTCATCTAGCTTGCTCGTCCTCACGCCTCAGCCGGTCGTCGTGTGGCCCCCGCTATCTTTGTTGAGCCCCAGACCTAGAGCCCCGTAAGCCGCCCTCTACGCCTGGAACTGGAAGCCTGCCCCTGCACTATGCACCCCTTCACCTAGAACTAGAAGCCACCTTGCTGCCTTGGCTACGCCGTAGTCAACTTCCAAAACTAAAGGTGAAAGACGGACAAAAGCGGAAGTGTTTGGCGGCTATTCCAAAATTCCAGTTTCTGATAGCAATTTTTTTCTCCTCCTTTCTTCTACTAATATGTGTTCTTGGTTGTTTACTCGATTTTGTTAAGATGTGTTCTTAGAGTGATTTCCTTTGGGAAAATATTATATGGGTATAGAGTGGGTTTATGTATAAATTTGTGGTTTGATAGCATCTAGACCCCTACAATTTTTATCATGTTTTATTAAATAATTTTGGTGTTGATGACCGAGTTAATAATTCCTCCCACTATGAAGAACATATGCTGAAATCATGGATGAAACTAATTGGACAAACAACATTAAGGTGTTTGATTACTAGTTCATGACTTGGGAGTTGATTCAAGTCAAATAGCTAGGATTATTTTTCACTTTGGCTGTACTATAAAGAGGGACTTTGCACAAGTTAGTAACTTGGTTCATTAGGTTAAGACAAAACTAGACTGCTTGGAGTTAAATCATTTAATCTTTCTGCTCCTTGAACCAAAATCCCTATATACAAGAAGTCCAAACTTAGTGACGGATCATAGTTCAGTTGATCACTTCTTATTCTGTCACAAAATAGTCAAAGTCTTCATCTCAAACAAAAGTCAGTCCAGTTTGATATCAAAATGCACTTGTGTCAAAATATTGACCAAATTCTATTCATTTCAACGGACCAAACCTCATATTCTTATATACCTAAGTCCGTAGTGAAAAATTCTTGAAGAATTTCAGCTATCAAGTTTTGCCCATCTATGATAGACCAAATTTTTTAGTCCGGCATACATGTGCTTTCAAATGACCCAAAATTCTCTTGTTCATCTATGATTTAACCAAATTTTTGGTCCGCCATACACATATCGACGAGGGTTACGCCCCTTTGACCGGTCGGGGCTGTCAACGGACCCCGAGCTCGGGAGGCCCCGATCTCGACCTAGATGCGTCCGAGGCGCCGACCTAGAGCGCTAAACCCGAGCACGGCCTCGCCGACCTCGAGCTCAAGCGGCCCTTATTCAAGCCACGATCCGCCTTTGATTTGGATCAAGTATTTGACCGACGGTTGCTCAAGGCGCTGGTCGTGGGCAGAGGATGCGCACAACAAGTTCGAAGCGCTATCACGCCCTCAACATGCACGAGGGCCACTTCCCGAATCTAGCCCTACTGCTATGCGGCCGAGGAGGTATAAAACCTAGGGAACACAGTCCTTTGGGCGCATTTAAGACAACACACAACGCGCCCTAGCTCGAGCTTAGACTTAGCCATTGTTGAACTTGAGTCAGAAAACACCCTTGTACTCGAATTAGCTAAAAGAATCGCCGCAAGGCGATCGAGAGAGCTATTACCTCCTGAGGCTCGAACTAGTATAAATCTCGGCCTCCGCTCGTTGTCGCCTCACTCCGACCATAACCGCGTCCATACCTTTCCTCCGACTAAGTGAAGCGCAGCTCGGGTCCCGTATCACACCGACCCCTAACTCACTTCTCACGGTCGGCGATCCCGATCATCGACAACTGGCGCCCACCGTGGGGCCCGGTTGCTTCACTTGTTCGCAGGAACAACATCAAGAGCCCAGAGCATGGCGACTTCATCGACGGACTTTCCTCAAGCATGGATTCGCACGAACTCCGACTCAGTCATTGCTTACGCCGCCGCCGCCGAGGCGGACGCTCGATGGCGGATGGCCAAGGCGCGGAGGGAAATGCGGATGACCGTGATCCGCAGACTCTAAAGACGCCCGCCGATGGTGCACGCCGCCATCAACTGCCATAACCGCACTCGGCGGAGGCCCAGAGAGGGCAAAGACATCCACTGGCCCCCTGTCCCTCTCACGGGAGCGCCTCGCTTATCGCCGGTCATGGCCGACCCCGATAGGGCAAGGTCGAGTTTTGGCCGAGCCTCGCCGAAGAGCTCGATCGGGCTCGCGACCGAGGTCGCGCCCGCAAAGACCGGTCGGACTGGGACCCGCTCCCGAAAAGTGATGACAACACGTCGCGCGCCGTTCACAAGACCCATCAAACGCCTCGCGCAGAGCCGCCTCGAGCAAAGAAGTTCGGATGAGGCTTTGACAGCGCGGCGGCGCGCATGCGGCACCGCACCAAGCAGGCCCAGCCGAGCCAGCCACACGAACTCCGAGTCGACCGGCAAGCAGGTCTGCGGACCTCTCCTGGACGTTCGCCCGCGCCAGAAGGTCCAGATCGCTATGCTTACCTACTGTGTGATTCCGCGCAAGACCGTGGTCGATCCCACCGGTCGGGCCGCCGGGGAGCCTCGACCAATCCGGCGAAGCAGGGACCTTGTCGGTGATGACCACACCCGCGCAAGACCGTCCCGCTTATGGTCGATGGCGATTCGACGATCTACGCCGCGTGTGGTGGCCGCTCGGTTCAAGCCCGCTACCGATCGAGTGTTTCGATGGGACTAAGAACCCCGACGAAGTTCTTGTCCATCTACTCGACCGCCATCCCGCGCCGCCGAGGGGACGAGCCGGTGATGGCAAACTACCTCCGACCGCGGCCGACGGGCCACGAGACTTGGCTTTTCAACCGTAAACCCGGTTCCTTCAGTCGTGGCGCCAAATCCGAATGCCCTCCGCCCAACTTTCGAGTTGTTACGAAGCGTCGGAGGAAGAAGGACCTAGATCGTGTCATCCAGGCAAGAACGAGTCATTGCGGATTTTGTGCGGCGATTTATCCGCACAAGGAACCTAATTCGAGCATCTTCGACGGCCGCCATCAAGGCATTCAAGTTCGGCGATCCGCGATCGGCGTCTTCATCAAGACCGAGATCACCTCGAGGCTCGGCCACAACAAACTTTTTCCGCATGGCGAGCGATATGCGGACGCGACGACGCAGCTCACTGAACGCGACTACGACCAAGGTAAGCTTGGTCTAAACCAAACAGAGGCCGGCCCGTCCAATTCCAGGGGTGTCGACCACGGCACCACCGCTAAGAAGCGGAAGCGTGACTGCTGGCGGGCGGCGGGTCCGCCGCGGTGATCGATTAACGGACGGCCAGCGCGAGGTCCTCTATGTCCGAGGTCAGGCTCGAGAGGGCTCCAAACCTCGCCAAGGTCGGCCTCGGCCTCGTCAGCGCAGAATAAGCCCCAAAGAAGAGGGCTAACGACTGGCCTCGCGGCCGATGCCCGCCACGGGGCCGAGAGGCGCCGTTATGACGAGGCAAAGTTCTCGCTTATTTATAGGGTGGGCGGCCACGATCTCGCGACCGCAGGCTCGGCAAGGCAAACCGACGCTTCTATGATGGGCGGGCGAGATGCCCGTGTTCCGGCGATGACGACGATCGACAGGTAAACGCCGGGCGCGAGCACGACGACCTCGATTTAGTTCCAGCAGGCGAAGCGCCGGATCGATGTCATCTTTGGCGGCTCGTCGGCTTACCCCAGCGCGAGGTCAAAGTCGCCACAACCATCTACCGTGTCGCCACCGAAGGCCCATCGAGCGCCCCGCAAGTGGTGGGCCACCATCACCTTCTCTCCGGAGGACGCCTCCTGTATGGCTCGAGACCAAGACCGCTTTGGTCGTGACCCGACCATCGCAATACCGCGGCCGGCGCGTCATGGTCGATGGCGGTAGCTCTCTAAACTTGCTGCAGGCAGGAGCGCTCGACCGGATGCAGATTCCCCAGTCGAAGGTCAAGAGTGTCGCCATACCCTTCTTCGATCGCTCCCGGAGCTCGACCATTCCCCAGGGCGTGGTCTTGCCCGTGACCTTCGGGGACTCTGACAACTTCAAGACCGAGCCGGTCACCTTCGAGGTGGTCGAGGGTGACCTCCGTGATAACGCCATTCTCGGGCGGCTGCCTTGGTCAAGTTTATGGCGCCAACCATTATGGCCATCGATGTATGAAGTCGCTCGCCCGAACGGCATCATCACCGTCAGGGGTGACCTACAAAGGCGCGATGGGTGTGAGACCAAGGCCTTGGCTCTTGCAGTATGTCGCCCAAAGACGGTCCGGAGGCGACGAAAAGAACGCCCGCCGTATGCGGCGATCCAAATTCAAGAGGGCGGCGAAGGTCAGGTTGCCGAGGAGGGCGACCGACCAGTGCATCCACGTCTCGGCCGAGCCGAAGTTCCAAATAGAACTCGAGCTCGCCACCTTCCTTCGCGCCAACAAGGGTATATTCGCTTGGGAACCCGCGGACATGCCCGGCGTCCCGAGGGAGGTGATCGAGCACAAGTTGCAGGTGAGATCCGGCTCTCGACCTGTGCGCCAGAAGCGCGCTGCTTTCCCCGGAGAAGGTCGCGGTCATCAAGGAGAACCTCGACAAGCTCCTGAAGGCCGGCTTCATCCGTGAGGTTAATTACTCCGAGTGGCTGGCCAATCCGGTCATCGTGCAGAAGAAGGGAGGAAAGTGGAGAATGTGCTCGACCATACGGGGTTGAACTCGGCTTGCCCGAAGGATAACTTCCCGCTCGCAAGATCGACCGATCGCCGACTCCACCGCAAATGCCAAGATGTTGAGCTTCTTGGATGCTTACTCGGGTTACCACCAGATCAAGCTGGCGGTTGACGACGAGAGCAAGACTTCCTTCATCACACCGCTTTGGCACCTATTGCTATACGACAATGTCATTTGGTCTGCGTAATGCGGGCCACATTTCAACGCTCGATGACCAAGACATTCAACCCCAGATCGGGCGAAACCTTGAGGTCTACGTGGATCTACATCATCATCAAGAGCCCCTCCGAGGGCGACCACGTCATGACCTCGAGGAAACCTTCGCCAACCCGAACAGCACAATATCAAGGTCAATCCCGGTGCGTGTTCGGCGCGGTTCCGCAAGGTGCTCGGCTACATGATCGGGATTCGGGTTGGTCTGAATCCGAGAAGATCGAGGCGATCGAGAAGATGGCGCCCGACCTCGATCAAGTAGGTGCAGAGCCTCACCGCCGCATGGCCGCCTCAAGAGTTCATCTCGAGGCTCGGCGAAGCGGGCTCCCATTCTTCCAAACTCGCGCAGCACGGGGCTTCGTGGACTCGAGGCGCAGCCGTCCTTCGACGAACAAGGTATACCTGCTGCCTCCACCCCTCCTTACAACACCACAACCCGGGCGAGAGGTTGTCGCTTACCTCGCGCCACCGCCCACGCCGCTGCTGCGCCCGGTGGCGTAACGGGTCTCAAAGAAGACCCAATTTATTACGTCCGAGGTCTTGCACGGAAGGGCGAGCGCTTACCCGCAGTGCGTAAGCCGCCAGATGTTCTCCTCATGGCGCCGCAAGCTCGGCACTATTTTCAGCGATTCCGTGGTCGCCCCGAGCAACTTCCCGCTTGGAGACATCTTGCGAAACCCAGACGGCGGCGGCGTCCGCCAAGTGGGCTATGGAATCTGGCGGCGTTTGATGTCCGTGTCGTCGCCGAATACCATCAAGTCACAGTGCTCGCCGACTTCGTGGTCGAAAGGTGTGTCGTAATCTGCGCCAGAGCCGAGAGGTCGAGGATGAAAAGCCTTGGGTCATGTTCTTCGACGGCTCGAGGTCTTTCAAGCGCTGGGTCGGCATCCTTATTCTCACACCGGCGACGAAGCCGAGGTACGTGGTTCGCTTTGGGTTCGCGCGCACCAATAATGTGGCAGAGTACGGCTCTCTTGGCGGGCCTCCGAGCTTGTAAGGCTTTGGGCGTCGCGCCGGTTGGTCGTGAGGCGACTCCCACTGTCGTCAACCAAGACAACAAGGAGTACCAATGCTCGGGAGACTCGATGGCTAAATACCTTGCCGAGGTGCGCAAATGGAGAAGTGGTTTCAGAACTTGAGCTCAAGCACATCCCTCAGAAGGAAAACTCCAGCACCGATTTCCTCTCCAAGCTCGCCTCCTCCGACGACGAGGTCCCACCCGACATCATCCTAGAGACGCTGGCGGCTCCCTCGATCTCCGAGCAGGAGGCCTTGCTCGTGGCGGTCGAAGGTACACCTTCCCGGCCAAATCCATCTCAGTGCTTTCCTTGCGCGGCGACCTACCACCCGACCTCGCCGAGAGAGCCGGATTGCGCCGAGCGTAGTCTATACACGCTTCGTCGAAGGGAAGCTCTACAGCGGCATGTTTCCTAAGATCTTGATGCGGTGCGTCTCCACGGAGAGGGTAAGTACTACTAAACGACATCCATTCGCCTCTCGTGGAGCACATTCTTCAGACAGACGATGGTCGGCAAGGCCTTCCGCATGGGGTATTATTGGCCAACGGCTCTTCAAGATGCTCGTGATATCGTCCGCACTTGCCGCGATACCAATTCCACGCCGGAAGTCGCACCACCGCCACGCCGCTTCTCGCACCATCCCGCCGCCGCCCTTCTCGACATGGGGCCGGATATCCTCGCCCTTTTCCCCTGCGGTCGGGAAAGAAGTTCTCGTCGTGGCCATCGACACCTTCACCAAGTGGATCGAAGCCGAACCAGTCTCGACCATCACTGCTCGAGCGGCAGTTCGTTTTTTTCGCTTGTTCGTGGTCACCAGGTATGGAGTTCCATGCAAAATTATCACTGACAACGGTACCCAGTTTACCAGTGAGTTGTTCCAGGAGTTTTGCGAGGAACTCGGCATCAAAATATGCTTCGCTTCGGTGGCTCACCCCCAGAGCAACGGAGCAGCAAAGCGCCAACGGGCAAATCGTCCAGAGCGTCAAGAAACGAGTCGCAGATGAGCTCGAACGCTACGGAAAGACCTGGGTGGACGAACTTCCCACCGTCCTATGGTCTATCCGTACCATGACAAGCCGAGCCACGGGGTCCACACCCTTCCAGCTCGTGTTCGCATCAAGCCGCCCCGCCTCCCCGAGGTTACGCTGGCTCGCCAGGTCGCTTTAGGTCGACCAAGTCGACTTCGAGCATGAACGGTCTCTCGACCTTACCTCGCGGAAGAAGTAAGATGTCGTGCCATCGCCACGATCAACGACACCGCAAGCTTTTCGCAGACATGCGCCTCGGCATGACGACCTAGAAAGCTCCTTGTTGGGGACCTAGCCCCGAGATGGATTCAGTGGCTCGGCCCAAAGACCAACAAGTTGTCCCCACTGTGGGAGGGCCCCTATAGAGTCGCTTTCAACAGATCGCACGGGCTTACTGGCTAGCGATGCCCGATGGCGTGGAGCTCTCTAGCTCGTGGAACATAGATCGCTTCGAAGTTTTATGTAAACTCTATACCTTACATTTCAATAAAGTGATTGCTCCTTTTTCACCCTTTATGATTGCTTCCACTTGTATTGTTACCATTCTTTGTACGAGCCTTTTTGTGTTCGAGCATGACCTTTCGCAGAAAGCACATTTGCTCTTGGTCTACGTGTCGCGGGCTTGACGCTCACCCCAAAGGGACGAGCTAAACGTAGTTTAACCTCTTCGCGATCTAGCTCTCCCCTCGTGCTCGGGCCCGAGCCGAGGGCCTCGCCACTTTGGTCAAATGCGCATGGTCGTGATGGTTGCTCGAGCATTAATGTGCATCCGTTAGCGGGCTCGCTTGGTTGCTCGAGCATTTTTTCTCTACTCTGAGTCGTGGCCGCCGTCTGTGTCTTTGTGCCCAAGGCGGCTCGGGCTTTAGTGTAACTATCCCATGCGGCTTTTTTCAAGAGAGCTAAACGAGCAAAGCCGAGGGACAAGTATCCGCTATGTTTAAATCGGGACAAGGTTTCTCGCTCCCCAAACAAAACGATCTGTTTTCTATTGGAACATTACTTGCTTTATAACGTGCCATCTCGCGGGCAAGGCTTGCTCGAGCTCGCCGGCCTCGACGATAACTCACTCGGGTTCTCGAGGGCCACCGTGGAGGCATCCGCAGCCGGCGCCGCTCATCTTGGAGTTGGGCCATCGCGCTCGCTGCCGCTTTTTTGGCGCGCTTGTCTCCTTCGAGCTCCGAGCTTGGCCTCGAGCTCGGGACGCCGCCGAGGAGGATGACCGTCCGCGGCGGCTTTCTCCAAAGGCTCGACCTTGGCGCTGGTCCTCGATCGCTTTGTTGGCGTGCCCAAGCTTTCTTCGAGTACCGTGACCTTGGCCTCGAGCTCGGGACGCCGCTGGGAGACGCCGGCTCGGCAGCAGCCTTTTCTCCGTAGCTTTAACTTTAGCCCGCTTCGCCTCGAGCGCCTTGGCCGATGCGGCGTTTTTGCTTCACGGCCTTAAAGCCGTGGTCGCTCGAGGCCCCTGCTCGCTCGAGCTCGCGTGAGCTACCTCCCGCGCCTCATCGTCTGGGCGCAGATCGCCGAGCTCTTGGGCTCGCCGAGCTCCCCGCCGACCTCGATGGTCCCGATGAGCTTGAGCGCCGACCTCCCCGCGCCTCTATCACGCTCAGAGGCCCTCAAAGACGTCAAGATGCTCTTGAAGGCCTTGTAGCCCGCGAGAGGTATGGTCGATCACCTTCACAACGAAAAAGGGGGCCCAAAATGTGAGTGGACAAGGAGCTCAGCTACGAACTACGGCGCGCAGAAGACCCTTACCTGCGGAGATGGCCTCCAGCGCAGGGTAAATTCTCATGGACGTCCGTGACGATCGCGAGGGATCTCCTCCTCCTCATCGGCCGCCATGTTGAGTCGGGCCGCCATGGTTACATTGGCGCGACTTGGGCTGTGGCCCAGACTCCGCCCGATGGCGGCTCTGGTCTTCCGCACCTCTTCCAGTGGACTCAACTCGCCAAATGGGGCGGCGGCAGATCGGCCCCGACCTCGCGGCGGGGCCTCACTCGCCTCCGCACTAAGGAATGGCGATCGGGTCCGCCATGCAGCATCCTCGACCTCCACGGCCGATGCCGCGCCTTAAGCACACGGCGCCATAGCCGAAAGATCTCGAGCACCCGCGGCTGGTCACCTTCGGTGGCGGCGGCGCGCCGCCTCAACGCTCGAGCGGCCGTGGCCGGAGGAGTCGGTATCGCCGGCGCGCCGCTGCTCGAGTGTCCTCCTCGTGGTGGCACCGGAGAGACAACGCCGGCAGATGCGCTATGGTCGACAACCGCGCCATGGGCCTCGCCGGTGTCAAAATCCGCTACCGTTGCGGTCAGGGCTCGCATCGTCCGTGTCGTTAAGGCCTTGGTCGAACTCACGGCCGGAACGAGCTCGGCGACTCGACGGAGTTCGCGTTAGCGCGAGAGGCGGCGCGGACCAATTAATGTGTCCTCCTCCTGACTCGGACTCGCTTCGATAACGCCCATCGCCAAACGGGCAAGTTTCGAGCTCGGGCGCCAAGGTCCGCGATCAAGAGCATACACTAAGCCGTAAAGATGCGGGGCGCGCATCTAAAGATGCCGGGTTTACCTGGTCACCACCTCGCCTCGCCGAGGGTCGGCGAAGATCTTGTCGCCGGTGCCACGGAGCGTTGCTGCTTCCTGCTTCCACCACCGACTCAGACTCTGCCGCTCCTGCCGCCGCCAGCCGGCGGTTCAGGCCTCGAGCCCGAGCACCTTGGGCCGGTGCCGGGCTCGAGTTCGGCGGCGGCCGCCGCTTTGTTGCTACAAAGAGGAAAAACTCATCAACCGACAGTGTCGACGGCAAGGCCGGGCTCAACCGGGGGATCCTTACCATGGCACGGTCCCCCACTCGACGTGGGATTTCTTCGCCCGAGTGGCCCGCTCCCGGCTGGAGGCCTCTTCTTCCCTTTCTTGCCCTTGCCCTTCCGGCAATGGGAGCATCCGCCGGGTCAGTATCAAACAAATCTTGATGGTCTCCGCAAGACGAGAGGGTCAAGAAAGGCCTCGGGGCGCTAAGACGAGCCCTTGGTTGATTGGTTTACCTCGGTTTTCGTGAAGCACGCCTTTTGGGACGGAGTCGCCCATGGAATAGTTGTCGCGCAGCCTTCAACATCTCGTACATCCCGCTTCGGCGACCCAAGACTCTTCGAGCTGCAAAAGAAGCGCCTTCAGGGACCATCGGCGGTAGATTCGAGCAAGACCACGGCAGAAAGGGCTTACCGGACGATTTCGCGCGTGTCGGGTCGATGCGCTCGATCTCAAGAACGGGTGCGTTCGCCTCACTGGGGACACTCGGTTCCGCAGAAATCAACGGCGATTGCTCGCTCAGGAGACCGCTTCTGCGAGAGATGTATGGCGGCAATGGCCTCTTCGCTGCCCTCGAGGTCGCCTGACTGGGGTCCCTTCTTCCCGCCGACGGCTTTCCTCAGATGACAACAGGCCGAGCTCCCTTTCTTCAGAACTACGCTGCCCACGGCCGAGGGAGTCCCGAGCTTGGACCTTGGGAAGGACCACTTGAGCCCCTGTCCATTGCTGGAAATAGAGGCACCGACCATAGGGTCCTTCCCGAGCTAAGAGGTCAAGTACCGAAAGAAGAGCGAGGGTGGGGAAGGATTCCTAGGAACCCTCGCATGTGGGAAAAGACGGCGAGAGTAAGAATGGAGTTCGGCACTGTGTTTATGAGCTCGATCTCGCGGTTGGTGAGGACCACGGAGAGGAACTCGCTCTCCGGTCCGTGAGTCAAGAGGACGGTGTTCGGTGCAGACGATTTCGCTGTCCCTAGGGGTTGGCTCGGTCTCGTGTCTTGAAGCCGCCATGTGAATGGGTCGAGCGTTCTGGGTCTCGAGTTCCTTCATCCTCGAAGGCGACAAAGTGCTCCTCCCTAGCTTGGCCATGGCGATCGCGGCGATCTCGGTCGGCGGGGAGGAAGGTTTTTGCTTGGGCGGAAGGGCTTGGAAGACGAAAGGCACGGGTGAAGCTTCTCAAGAGATCGCAGCTTTTTGGGTTTATAAGCCGCGACTGTCGCTAAATCCAAACATGGGCGCTTCGGAGGACTCGCCGGCCACGATTTGACAGATGCAATTAAGGCTGGGGCGGCGGTTTCGAGGCACGGCAGGTGTCACCAACCGCCGTGATCCGCATCGGGCGCATCAAGGCGTGCGTGAGATCAAGAGGTGCACGTGTCGATCCTCAAGACTCAAGGTCGCCCATGTTCCACATTACATTCCCGCGACCTCGACGCTCAAGGAAGTGGAGGCCCCGATCTCGAGGAGGTATAAAACGGCCTAGGGGGCCCTTATTCAAGCCATGATCGCCCTTGATTTCGGATCAAGCATTTGACCGACGGTTGCTCAAGGCGCGGTCGTAAGGAGTGGATGCGCACAACAAGTTCAAAGCGCACCCTAACTGCGAGGCTTAGACTTAGCCATTGTTAAACTTGAGTCCTTTAAAACACCCTTGTACTCGAATTAGACTTAGCCAGAACTTGCAAAAACACCCTTGTACTCGAATAGAGCTATTACCTCCTCAGGCTCGAACGAGTAGATAAACCTCTCGCCTCCCGCCGTTGTCCGCCGTTGTCACACCGACCATAACCGCGTCCCATACCTTTCCTCCGACTAAGTGAAGCGCAGCTCGGGTCCCGTATCACACCGACCCCTAACTCACTTCTCGCGGTCGGCGATCCCGATCGTCGACACATACCTTTGTCAAATTCAAAATATCTCAGTTGTCTATCTATGACGGACGAAATTTTTTTTTCCGGCATAAATTCAACAATAACTATCTTTTCTGATAGACAAAGCTTTGATATTCATTCCTTGAATATATGATCAAAATCATACTTCATTTTCAAAGAAAATTTCTTATCCATGATGGATCAAATGTTGCTTATTCAAAGTTTAGTTCATGGTAAATTCAAATCTTTTGACTAAACTCTTTTTGTGTCAAAAAATGGTCCTTAGCTACTGATCTCAGTCATATCTCATCTATGACGGACTAAATTATTTGGTCCGCCATACACACGAGACTCTTTTTACTCTGACAGACCAAACTTGCTGGATTCCCCATGTATGACGGACTAAATTTCTTGGTCCGTCATAAATGTCTGAATTTGGTCCGTGATACACATGATCAGTATCGCTAAGGTAAAACTTTTAGTCCGCTGTAAACGTGTTTTAGCTCAAAATTGACACTCTGACACGTGCAACGGTCACTGTGGTAGGTACAACGACTATTTTCATCATGTTCGGCTATATAAGCATTTCCTGAGCCATCTACCACAGAACTTTATGAACTCCTTGACATTTTAGCATTCAAAGAGCTCTCATTCACACTAAGGAGTCTGTGCTTCACTTTGAAACTCAAAAACCTCATTCTTTCTAAGTGCTTTAGCTTCAGGCTTGTATCTAGTGTTGTAGTTTGTGAGTGAACCAAGAGACAGAACTTGTGCAAGTTTATTACTCTTGAATCTCGGTGATCCTAGACAGCTTGGAGGAGGTAAAAAGTGAGACCTGTCCAAAGAAGATTGTGGAAGGCCACTTTTGATTGTGAAGGGTTTGTAACTCACCTCACTGGAGTGGTGAAAGAGCTACCCGAGTGAGAACCATAGCTACTGCGACTAGCTGTGGTGAAGCAATACTTCGAGAGAAGTGGTTCAACGCGGAGTAGGAGAAGTGCTCTGAACCACGGGATAAATACTTGTCTTATTCTGTTCTTTGTTTTACATTGTGTTGCTTTCGCTGTTATCTCTATTTGCTTTTACTTTTGGTACATTCTGATTCTAAGTCATTCACTCACATAGAATAGTTAACTATAACCGAAAAATTAAAATTTGAAGAGTTGCCTATTCACTCCCCTCTAGGCCAACTCATTCCTACATGGTTGAGCACATGTAACCAATGCAATTGGAGATGGAAATATAATGTTTGAGACTTCATTTTCGTTTTCCCCCATCCCCCCCCAATTTCTTGTTGTCCTTCTCAATTGTGTGTGGATGTTTTGTCATAGATAGCATGTTCATTGATTTCTGGATCGTTTAGACTGATTGACTCTACTGCGTTACTTGAACATCATAGTTAAACTCTATAATTGTCCAACATCAGGTAATTTTGATACTTAAAGATTATTTTGAGTAGTTATAAAAAAATAACTAATTAAACTTTGTAACGAGAGATGAAAGTCTGTGTTACCTGGAATGTTGTGATGCCACTAATCCATATGTTGATCTTAACATCACAACTCCATGTTTCTACGGTAGATGAATCAAGGTTCTCAACAAGTGTTGAGTTATACTATTATCAGTTAAGAAGCATAGAAAGCTTAAATTGATTTGTTACTTAGGAAATTCAAGTATCATTTGCAAAATTTGATAGCAAACGTATTGATCTAATTTTTACAACTTATCTGGTAAGATGTAAATCCTTGAACAAGCAGAACATAGATGTTCTTTATTGCTTTTTTCCCACTTTGGTCAGGTTGCACTGTTACTGCCATTCAATGCATCAGAACAAAGTTACTCTGAGATTCTGATGCAACTAAGATTAACTAACCATGATGCTACGTGTTGCTACATTCGCTATCATGTTCATAGTATAAGATTATCAACAAAGAGCTAGCCAAGTAACAGAACAATGTCTCTAGATGACATTTGAGTTCAACCCTAAAATTATTGATAGGATGCTAAGGATGAAGGTGGTTGCTCTCGTATAAATAGTATCGCATTTCTTTTTTTCGCCTTTTTCTCTTTAGTTTTTTCAAAGTACGAGGTATCAAAAGCAACAACTACCTCTTGGTCTTTGTGCTAGTGCTATGTTACATTCTTGTTTTGCAATTTGCCTGAATAGTTAGCTTTATAGTTTTATGGGCCTAATTTGTAAGTGCAATTTTATCTTTTACAGGTTCAGGTTCTTTTACTATTCTTGATGTAAATATGATAGTCTCAGATGTACCAAACATTCGTTAATTATGTATTAGCTTTTCTACCACTCCACTATACTATATTGTTTTGACATATTTTATCTATTTTGTTAAATGGAGTTTAAATTTATTTTTAATTGTGCATCTGAGCTGTACTTTTTTTATACATTCAGCTCAACATAGTCTTTAATATTAGTAAGACTATCTCTAGCGGTATCCGTTCAGTCTCCAAATTCCTTCGCAGACAGATCCCAAGCGCTCCAACGAATTCCCTTCATGGTTCCCTTCGGAAGGGATTTGGAGAGAGAATCTCTTCAGAAAGAGATTCTCTCTCTAATCCCTATACAAAACTGTCGACGGTTCGGGAACCGGTCTCCCGTCGAGCTTACTTGTTGAATGAGGGATCAACCTGAGGCCCCTTTTTCGCTGGGGGTATAGCTTCCGAGGACCTGCCGAGCTATGAAACGAGGTGGCCAAGACAATCACAGTGAACAGGGGGTCTCTTTTTGTCTGGTTCGGGCCTCTCGCAAGAGAGATAACAACCCTACGTCCAGTGGTTGCACTACTGTGTGAAGGTGAGTTACAACGCGCTTGCTCGGGGAGCCCTTGCTGGTTCTAAGGATGTCCCTCCAGGTCGACCGTAACAAGCGTTGTGTACAAGTGAAAAATAGTAGGTCAAGTCGAACCCTGAACCCTTCGTGCGAGAAGGAATTTATAGGGGGTTACAAGCGACACAACATTTATTACAGAGAGGCGCGCCACTGTTCCGGATGTGGGTGGTGCTTTTCCCTTGCTTCTCGCCGAGCACGGTGCGACGTGGGTACTGATGGGCGCAGATCGCGGTAGCATGCACGGGCGAGCGCAGGGCGCGCAAACCTTCGAGCCGCTCGCGTAATTAATGCCACGTCATCTTCCTGGACTGCGCCCGGCTTTTGGGCGAACCCCGAGGTCCCTTCGGCAGAACGGTCGTCTGTCGCGACTCGAAAGAGCATGCTCGGGGCGTAGCTCGACGGAGACGGGTCGGTCGGCAGGTCGGGTGACCCGAAGATCTTTCTTGGGGACGACGTCCGAGCATGGGCATGCTCGGAGGTCCCCGGATACAATGGTCGGCTGCTGAAATTTTCCAATCCCCGACAAAAACCCTTCGAGTGGATGCTGCTGGAGATGATCGGAATGAAGGGAATGAATATGGGGAAGCGAATGAGGAAAGAAAAGGGAATGAAGGGAAATTGCTGGAGATAATCTAATAGCTGCTAAGTTTTTCGTCTGAGGTTTACTAAAATCCTGGCTCCGCCACTAAGCATACCAAACGGTCTTTCGAACATAGTTTAGAGTGTTATAACGACTCTTTCCTAGCTCTTATCTCTAGCACCGTGCATGGGTGCTTATATTATTGGTACAGAAGACACCAAATCCGGCTTAATTAGGATGTACAGGAATTCTCCTGCAGGATACAAGCACAACCGAACTAACACCACACAGCGTAGCAAATGCCAGTGACAGCTTCGGGGAAGGTACCATGTACTATCATGAACAATGTGGATGTATAAAAGCATAGCTAGCAAGATTGCTGTAGAAGATGGCAACAAAAAATATTGGAGTTGTGACCACTGACCACCCAACAACTTTTCGGGACGACCATGGCCTTGAACATACTGGCATCACGAACATCTCCGATCCTGTGCTTTTGTTTCGTTGTTTGGTACCATTGCAGTGCATTTCTGGGAATTCTCTCCTTAACTTCCTTCACAAACCTACTAATATATGAAGCTTTTTTTGGGAGAGGGCAAATTGTCCCAAACTGGAACTATAAATCTGTCGATGCTTCATACTGGTTTTTCCTTCGGTTATGGCGTCCTCAGTTCTTACGAAAGCTTCGAATTTTTTCTTGTTAGGTCACATTAATCGCCGACTCGATGGATCAGCATCATACCTGTACGGGATGTACATTGACCACATTCGGAGACAGCCGGACATTTCTTTCCGACAATCGCCGTCTCTCGTTTCCGCTACACTATGCGGTTGATAAAGACAGCCACTACTACTCTTCATCACCAGAACAGCTGCCGCACTACTTAAATGATATCCGCACTACTGTGAAATATATGAGATTAGACGATCCTGTCCAACGACGAATCCTTGAAGCGGGATTAACAGCAGGCCCCCCACCATAACCTTTCAGCCTGTTTGGCCTCCATTTGTGCGTCCATTATCGAAGGAGCCGAAAGCCAGAAGACGAGGGTGCGAGACGACGCTAGTGTTAGGGCTGGGGAAAGGCAAGAAGAGCCGAAGAACACATGAAAAAGTCTGATCTAGGCTCTGTCTCTTTTCTAAAATCTAGTCTTCCTGCATATATATTTGTAAATTCAGTCTTCTCTCCCATCACATAAAATACGATAGGCGACAGGTGTTATCTGCCGCGTCTAGGGGGCTTGAAAGTTGGCCGACGCTGTGGTAGGACAAGCGAGTATGGGAGAGCCTCGCTGCCGAGGCCACTAGTGGATAAAAAATTCTATTGCGGTGGAGCACGTTGCTCCTACGGTCGACCGAGCTCCTGAAAGCGACAGGGGATACGTATCGCGTACCACGTCTTTACCGTGAAGAAATGGCTAAATTTACAAGTAGATACGTAGAAGGATTAGATTCGCAAAAAAAAAAGATAAATAAAGTTATCTAAGCTGTTATTTCGAAACTTCCATGCTGGTGCGTGCCGTCCTCCGCGGACCAATGCAGTGCGTCCGGCCAATTCCCAGTGGAACGACGTGTGCTAAAAATAAAGATTAAAATGGTCTCGGAAAGGTCAATACAGCACAGAAGCGTTGCCTCACCGGCATTCCCAACTCCCAAGTCCCAGTCAGTCTACTGCGCACCGACACCTCCGATCTCTCCACATCAAGCACAAAAACCCTCCTGCTCACCTCCCCAAAACGCTCGCGAAGTCTTTGAATTGAAACCATAACACTCGAGGATTCTTTTCTTTTCTAGGTGTTAAAGAACAAAAACCGTGCTGTACACTGCTCAACCTTTGGAATTTTGGCAGTGTCATTGCGTCATCGGCACGCTGACCAGCGATTGACGGTGGCTTAGGCTGCTTAAGCTCCCCTTGTCGGGGAGTACTAGTTTAACCCCTCCCGGTGTCCCTTCTCATGTAATGGTGCTACGGTTTTCTTTTACTACACCGGTGGTTAGTACGAGCCAAAGGCAACTGATTGCCCAGCCAGCCAGCCTACCACAGACGCAAGTAGATCCAATGGCTACGAGACAGCTAACGCCATTAAAACAAAGCCATAGCTCGCCAGATAGACTGTAGGCCGGGACAAACATACCAAACGGTCCGCCAATGGACAAAGCAGGCCACCTTTGGCTAGTAAGCTGACCGAGATGAGATGCCGTGTACTAGTGAACAGAATAGTACTAGCAGTAGCCATCTTTTCTTACTGTGGCATGCAGTCATGCATCGAATCATTTCCATAGCCAAAGCCCAAGGTATCAAGGATTCAAGAGTGGCAGAACCATGGGCAGGGTTCAAATTTTCGCCGATTTTCGGCGAAATTTCGGCGGCCCCCCCCCCCCCGAATTTATATATCCCGGCCGAATTCAAAATGTGAAAAATTTGATTTCGCTACAGTAACTGCTACAGTAATTTCTGCGAAATTTCGGGACATTTCACCGAAATTTCGGGTTTGGAGTCCGGATTTTCAATTTTTTTGGCCGGATTTGAACGGAATGGGTCCAATAACCCTTAAGAAAGTCTTGTTCCATGAAAATTTGATGAAAAACTAATTTTTTGAGATTTTTTAAAATTTGAGCAGAAATACTGTCAGATTTTTAAAAAAATTTATATGCCTGATGATCATCTAAAAAAATTATGGTACCATCCTTTGTTGTTTGGGATCATAGAAAAAAAGTTTCAAAATAATCTAACATCATTTGTTATCTTTAAAAAATCAAAAACAGAATGGACATAATTGGGACAGTAAACTTGTTAGATTTTTGTCAATTTTCTCGAGTGTGATCATTATCTAAAAATTTTATGAAAGATTAATAACTTCCTCAGTACCATTCTACAAAATTTTCAAAAAATTTCAACCTAATTTGTTTGCTCAATAAAATCTATGAATACAATAAGTACTAAACTTAATTTGTTGTATTATATTTCAAAAATCAATTCATTTGAGCTAAGGATTTATCAGGCAATTCAAATATTTTTATAACTTTTTGAAATTTTGTTTTTCAAATTCATTTGAGCTAAGGATGTAAAATTTTCGTTGTTTCATGTTTTATAAAAATTCTAACATTCAAAGAGCTGGTAATATAATGCAAGAAAAACTGGCCGTTCCTCTTGTGCCTTTTGTTCTCGTAAGTTCGGTGCTTGCAAGTTGCGACATCATAGCGCTAGTACTATTTAACACACAGGTGCAAAGCCAGGTTCATTATGCACATAGTGTTCCAGGCATGATTAACAGCACATTTATAAGGTAACCGTCAGGGGAGTTAAAACACGCAGAGACTGTTACTAAACAGCTACTAGCAGCTTACACTTAACTAGTCAATAACAAGAAAGAAAATCTGTGACGGTAGTAATAGCACCACAAAAGCACGGGCCTAACAAACAGCAGCGAAATTAACTTCATCCTCGCTTGAGACCGACACCTTTTTTATCTTGATTCCTTCGGAGAGTTTGGTAGGGTCAGTACTTGATAGGCATGCCTAGTCGATCCAACCTGCCAGAGCCCGGGTACGCCTTATTGGTGAACTTGGTATGCAACGAACCCGACCTCTGCGCCGCCGGTACGCACGGCACCGGCGCGAAGGCGTGCGCCGACGCCTTCCGGAGAGAGCTGGACTTGTCGTACGGCGGCCTCAGCTTCGGCGCGCTCTGGGACCGCGCCTTGGCACGGAACGACTCCGTGTTTGCCATGTAGTTCGGGTAGTCGGAGTAGCCCCCGAAGAGACTGCGGGAGCACTCGCTCTTGGTCGGCGTGAAGGCCCCCCGCCTCGAGCTTCCTGGACGGGACGTCGCCGACAAGAACTGCGGGCTGTCACAGAGCTCGGCAATGTCCACGGGCATGCGCAACGGGCTGAGGGCCTCGCCCATGCCCACGGACGACTGGCTGCGCACGGACTGCTGCGCGGTCGTGGAGTCCTTGGACGGCGAGTCCGGCATGGTTGCCAAGCTCCGGCTGTTCTGGTCAGACGTCCTGGTAGAGCACGACGACTGGTGGTGGTTACCGCCGCCACCGCTCCGCCTCTTGGAAGCATACCGGCCGGGCTTGCCGGGGTCCACCTCGAGAATCTTGGCGTTCTTCTCGTCATCCATGTACCTCTCTTCCACCCATCTGTCCAGCCAGTTCCTCCCGCAAGATTCTGACCTCTCCCTGCTCAGCCTCTCACCACCCAGTGTCTTCGATGAGCTCCCCTGCACAAATCGGCATACCGCTGTAATGTCCATGAAAAATGCACAAACGCAAACATGAACATAGAGAGCAGGAAGTTTTACCTTTAGAGAGCCGGGACGGCCGTGCCTGGGCGCCCGTCATGGGCCGCATGATCGGACTTCTCTGGCGTCGGCGGCCCCTGCAATGCAAATCCAAGAGCCGTAAGAACGCCTCCAGGACATGGCACTAGGCAAGTAGAATCGTGCAAGCCAGCGTGCGTGATCTTTTCATTTACCGGGTGTGCCGCGACTTGCCGGGAGCGGATGGCGCGCGCGCGAGCCTGGACGCGGACGAGCGCGTTCATGCACCGGAGCGTCTCGGCCGCCTGCCGGCGCACAATGTTGCCGCGGACCAGCGCTTGCAGCTTCACCAGCCCGCGCAGCGCCTTCAGTGCCCGCCTCGCCTTTCGCACGCAACGACAAGCAAGAGGTTTCGTTAATCAGTAGTGGTCCCACAACAATGGTCATCTGCATTGTAGACTAGAGGTTGACATGCCAACCACCGCCGCCATTACTACTATGGCACTAGGCACTAGCTGCTTCCAAGAACAGTTCTATGTAGCAATGTGCCAACTGATAAAAAAGGCTTCCTTGTTCTTGAGAAGGAAAGCGAGTTAAAGCGGGAAGGCCATGCCTTGCTTCCATAAAAGAAGCCTAGATAGAGACTAAGAGGCAGTAAAGACATAGGAATGACAGAGCAGCAGCACCAAGTGGCTTCTGTTAGCTGGAGACGAGACCAGGGCAACTCGTTGGTATCTGGTACACAGGAGCACGGAAATTTCTTTCCGATAAGCAAAAGATAAGATTTTTGCAACAAAAAAGTGTCCCCTTTTGCTTTTTAAAACGACGTTTTCGCCAACTTAAGCCTAAAAAAGAGCTAATTTTGGAGTTTGATTAGGAACTGAAGAGTCGACGGGAGAAGCTAACCAGGTAGCCACGGAAAGCGGCCTGGATCCGAACAGCCGCCCACTCCTCCCGCTCCGCGGCGGCCGGCACGCACCGTCCGCTGCTCGTCAATCGCACCACGGCAGCGGCCGCCTGCGCCGCAGCAACGGCGGCCTCGGCCACCGCCGCCGAAGCCGCAGCCACCGCAATGGCCCGCTTGCTCTGCTCGTCGTCCCCGTCATCCGACGCCGCGTACGCGTGACGGGGTGTCGCTGCCCTCTGCACCGGAGGCGCCGGTGGCCGGACCAGTGCCTTCTCCCGGAAGGACTTCCCGAACACCCAGCCCTTCTTCTCCCTCGCCGGCTTCGGCTCGACGGAGCCGGAGCTCGCCTTCTTGCCGCCGCCGAGCAGCCCGCGCAGCCACCTGGAAGCCCACCCCATCTACTCCGACTACTTCTCCTCGGCCTCCCGCATGGCCCTTTCTTGGTTCCAGCACTTCGCCGGGGCAGCAAAAAAGAAAGAGCGGGAGATGAAACCAATACAGTGAAACGCGCACACGCTTACATACACCGAGAAAAGAGGAAAGTAGCAGGAGGGAGAGGAAGTGTCAAGTGGAAGGGTAGAGGGGCATTGTCTTATAGAGGAAGCAGAAAAGGTTGGGCCCTTCCGTGTGAATACTTTTTCTTATTCCGGGTTGCTTCTGCCAATGTTTTTCACGGTGAGCATCAACTGTTAAATGGGCTTATTTGAGGATGGTATGGGGAAAGTGGTAAGTGTTGATCATCTGCCGGGCGGCGTAGTCATTTGACTGATTTCTTGAGCACGCGGTGTTACTGGAAAATATTTTTTTCTCACTATAAGTGAGTTCTGTGTCGAGGATTCAAATTTTATTCGGAAAAAATATCAAGCATGGCTGAAATTTGAAATTTTGGTGAAATCTCGGTATTTTAGATAAATTTTGGTTGAAATTTAAAAACCAAAATTCAAATCTGGTCTGTTTGCTAGAAAAAAAAAACAAAATTTCGGCTGGTTTACCCAAAATTTAGGGTGAAATTGCCAAAATTTTAGCCACTTTGCACCGGCTGAAAAGTGGGTCAAACGGTGATGAAAAATTTTAAAATATTTTATGGAGAGTCCTGACACATTGGTGATATTGCCATAAAAATTTAAGATGACTACCAAATCTGGATTTTTAAAAAATTCAAACATTATTACTGTCCTGAGAAAACACTGACAAGTAAGTTTGAACTGAATGAAAATTAGAACAAACGAGGTTATAAAATTTTAAAATTTTTTGTGGATATTCCTGACGCATCCATAATATTCTCATAAAATTTTAGATGATGGTTAAGATTTATGAATTTTTAAAAATTCAAACAGTGTTACTATCTTGTTAAAAGCCTTACTGGCAAACTTGAACGAAATGAAAAATTGTTCAAACCGTGTTAGTAAATTTTAAAAAAAATTTAGATGGTCCTGATGTAGCATTAACGGTTCTACAAAAGTTTTAGATGATGATCATGCTTAAATAATTTTTAAAAATTCTGATAGTGCTACGTCCTGATAAAAGACCGATGATCAATACATAGATTTGCTTTAGAAATAAAAAATGGTTTAAAATTTTTGAAACTTTTACAGAAGGGTGATAAGGAAATGCTTAAAATCTCAAAAGAATTTTGAATCATTGTAACACTGCAGTAAATTTATAAGATTCTTACAAGGCACAATACCATTTATATTTTTTCTCTTTTTGATTTTTGAAATATAATATAACCAAACAAAAAAATGTTTTTTTTATAAATTTTATAGAATGGTACTGAGGTAATTATTAATCTCTCATAAAACTTTTAGATCATGACCAGACACGAAAAAATTTATAAAATTCTAACAAGGTCACTATCCCAATTGTGTTCATTCTGTGTTTAATTTTTTAAAGATAAAAAATGAAGTTAAATTATTTTTAAAATTTTTATGTATGATCCTACACTGCTAGATATTGTATCATAAATTGTTTAGCTTATTATCAAGCTTATAGAATTTTATAAAAAATCAGATAGTGTTTCTTCCGAAATTTTAAAAATGGCTCAAAAAATTGGTTTTTCAACAAATTTTCAAATAAAATGACTTTCTTAATGGTTATCGAACCAAGTCCAGTCAAATCCGGCCCTAAAACTTTAAAAACTGGATAAAAACCCAAAATTTTGGCAAAATTTCACCGAAAAAACCGAAATCATTGTAGCATTTTTTAATTTTTTTAAAATTTGAATCCGGTAGATAGTTTTAAATTTGGGATGGCCTGAAATCTAGTTTTTTGGCAAAATTTTACCGGTTTTCGTAAAAAAATTTAACCTTGTTCTGTGTTCTCAATTTTAAATTGTTCAATTTCACTGTGATCATTGCTTAGTTTCGTTTATTTTGCTTGATATTCGTTTTCTCCCTTTTTTATATGTAAATCTAACCAATGAAGCAATTGTTTGATGTGGTTTTATTAGAAGAACACCCAAAATGAACACATATTTTTCCAATTATATGTTGACATAGCAGCCACGTGCTAATGCTAATGCATGCACTACGATCTTGCATTCAACATATTCTAATAAAAATAGTATATTTTTTTGGATGTAATATATTTAATCTTTTGAAGCAATCTCGAGTTGACACTAAAAAATCATGTGATATATAGTTTTAGATTATGTGGCATTAAAGTGAGATAACACATGTCTACAGGAAAACACATACTATGGTTGGACATATCCGCTACCTTCTCTGTTAGAAAAAACAACTAGCCACTTTACTGGACATTCTCACGGACATGTTGTAAGTTCAAGCTCCATTGGTTTTGACGATTGATTTAATATTAATGTTTAATTATTGTTTAATGACATATCTAATCAATATGAGACTAACATGTTTATTGAGCTACGTTCTTATTAGTCTCAAATTTGGATGGAAAATAGAAAACCCAAGATATGCACTTATATTCATTTCTATTATCTTATTGCATATGAATGTCCCCATTATATTAACCACAAAATGTGCATCTTGTTTCCTAATCCATATAATTACATGGATGCACATATTTAGGGAGAGTTCACACTCTAACTTGAAGAGTCAATTTAAATTGAGTTTATTTGTCTTATTAATCATTAAAGAACACTTCATCATGTGTTGATGGTGTTCCCTGATTAATTAAGGACGAATGAATAGTTCTTAAGTATAATAAAGCATGTGTTGCATTATTGTACTTAAGACACATTTAAATCATTCTAATTGATTAAGATTGTGCTCAATTGATCTAAAGACATCCATTATGTGTTAATGGAGTGCAAGAGATAATTGAGACAACCATGCATCTTGGACTAACTATTTTCATGAGTTGTGTTTGAACTAGGTTAAGTCCAAAGATAATTGAGATGATGAAAACGGGACAAGTACGACGTCATGAGGTGATGGACGTCAAGAGGAGATCCCGTAGAGATTAAGAGAAGAGCGGAGTGATGATCCCGAGGGAGCGTAATAGTGAAGATTATAAAGACCCCAAAAGGGTTTGCTTGTGTGTGGCGGCTCAAGGTATAACTAGATAGGTTAAGGACTTTCTAGTCTTTGAGTCTAGTTTTTATCGCCGTACTATTAAGAGGGGTTGAGTCCTAGCTTGAGTTTCATCATGTGTTGATGATCTCAATCCCGTGTTCACTCGAGCTCAAATCTTATTTGGATTTGGTTTTTGCATAGTGCTAACCATTTGGCATATGTTGCGAATGTGTTAAGCTTATGCTTGGTTGTTGTTGCATTACGCTCTGATTTGCATGTGTTGCAAAGATGAAAAGCATGTGCATTTGGTTTTCGCATAAAGCTTTGATTTGCATGTGTTGCAAATATGATAAGCTAGTGCGTTGGCTTTTTCATGATGTTCACTTTTGCATGTGTTGCATTTGTTGAAGCTTCATGTTTTTGTTTTTATTTGTAAAACAAATCTTTCTTAAATCAAAGTGTTGCTTGGAGCTAAGTTTTGCATGTGTTGCAAAAGGAGAGGGCTCAAGCATGATTTGGTGTTTATGTGGTTGTATAGGGCTAGAGGCTTGCATGTGTTGCAAGTAGAGAGCTCATTCGTTTGATTTAGTTTTAGTGTGGTTGCATAGAACTAGAGAATTGCATGTGTTGCAATTAGAGAGTTCATGCACCTTGATTTGGTATGGCTTGGAGCTAGACTTTTGCATGCGTTGCAAAGAGTAGTGTTCAAGCATGAAATATGTTTAATGTGTTATTTGCAAGTTCGTTGTGCGAATAAACCGAGGTCTATGAGTCCAGAATTCCGAGAGCATGTGAGTAGGGCTTGCAACAGGTATTTGCGAGCTGACTGGGTCTCGTGTTGACCTTCACATGGCTAGGGGAATTAATCTCATAGACTCGGGTTTGATTTGCTTAATACGTTTTGCAAATAGATCTTGAGTTGATTGCGAAATGTGTTTTCGCAAGTTGGATTTGTTATTTGCAAATGTGTTTTGCAAATGAGCTTAGAAGTTATGTGTTTCAATCCTAGAGCATGTGTTGGCATTTGCGAATGTGTTTTGCAAAGTGTCAAGGTCATGTGTTGATCCTTACATGGCTAGAGGGTTGATCTCATAGTTTCGTGGTTTATTTGTGAAATGTGTTTTCGCAATTTGGTTGAGATTCTTTGAGCATGAGCTAAGTTGGTGCAAATGTGTTTTGCACAAGTGCATGATCATGTGTTGATCATCTATTGGCTCAAAGAATAGTGTTTTGTTTTTGGAGAATTGATTTTGGTGTTGAAAATCAGAGTTTCTTCAAATCGCCGGCTGTGTGAGGTGTTGTGTGCGGTAGCACCGCTGGGCCGGCAATACCGCTTATGGGAGCGGTAGTGCCGCACCTGGCCGGTACTACCGCATGTATAGCGCCAGTAGCTTTTGTACAGAACGTGGTGTTTTCTAGAGTCTTCGGCCAGCACTACCGCTCGCCAGGGGCGGTACTGCCGCTAAGTCGGTACTACCAGGCCCTAGAGAGCGGTAGTCAGTACGGCAACAGTCAGATTAGCCGACTGTTGGCCTGAGGCGGCACTCACCGCCCTCAGAGTGCTTGAGAGTGCCTACCCCGTGACTTTTTTTTCTGTTTGCCCCCAAACGGCTAGTTCTCTTGTATGGGCTATAAAAGGGGACCTTGGGGGGCATTGGCAGGGTGCTGGTGTTCTTGTGAGTTTTATGGGAGGTGGTTACATGTGTTGCACTCCTCAATTTGATTCTTGAGCCAAGAGTGAGCCCTAATTGCATGTGTTGCAATTGGAAAGTGGATTAAGAGCCTCTTGTGCATGTGTTGCACTTGAGGGAGACCTAAGTGCATGTGTTGCACTAGGTGATCACCGGGAGTGCATTCATTGTGCTAGGTGAAGTTCAAGCGAAGGATTCGGCCTGTTACTCTTGGAGGTTGCCGACTCCTAGACGGCGCAGAGTGTCGTGCGCGGAAGCTCTCAAGGTTGTGAAGAAGCTCCAGCAAAGTTTGTGAAGGTTCGGTTTGAGTCTACACGAAAGCGTGAAAAACCACATCTAATGGAATCGAGGCAGGTGCTCATTGCAGAGCCGGTCCAAGGGTTTGGGCTTGCCTCAACGTGGATTAGGGGAGACCGGCAAGTCTCCGAACACCACGAAAAAATATCGGTTGCCTCTTGTCTCTTTTACCTTCAAGCATTTCTTCATTGTATATTTATCAATTGCTTGATTGCGTTAGAATTGCTTAGTATTAATTACTTGTTCAATCTAGCAATTCTTGTTTAGAGACATAATTTAGTTAGTGCACTAGTAAGCCTAGTTGATTTAGGCCTTAATTGTCAAAACCTAGTTTATCGCTTCCGCATTATCTTTGATTAGGTTTTGACATAGGGGTTGATTAGAGCAATTATTTAGAAGAGCGATTAATTTTGTAAAACGCCTATTCACCCCCCTCTAGGCGCATCCTCGATCCTACACATGTCCAGCAAGCCCTTGTCTATAAAAGCATGCTCTAGAATATATCTACCGCACTCAAGGGTGGTACTACCGACCGGCGGTAGTACGGGCCACTACATGGCGGCAGTGCCGACAAATCCGTCTTTGGAAAATCAACAACAAAACCATTCTTTGAAAAAATAACTACCGCACAAAATGTACAGTAGTACCGATCCTTGAGTAGTATCGGCGTCACATACAGAGGTAGTGCCGGCTTTAACAATTTTCAAGAATCGGCTTCTACAATTTTCCAAAAAGCGCATTCTCTGAAAAAATATCTATCGGCTTTAGAGGCGATACTACCAATTTGTGGTAGTACCGGTCACACGACGGCGGTAGTGCCAGTCACATCGAGAGAAAGATTTAATAGAGAAATCTCTCTCTTTCCTTTTCAAATGACAACAAAAAACCAATAAGATCAATTCTTGAGCTTTGTGATGATCAACACATGATCATGGCACTTTGCAAAATACATTTGCAAATACTAATCACATGCTCGCAAGAATTACATAAACTTTAGCTTATTTGCAAAAGACATTTGCAAATAATAAATCCATACAAATAAACACCATAGAGAATAAGCATAAATTCTTAATTAACCATGTGATGATCAACACACGATCTCCAAGTCACATGGTAAGAGACCAAATACACGAACTCCAACTATTTGTAAAACACATTCGTAAATCTTAGCTCCATGCAAAGAACACGTCAATAAAATAGCAATCATAAGTTACAACTATTTACAAAACACATTCGTAAATATTAGCTCAATGCAAAAATCAAGTCAATAAAACAACAAGCGTGAGTTTCAACTACTTGCAAAACACATTCCCAAATGTTAGTTCCATGCTAAAACCAATTCAATAAAGTCACAAGCATAAACTACAACTATTTGCAAAACACAATCGCAAGTATTAGCACTATATAAAACCAATTTAAGAAGTAAGCTATTGTAAGCAGGATTAAGCCATCAATACATGATGAGACTCAAGTTATAAGACTTGACGTCTCTTAATAATACGGTAGCCTAAACTAGCAACCTAATCTCCTAACCAAACACCGAGATCGGTAAAAAACTAATAATACATCTTTAGCCCTATACTATTTATACCTTTGCTTTGTGCATCTACTTGGAGTTTTCACATGATGAAGATCATCTTTCTCTCCAGGCTCATGTTTTTGTCTTATTCATTAACACATGATGAACTATCTCACTTTGGGATCTTAACTCAATACTCATCAACACATGATGGCATTCTTCATCTCGAACTTTTACTTAATGACCATCAACGTATGATATCATCCAAAGTCTTCATCATTGAACTCAACACCACTTGTGTTGTTAGGCTTCCGAGGCTTCGGCGAAGTCGGGAGGTTGTGCTTCCTCTACGCTTCTATCCTCTTGAAGTTGTTGATGTAGGCATCACTATGCTACCGACTTGTTGCTTAAATTATTTTCAACAAGTTTTGTTGGTAGTTTTGTTGCGAAAGACAAAGGAAAGAAATATCGCTAAAAGGAATAACTTAGGAGTGAAGAATGAGTATACCTATAAGAAGATTAAATTCTATAGATGGGGAAAAGAGTATGTATGTTTCATCAACTTATGAAAATTGTTAGTCCAATATATACGATTATCCCAAATCATCAAAACACACCATTAACACATAATGGAGAGTCTAGATCCTTTGATATAATTCTTTGATGATACTAACTCTTCATGAAGTAGCACCTTCAAGTTGTGCTTCGCTTTTGTCGAGGTTAGCGATGTGTCGATGCTTTCTTGAGATTTGTGAGATATTGTAGTCTTCTTGGGTCGGCATGAAGCATGGTAGCGCCAAGTCTTGTACATCTTCAAAACTAATAATGAGAGATAACCATGGCGAGGATCTCTCTTTGAGGAAAGAAGAGTTTGTTTACAAATCCAAATGGAAATAGGGTAAGAATAGAGTATTAAGATCGAGAAAGGAATAGCAAAGTCTACATTTTGCAAATATGCTAGCTAAAATTTTGAAT
The DNA here is from genome assembly GCA_036346375.1 of Guadua angustifolia. Taxonomy (NCBI): domain Eukaryota; kingdom Viridiplantae; phylum Streptophyta; class Magnoliopsida; order Poales; family Poaceae; genus Guadua; species Guadua angustifolia. The sequence continues at coordinate 11,298,467 of CM070507.1, read as the reverse complement.
TCGCATTCCAATACTAACGACCATTCTATCTAAGGTTTATCCTACGGTCAAGATAGCTCGATACAACTCAGTGAGACCCGTTCGGATGAACAGAACCTCCATGTGATTCTTGTGCTATTCCTCGGATCAAGAGCTAGCACTCACATGTTTACAACAATTGGAAATCACAACCATACAAAATATTAATTAAGCGTAAACGATTATACAAATAATATTACAACTCGAGAATTTAGCGAAGAAAAGAAGCGAGAACCCGTAGTTTACCCATCCAAACCCGCAGTAACCGACTGCATAAACTCCAGATAGAATACAACGAAGAGGATCCCAACTGCGATGAACAACTTCAAAAGAGACTCGAAGCCGCTAACTCAACTACCTACAATATAATTAGGCAAGGGTGAGTATTTTACATACTCAAGAAGACTTGAGCAAAACCTATCATACATGCAGGCCATTTCAAAGGAAAGGCTACTACGCTTAATTTGCATAAAGCGAAATTGAATTTGTAAATCAAGTTATTTGCAAACGGAATTTATAAGAGCATTTGATTGATAACAAATAAGTAAAGCATAATAACACTCACAGTCCTCCATGACGTGGCGGCGAATCATGAATTCTCGAAATCCAACAATGTCGGCCCTTTGACATAAAAACACGATTGCTAAAACAAATGAAACCAACCCTTTTGAAAATAATAAAACATTTAACTCAAGCAGAGTTCACCAAGACACCCATAACCGCTGTGCGGCTAATCAATTAGATTTAAACTCGCAGAGGTGTACAATCTGTACCCACAAGGAATGATCAACCTTTGCCCGACACACTTCCTTAGGTGTGTCGCCCAGAAGACCATACATAGCCATTAAATTCCTAGACAAGGCTTTACCCCACCGGGCGTTATCCCCGCCTCAAAAAAGAGACACTCACCCAAGCCGTGGATCCACATTTATCACACCCAACACCACGTCTCTGTCCATGGCAAGGCGACACCGATGCACCGCCAGCAATTACCCATACGAATCGCATGGAAGCCCTCACAAGCAAACCGAACTGGAATGCTTCCGCTAGCTCCCGCCTACCAATGAGCAAAGCCATGTCTAAACAATTTAATAGGCTAAGGCTACCCCATTCTCACCCTCGTGGTTTGTACGGATTTTCTTGGATCAAGCTACACGACGTTCGGTCCTTAGTCCGACACGGGCGACACTTCACCCTACACTACGTGCAATTCCTGTCGCACATCCGGCTATTGCCAATAATCGCCCGCATCAACACATAGTTTTCTTTTGGGTTTTTAATCAAAGTACCCGCAACCAACAGTGACATTTTCAATGTTTTCAGGAAACAAATACTGGTTTGATCATGTACATTGCTGATTCTAAAGCATGACTAAGCATGAATAATATGAACGCATATACCCATGATGACATTAAGTAACGCCTAACCTTAATTTAAGGTTATCAAGGTTCACATGTCATAAGTATCAAAGGAGGATCACGAGACAACAGGTATAACTACCAATCCACAAAATAGCAATTTACATAAAGTAATCGCATGCATAAAACAATTTGATGCATAAAAGGAATATAAAATATTGGGAGCAATATGGTCAAAGGATGCTTGCCTTGCTTAATTATTGATTACGACGAAGACGAGGATTGCGGCTGACGACGACGACGAAACGGCAACGTCGGGTTCTACACGTCGATCAACGGAAATAAAGCAAAACACTAACTTCAATAAGGGCAAAAAGGAAGTAGATAGAAAGAACAAATAAAACTCTTTACAAGAAACAAGGATTGCTCTTTTATGAATTTATTAATCTTATTTTACGAATTCAAGATGCAAAGATTGTTTGGATTAATAGAATTAATCATTAGTTGCAAGCTTTCATTGATTCACTATTCATAATATGAGTTCGCAACTTATTTACTTATGGGTTTTGCTCTATTAAGATTCAGATTCGAAGCAAGATAAAATAAGAATATTTTCTTAGATTACTGCAGATCATATCTTAAAGATCACTTCTAGACTATTCTTTACTAGATTCAGATTTAGATGAGCTGCTTTGCGAGTTAATGAAAATGCTTAAATGATTATATTAGACTGTGAATGATTAGCTCTTTATCTTTAATTGATTTCGCGTAGAATTAGTTTTACGCAGGTTAAATCTATTGATTCAGGCTATTAGCATAATTTACATGATATTTAAGAAGGTTCTGGTGATACAAATATAATAGTTACTGATTTCTCATTTGTATTCAAAGTCCATTCATTCATATACGGACTAAAGTAATGTGATCACTTAGGGTCATTAAGTCAACTAGATTAATATGTAAAACATGATGAAATACGGTTATTTCTTTATACTAAGATGATTTATACTTTGCATAACAATCCTAAGCTAATTCCATGAATTTTAGGCTTTGGCTGATACATTATATTCATTGTTGAAAAGGCTTAAGTGGTATTGTTAAGTTGACGTTATCGAAATCGGCCAAAAGTATAAAGTGCGAGGATAATGCTTAAGGGTTTTGGATTAATAGGAATAAGATGCAAACCTTAATGGAATATGATTATTTTTATAGAATATGATAGTATAAACTTTGTACAATGCTACCATACTAGTTTTACTGATTTTAGTATTTGAATGAGTTATTTTCTCTACTGCTGAAATAGTCTAAATAATCATATTTAAAATCTTAAATCGGCAAGTTTCATATTGAATTTGCGACTACATTATATAAGATCTTTGATTCATTTTTCACGTGTTAACAGTAAACAATCCTAGAAATGTTTTAAAACTATTTTTACATTATTTTGACCTTAACCGCAGTTGATTAACTATTTATTTGCTACGGCAGTTTGCACTTTCTTGCATTCAAAGAGTGCAAGATAAGTTTCACTTTTAATATCTTTACATAATTGGTTCTCTATTGATTCCGTGAACGCATATAAATTAATTTATTGTTTCATGAGGTATTCTCGCTACTATTCTTACTAATGACCATACTAGAGTTTATTGATGTTTGCAAACAAATAATATAAACGTAATTCAACAATTAAGAATATTTTTACATGTTTGAGTTTATTATGATTCCAGGACACATATAAATTTATTTAATGATTTTTGAACTCATATTTTCTATGTAAGAAATAATATACATAATTGAGTTTATTCTTAACTTTAATTTTAATAATTGCTTTGTGACTCAACAATTAAATGTATTGGATATTTGAATACATCCTGATCCTAGAATCACATTAATATTTATTTCACCATTTCATTTCTTATTATTCACAAATTCTCATTAAAATCATATTAGCATTATAACCAAGGTTTAAATTAAATAATAATCCTGTAGTCCAAAAATTAAATCTTTTTGTACATTCAGAATGTTACGGATTTTATAAGATTATACAAATTTATTTCATTGAAATTAAGTTGATATTTCAAGAGATATTCAAGATTGAATGCTAGACCGATTTGGAAATTCAGGTAAAATAATGAAATGCGTTTTCAAAAGGAGAAGGCGCCTTTTACATTTCACTGGAGTTCTTCCTGAGAGACTGACATGGGGGGTCCCGATCGGCAGTGAGGGAGAGCAGAGGATGGCCTAGGGCACGGCGGCGAATGCTCTCCGGCGGTTCTCCGGCGACGGCGACGGCACCAGGAGGTAGAGCTCGGCGAGGAGAGTCCGGGAGTGGTGTCGATTCGGCGGAAGAGTTAGCAGGCAGGGGCGCAGCCGAGCTCTTGCGGTGGCATCCATGGCGGCAAGATGAAGGTGATGACCAGGGAGAATCCAACACAAATTGGCAGCCATGAGAGTATCAGCGAACACTGGAGATCTCATTTTTGCAATTATTTCGGCGAGAGAGTTACCGAGAGGGGCTGCCACCGTGCGCCGGTTTTGGAGAAGATGGGCTCACGGCGGCGGCACAAATTCGCATGAAGAACTGGGAATATTGTTGAGGGCTTTCGATCAGTGGAGTCTAGTGATGCTATGACCGGAAAGGATTTGGAAATGGTTGGCTCAATCTCTCGAATCAATCTCGGCTTGGAGCTCTGGAGCTTCTGGCAATGGTGGAAGTAGGAGGGAGCTCTGGCATTTCGGTTGAGCAAGGAAGGGCAGGATGGAGGGGAATGAAAGCAATGCCTCTGGTGATCACAGTGCGCTATATATGGCTGAGGGACTAGCAGTTGAGCCGGCTTCGGTTGGGATTGCCTCGGACGGAAGCTTCACCAGAGGCGACAAAGGAAGAACAGGGGCGGTATGGCGCGAGAGGCTTCGTGGCAGTGATCGCAGCTGTGATGAGCTGAGGGTGACGCAGTGAGACGACCAATCGAAGAGGCGATTCATTGAACTGAAGCTGGTCAAGCTGCGCTGGAGTGTCTCGCTCGAGAGAGGTTCGTTCGGTCGCAAGCACAGGGAGAAGAAACAACTGACAGGCGGGGCCAGGGTCCACTGATCAGTGAGGTTGGCGCCAAAACGAAATGGTCCCAGCTCGATGGTTCTAGACTCTGATTTTGTTGTGCTACCAAATCATGGTAGAAATTGATCAAACTTTTGACCATGGTTTTATGGCAGTGAAAAACCTTTGGTAGAATTTTCGGACTAAAATACATTATGGATAAATAATGAAAATTCTGACAGTGAGCACTGCCCAGATTTCTCAATTCGGATTTCAATTTAATTAAGGGTATAAATGATGTTATTTATTTTTCAAACTTTGTTTTTCTAAAGTATTTGGTCTCAGAACTCTTCTGTAAAATTTTCAAGTCAAAATGTTGCTCCATTATTTTATAAAAATTCTGACATTGCAAATTCTAGATTTTCGTGGTTTCTGTTTTTGAATTTGGAAAAATCTTAAATTATATTATTAATTTATGATATTTTGACCAAGGGTATAAATTGCATGGATATGTTCATGATAATTTTTTCAGATTCATTTGTGACATTAAAATATTTTATAAATTATTACCATGCATTGTTTTCATTTAAAAGTTGTCTCTTTGTTTTATTCCTTCCTTTCTTCATGTATGAAATTTCATTTTATGGCCAAAATGATTTACTTATATGCTCAGGGTTCTCATGGCAAATTTTCTAAATTTTACTTTTTCCATTTTTGCCTTTTCTCCTTTTCATTCTTTCTTCTCCCTTTACTTGTTTTTACTTGCAACACAAAATCCAAGAAACTCCAAATAAAAATCAATAATGCCAAGAAAACTCAGAAAGAATAATATTCAATTTCAAAATATTGATTTTTATTTTATTAAAATTTTGGGATGTTACAGATCTACCCCTTACGTAAATCTCAATTTTAGATTTGGCGGTCTAAGGAAAAGTATTTCTAAAAGAGTTAGGAAACTTCTTCTTGAGTCGGTCTTCTCATTTCCAAGTTGCCTATTCTTCAGATTGATTGCTTCGTTGAATCTTGATCGCTTGGCGAATTTATTACTTAATGTGGCGCTTAGTTTCTCTTAAGATTTTTAATCAGATGCTCCCGATAAGTTAATTCAGGTTATAGATTGATTTCATTTAACTTGGTGGGCTTAGAAGGAAGACGAAGACATTTTCTTAATTGAGATATACATAGAAGACATTCTGAATACTAGGGCTAAGATGACAACTTTAATTTGTATGCCTTTTGTCCCAATTTTCTCAACGTTACGATATGGCCTAATATATCGCAGCGCCAAGTTTACTTCAGATGTGGAAACGGTGAATACTACAATCTTGCAATTTTCGAGGATGAGATAGATTTGGGAATTCTTTATCGAGGTGACTTTGTCGTTCTGTCGATACATCGCCTTCCTTGCAATTGCTTCACTGGATCTTCATCTTGCGATTCCAAGTTGTCGTGCGAAAAATAGAAAAAAAATTCTATTTGAGTTTTAGGTAAGCGGATGAGAGATACTAATACTTTCTATATATTTCTTTTGGTTGAATAATTAGTATTGTTTATAAGGATAATTCAATTTAGAGAGTGGTCTGCGATATATTTGGAATTCTTGAGGCGAAGGAAAAGTTGCATTGCCATTCGATTCGGTTGGGAAAAATCGAATGTTTTAATACCAAGGAAGGCATTTGATTACAATGATTGACTTGTATAATTCGACAATAGTTGATGAAATGAACTGAGTATAAATGTCATTTCAAATTGACTTTAAATTGAACCAAGGTGGGGGTAATTCAAGTATTTGGTTGGGGTAGAAGAACTAATAAGTGATTCTGATGACTTGATTCATTTGATCACTTTGGTAGACAAAAGGTTTTGATTTTCTTTGGATTTGACAACTAGGGAGGAATAAATGTACAGGATCAAAAGATTAATTGCAGGGATTGAATACGCAAGGAACATACTCAATACCATATTAAAAGTCGATTACAACCATATAAGGAATATGTTTACATTTGGAGTCTGACGTCAAGGCAGGGGTTGTTTTAGGCACTTGATGTTTTCTAGGTTCTTGAAATAGCTTGGATATTATTGATGTCTTCCTTGTCGAGGCGAATTAAAATTCATTTTGGGTTGGATTAATAGACATCTAAGGAATTGTTTGTTCGCAAATCCTGGGACATGTGGGTTATGGGCCCACCACGCTTCCGCTGCGCGACTCTGATTCTTTAACTGATTTTTCAAGCGAACTGCTTCAGATTTTTATTCCTCCTACTCTTGAAATTATAAACTTGTCTGACGTAACTTTTGGTATAGTTATGGTTGTAGAATATATTTGTTCAACTTGCGGATATTGTTTAGCAACACAGTTCTTTTTGTGACAGTTGAATTACTCACACTTTTCTCGTAGTATCTTGTTCAGTTAGTTGTATGCTTAATATTATTTTCGTTATGAATTTTAGCCTGTTGTTCCTTTAATTCTTTAAGCAATGTTTTCTATACAACCAAATTTTTTTCTAATAACCAAATCCTAAGCAACCAAGGATTGGAGTTTCATTTGTTGAGGCCGAAGTGCAGTGGTGATTAATGAATCAAGGGGGCATTGAACTGGGCACTGATATTTACAAGAGACAAGGATGGTGGCATCAGTGTATAAATGGGTGACGATTTTTGGCGGAATAATTTCCTTCACAGCTAAAGCAATTGATTGCACTCTCACTAGTAGTATGTTCTATTTCTCCCTAGCAAGTGCAAGTATGATCTTTGGATCAATTGGGTTAACAACACTTTAAAGAACAATTCTTAGATATCAAATATGGTATAAGAGTAGATTTCTGATCTAAACCATTTCTTTTTCTAACAAAAGCTGCACCAATATTAGAAATATTTTGTGCGAGTCGTTAGAGCAGAGGGATGTGCATTTGGTGATTTGTTCAATTATGGTGAGCAAAGGCAGCAAATGGGCAATCAATGTAATGTTGATGCTTGGCTTTGGCCAAGACACAGAGTGTTGGTTGGTTGCTGTCATGGAGCAGAAAAGTATGTGTATGATGCTTTTATTCGATTCTGACAAAGCATTAGTGCCAAGGTTGGAGATTTTGGCATTCATTTTTCTTAGTTAGGTTCTTGCAACGTAGATAAGGTGCGTTAACAATTTGTACCGAGAATCGTTAGCAAGAACAAATTAGTGTAAGAAGAGGCACATAATATGTTTAAACGTTCGAGATGGATAAAAGGATGCATCTTAACAAGAATTGTTTAGAGAGAGCCAAAGGTTGACTTCAAGGGGAGTATTCAAATACAATTGCTATTTGAATAACTCAATGAATATTAATGAGATTAGTGGCAAATAAATCTCATTCAAGGCTGATCTTGTAAAACATAAATATGAAGTGAAAGTTCACATTGAGTAAGGCAGCAACAATTCAAAGAATGAGCTGAAGGTCGGTCATAAAGCTAAAGATTTTATTACTCATTACTTTCAGTAGTTGTATTAATGATTTATGTCGCAGGCATCCTGCAACAATATTTATTAGAGTAAAGTCATTTAAACAGAATTCCATTGGATTAGAGGCGTTTTACGACCGCGTTTGACAAGATATTGGAATCGGAGAAGAATGGTTAGATAAGGGTTATCTATATTATGAAGTACTACTTGATTCTTTCCAATTAACTCTAGTTGTGGTTTCTATGCAGATTAAGTAGATTCTAGTTTGGTTTATAAGGCAACATTTCGTTCTTTAAAAATCTTTTTAATTAAAATTTTCTTATTAAGCAGGGTTAACGCATCGCAAATTTCAACCTAGTGGTTTATCATTCACGAGAGTAACCCGAAAGAACACAAACGATTTGCAACAAAATTTCAATAACACAGAAATACTACACATATATTTAATTTAGTACATAGGAAGGGTATCTAGGGTTCTTCTTTGTACTGGCCATATGTATTTATGCCTAAACAGCTTACTATGCAGCTAGAACATTATGCCGCTCGTATAATACTTTCTTTTATTGTAGGCTATTCAGCGATGAGTTTCTTTTAATCTTCGCACCACTTGTGTTGTTAGGCTTCCGAGGCTTCGACGAAGTCGGGGAGGTTGTGCTGCTCTGCTGCTTCTATCCTCTTGAAGTTGTTGATGTAGGCATCACTATGCTACTGACTTGTTGCTTAAATTATTTTCAACAAGTTTTGTTGGTAGTTTTCGTGTTGCAGAAAGACAGTGAAAGAAATATCGCTAAAAGGAATAACTTAGGAGTGAAGAATGAGTATACCTATAAGAAGATTAAATTCTATAGATGGGGAAAAGAGTATGTATAACTGATTCTTATATTTCTTTTTAGGAAAGTAGGGTTCCCAATTTCCAACTCATTTTCATGGTCAATCGTTATTACTGGAACGTTAAGTTTTTAACTAGCCTAAAGCAGCATAAGTAGTTTAGTGTTACTAATGTGGTAAGATCTTAACTTCATTTATACATGAATGGTGTGATCTCAAGCAAAGCTAAGAGTAGTAATAGAGATTATATTGCTAATCTTGATGAGGTTTAATTTCGTGAATGGTTAATGTCCATAATGGTTACACATATGAAAAGTTATGCAGGAAGAAGGGATAAGTTAGTATATGCTTTATAAAAAGATGAGAGGAGCCATCTCATGATTTCTTATTTATCCTATGGGTTAAGTTTTCCATATTCATACATGAGGACAATTTATTGTGAAACTTCAACCTTAGAGGTTAAGTTCCCACTTATAAATCGGTCCTGGCAATTCAGAACAAAAACCAAATTTCAAGTAGCATAACATAACACCAACATATATTGCTCTATATAACTAGAGCAGAATAATATGCTACGCGTATGGGTTCTCATCTTAAGGTAGATCCTAATGCATTCTAATCATCTGCCCTTTTGCCGTTGGATGATACTAACTCTTCATGAAGTAGCACCTTCAAGTTGTGCTTCTGTTTTGTCGAGGTTAGCGATGTGTCGTATGCTTTCTTGAGACTGTTGGCGTAGATATTGTAGTCTTCTTGGGTCGGCATGAAGCATGGTAGCGCCAAGTCTTGTACATCTTCAAAACTAATAACAGAGATAACCATGGCGAGGATCTCTCTTTGAGGAAAGAAGAGTTTGTTTACAAATCCAAATGGAAATAGGGGTAAGAATAGAGTATTAAGACTGAGAAAGGAATAGCAAAGTCTACATTTTGCAAATATGCTAGCTTCGGAAAATAAAATTTTGAATTCGCTCATTCCAATACTAACGACCATTCTATCTAAGGTTTATCCTACGGTCAGTATAGCTCTGATACTAACTCTGGAGACCCGTTCGGATGAACAGAACCTCCATGTGATTATTGTGCTATTCCTGGATCAAGAGCTAGCACTCACATGTTTACAACAATTGGAAATCACAACCATACAAAATATTAATTAAGCAGAAACGATTATACAAATAACTACTATATTAAATATGGGAGGTTTTGCCGTTCCTCGTCTTGCCACGTCGATTTCGGGCCGACGTGGCGCGCACGCCTTCAAGGCTGTCGCTGCTTGCCAACCCCGTTGCATAGCTCGTTTATTTTGTTGTCGTGCTTTTACACATCTGGACGCACAGTCTGGTGGTCAGTTTGGTCACGCTCGAGCCCGCGGTGCGCGTTCGACTCCTCACGGGCGTCCAGGTCCAGATTTTTTGCGATAGCGCCGCGTGCCCCTCTGGTTTATGCCGCGGCTCTTTTTTTTCGCCGGTTTAGTTACCGCTGTGTTGTTTCGCTCTCGCACGCAATTTTTCCTCTCCGGCGCATCGCGGCGATCATCACAATGGCGTTAGCATCGATGCCCGCTCGCACTTCTTTTCCCGGTGCGCGTTTGCCTCCACGCTATCGTCCGTTTTCTTCGTTGTTTTCCTGCGTTCTGCTCTATGCGTCGAGGCTTTCGTCGGCGAGGGTTTGTGCACTTCGCAGCCGTACTTTCGGTTCTTCCCTCGCTCTTTTTTTGTCGTCTATGGATCCACCGCGTCGGCTCGAACTTCGCCGTGAGGCCATTCTTCGTGGGAAGCGCCCGGTTGATCCCTTAATCGGTCCGTCTTGCGCCGCCGCCTGCGGTGGTGTTGTTCCTGTTTCGTTGCCGTTCTCGTTATCGCTGCTGTTGCTCGCTCTTCCTGTCCTTTACATGTTATGTATATAGTAGTTATGCTTGCTATTCTGTGTTCTTACATGTGAGAGCCGTATTTTGTTTCGTGTTCACACCGCTTATTCTTTGGGAGCTGTTAGCTTTGTTCAAGATCCCGGCCGTGTCGCCACCGTGGATCATCAACGCCGGTGATATCATTATCTCAGATCTGTTTGTCTCGTTTGTTCTTCGTGCGAAAAGTCGTGTGTCGCGTGCTAATTAATCGTTGCCGCTCGGTTGCCATAACGTAAACAGGCAAAAATTAGTTAGAGATATACATTAGGCTTAGTTTTCTTCACGCAGAGAGGATGGTTGTTGGTAACGTGTTGTGTTGGTTTTACGCTTGCCTTGGCGGCGAATTACTCCATCAGCACAGATGTTAGCCTGTCGGTGCAGTTATCTAAAACATTTGGTTTCGGTTTACAGCACAGGGAGCCTTATCAGGTGAAATCCATACAGGTTTTGGTAGTTCCATTTATATTTAGTGTGGAATTTTTGCCCCCAGGGCTGTTTAAGGAACTAAGATCTTGCTGTATTATATGTGTTATGTGCCTTTATTATTCTATATTGGTTTGTCTTGGAGCTAACTGTAGATTAGCACAAAAATGATGTAGGGAGCTAAATTGTCAATCGGCACAAAAATGATGTAGAGAGATAGATTATCAGCGGCTGTTTAAGGAACTAAGAGCTTGCTGTATTATATGTATTATGTGCCTTTATTATTCTATATTGGTTTGTGTTGGAGCTAACTGTAGATTAGCACAGAAATGATGTAGGGAGCTAAATTGCCAATCGGCACAAAAATGATGTGGAGAGATAGATTATCAACGCCATTTGGTCCTTTCATTCGCCAGGTGGCTATTCACTTCGTAATCACCGCCAATTTATTCCGATAATGTAAAGCTTCGGTCGTTGATCGATCATTGGATGGGTGTTTGTTTCACCTCAAGAGGGCAAATTATACCACTAACACAGACATAAACCCATTGGTATCTGATTATCTTTTTGTTTGTGGCTCTTTACCGTTTTTGTTGTCGTTCTTTATTCTTCGTTGCTCACTATTCTGCCTCTGTTCACGCTTGCCGACTTGGTTGGTGTCAAGTAGCGTGATGAGCGTCACTTCATTATCTTCTTCTATTGCGCATATTATTCTTTTCCCTTTGTATTTTGTCCTAGCTTATGGCGTAGTGTTATCGTGTACAGAAAATAAATGGTTACTTGTTCTAGCTGATAGTTTTGTTCCTGCTTTTTGTAGCTGTTGTGACGCAGTCCCCTTCGTTCTCTCCATGGAAGCGTCATCGTGGTTAGCTATTTATGTTTTACCATATGTGCTTTATTCGATGCTGGTTACATTGTGAATATGTTTTTTCCCTTTATATGCATCATGATGTAGGAGACGGTTTATATCCGTTTGTTAGTGCGGCTGATGCAGCGGAGAATAGAAAAAAAAGAAAATTATCTAATCTGCTGATTTGACCGCCGAGGCGTATGGTTAGTTTGCTTTTGCTCGCTTCCTTCGTCTATACTCCGTTATCTTCCTCTGTTGCGCATGTTATTCTTCACCCTTTCTATTTTGTCGTAGCTTATGGCGCAGTGTTGTCGTGTACAGAAAATAAATGGTTGCTTGTTCTAGCTAATAGTTTTGTTGCTGCTTGTTGTAGCTGTTGTGGCGCAGTCCCTTTCGTTCTCTACATGGAAGCGTCATCGTGGTTAGCTATCTATGTTTTACCATATGTGCTTTATTCGTGCGTGCTGGTTACATTGTGAATATGTTTTTCCCCCTTTGTGTCCATCATGATGTAGGAGACGATTTATATCCGTTTGTTGGTGCGGCTGATGTAGCGGAGAATAGAAAAAAAAGGAAATTATCTAATCTGCAGCGATGGGGTGCCGAGGCGATGGTTCGCTTGCTTTTCCTCCACTTCCTTCGCCTATTGTTGAACTTCGAAAGAATATGTTTCATACTTAAAAGGTTTGCCTATTACATTTTGTCTTTACCTCGTGCTGTTCTAGAGTTGCGCTATGTGCCTTTGTACTAATCTATTGTATATTTCATTTTGCGTGTGTCCTCCGTGTCTTTTATGGTTCTTGCTATTATAGCTACTTATAGTGATCGCTCATACTATGGTGGACCGACTATGAATGTTCCAAATGCAATGTTTGTTTTCGTTCCACGAAAGATCTCACCAGAGTTCTTCCAGCAACGCCAATTATTTATAACACGTGTTGTCGAGGCGCAGAGTTTCTCTACTGCACATCAAGAGTTCCCATCGCCGCCGAGAACTTATTGGTTTTAATAATGGAGCTCGGTCAATCGAATTTATGCGATCGATTCGTCACTATAACTCTCTCTTGCATTCACCTCGTTGGGTGTTGATGTCGATAACGAGTGTTATACCGGTGGAGGGCCTTATGTTTTCCGTATTAATGGTGTTGTTCACCATCGTATTGGTTCGTTAGTTCCCGAAGCAAACCAGAGGCCTATGTATGCTCAAATCTACATATATGATACTTCTAATGAACTTTCTAATAGATTATCTATGTTACCCATGGAAGGCACTCCGAATCATCAGCCAGATCGTGATATTGTTCAAGATTTGATTACCATGCTTGATTCTTACAATCCGCTGGTAAAAAAATTTAGAATGGCTCGAGATCGGCTGCTCTCTGAACATAATCCAGAGGTCTGTATTCGGCTAATTGGCTCGTCTGGTGACCATGATGATCGATATTCTTTACCAACTGTCCCAGAATTAGCAGCCTTGCTGATTGGCGGCGTATCTGAGGAAAGTAGTAAATTTGATGTGGTTGTCGAGACTCATTCTGCTGAGCTCAAACATATTTCATCTCTCCATCCTGCTTTGATGTCTCTGCAATATCCGTTATTATTTCCGTATGGTCAAAAAGGCTTTCATCTAGGTATTAGATATAAGGAGGTTGATGATCTGCCACCTTCTGTTAGGGAACACGTATCAATGCTTGAATTTCATTGTTACGAATGCCATTATCGAAAGGGTGAACCAAATCCATATACATGTTGTGGTCGTCTTTCTAATCAAATACAAGTTAACTGCTATTCATGTATTGAAGCAAACCGCCTTTCATTCCATTTCTTCAATCAAGATGTTCTGCGTTCTGAGACATATCAAGGCATTTCTGATGCGCTTGGTCAAGGCACATCAGAGGGAAAAAACATTGGTATACGGGTTTTGCTCTCTTCGAGCTTTACTGGTGGCCCTCGATATAATATTTTGAATTATCAAGATGCTATGGCTATTTGTCGTGAATATGGCCCTCCGGATTTATTCCATACTTTCACATGTAATTCGAAATGGCAAGAAATTGCTGATGCGTTAAAATATGAACCTGGTCAGAAATATTGTGATCGTCCTGATATTATAACACGTGTTTTTCACATGAAACTTGGTGAATATGTTTCTGATATCAAAATTGGCGAGACTTTTGGCCCTATTCGCGCAGGTCAGTTATTTAGGTCGTATGTGTTTTGTTTCCTTTTGGTCTATTGTTTGCTCTTCTTTTTGTTTACTGTGTTACCTACTTGCTCCCAAACAGTTTTGTACACTATTGAATTCCAGAAGAGAGGCCTTCCCCATGTTCACGTCCTTACATGGCTTGCTAATCGTCCTAGGGATCCATCTCCAGCCTTCATAGATAGTTTGATATGCGCAGAGATACCTGATCCGATTATTGATCCACTTGGTTATGCTCTCGTCGAAGAATTTATGATGCATGGTCCATGTGGAGAGCTCAACAAAAACTGCCCATGTATGAAAGATGGTGTCTGCTCTAAGCGATATCCGAAGTCCTTCAGTGCAGAAACGGTGATCGATGAGTCTGGCTTCCCAATATATCGCCGTCGCGATGATGGCCGCTTCATTATGAAGAAAGGCATTAGATTAGACAATAGATCAGTTGTCCCATACAATATGGCTCTTCTTAAAAAATATCAAGCACACATAAATGTCGAATGGTGTAACAAAACAAATCTTGTCAAATATTTGTTTAAGTACTTGACTAAAGGCCAAGATAGAGCAAAGATGTCTTTTCGTTCTGATAATCAAGTACCGGAAGGATCCACCAATGCTCGCGCTTCTGGTATAGACGAGATCGCTGATTATATTAAGTGCAGGTATTATTGACAGAGTATTATTTTTTGTTTATTCGTTGCTTATCGTTGTGTTGCTTGCTTGTTTTCTATTTAATACTAATGACTAAAACATTTACTCCAATAGATACTTATCTTCGTGTGAGGCAATTTGGCGATTATTTGGTTTTGAGGTACATGGGCGAATGCCTTCAATTGAACGCCTATCGTCCATATGCCCGCATGAACAAAGTCATATATCATGAAAAACAAAGCTAGCAGATATCGTCGTTGATCCAAAAGCATACAAAACAACGCTGATGTAATGGTTTGTTGCTAACCAACGCTTTCGTTGAAGCTAGATCCTTTTCAGATTGCCAATTTACGCCTAAATGGAGATGGGACAATAATAGTAAAAATGGATGAAAAGAAAACGAAATAGCTCCAAGATTGCTCAGATATACAATGTTCATCCAAGCACCGTGAACTGCTTTATCTTCAATTCTTTTGATGATTGTTTGTGGTGCGCAAACTTACGAAGATATTAGAACTTTTGAAGGCATATGTTATCCTACCTTTAAAGAAGCCCGCCGAGCTCGTGGATTAGTAGGTGATGACACGTAATGGTTCTGCTTTTGATGAAGCGATCGTTTGGGCTCTCGCACGACAACTCGTGCATCTCTTCATGGTGGTGCTTTGTTTTTCGATGTTGCTAATCCTCGTGCCTTGTTCGATAAATATTGGTGTTTCTTTGTTGATGATATAGCGCATGAGTTACGCCAAGCCATACGAAATGCTTCGATTCGATACTGCGACTATTTGCAATTGCACCTTATGAAGGAGCTTTCTGCTTCTCCAAGAATGGTTTAAACTTTGATTCATACAACATAAAAATTCAATCTCCATATAATGATTCAGCTATTGTTAATAGGCTTATTGCGGAGGAGTTATCTTATGACACAGTTGCTTTAGCATCACGTCTTTGCTACACTACATGCGGAATTAAATGATGAGCAAATAATTATTTATGATAGAGTTATGGCGTATAGCTCAACAAAGATCCGGATTCTTTTTAGGTTCCGCCATGGTGGCACTGGGAAAACGTTTTTTGGAACGCTATCATAACCGCTCTTAGATCTAAATCAAGCATTGTTCTCGCCGTTGCCTCATCTGGAGTTGCTTCACTTTTACTCCCAAGTGGCCGAACGGCTCATTCCCGTTTCAATTCCTCTACGACATAATGAAAAGAGTTTATGTAATGTACCACGTGGGACAATGCTTGTTGAGCTTTTAAGCAAGGCTAGCTTAATCCTTTGGGACGAGGCGCCAATGACGCACGCACATTGTTTTGAAGTCATTGATAGAACATTACGAGATATCATGTCTATTGAAGACTCTACTCGCATGTAACATACCTTTTGGTGGAAAAATTGTTATTCTTGGCGGGACTTCCTAAATTCTACCTGTTATTGAAGGTGGTACCAAGAGAGAAATCATAGAAGCTTCGCTTATTAGTTCTCCTCTTTGGCAGCATGTTGAGATCTTAAAGTTATCTATTAATATGAGACTTCGTAGTTCTACTCTCTCAGCTCCTCAAGGAAAACCTCTCTACATTCGCTCAGTGGGTGCTTGATATTGGGAATGGCCATGTACCTTCGACAAGAGAAACTATTGAGACTGATACAGCTTGGATAACTATTCCTAATGATCTTTTACTAATGCCAACTAAGGATAACACAGGTTTTCTCATTGACTTTGTTTATGATTCATTCGATGCAAATTGTTGTGATACAAGCTACTTAGCGCAGCCGCAATTATCTGCCCTACAAATGTTATCGCTGACGCTCTCAACAAAACTGTTTTCCAAAAACTTGCTGGTCAACATAGAGAGTATCTCAGCTTTGATTCGATATCACAGTCGGATGTCCACATTGGCGATGCTGAACTTTTATACCCGCCTGAATTCTTAAACTCTATTGTGATCAACAACTTTCCGCATCACAGTATCACTCTTAAGATAGGAGCTCCAATAATGCTATTGAGAAACATAAACCAAGCTATGGGCCTTTGCAATGGAACACGGCTTATTATCACAAGACTTGGTGATCGGGTTCTTGAAGGATGCATTCTTACTGGAACCAATGTTGGTCAATCTGTTTGCATTCCTAGAATTGTGTTGAATGCAACAAGTCCTCAATGGCCTTTCACTTTGCAACGCCGTCAGTTTCCAATTAGATTGTCGTATGCTATGACTATTAACAAAAGTCAAGGACAAACTTTAGCCAAAGTTGGTGTTTATCTGCCAAAGCCTGTTTTTTCACATGGACAGCTCTATGTTGCAGTATCACGTGTCACATCTCGTGAAGGCCTAAAGATACTAATTGAAAATGAAGATGGTTCTGCTTCTTCTGAAACAAAGAATATAGTATACAAAGATATATTGCCTTCTGTTTAGCATTTCTACCTCTCTGTACACGCTGATGCCAAAGCGTCACAAAAAAACTCTACTTGTTTTGTTGATGTACCAATGTGTGCAAAACCGAATTTGCTCCCCGTATGGCTAGACTATATTTTGCTATGTTTAATTGCTTTCTTATTCTACTATTGTTGTTTTCTTTATTGAATTAATTATGTTATCCCTGCAAAGTATTATGAGGCTACACCTCCGTTCGTGTGATTTAGATTAAATGCATCGTTAAGAACTACGTTGTATTTTCCTATGCATGCTTGTCTTCTTGTTCTAACGTTATTCTTTGCTTTGTTGGATTTATTATCTTGTCCCTAAAGAATATAATATAGCTTCGCATTGCTGCACACAGTTTGCATTAGATATATCACAAAGATATTTTTCAGAAAATTAGTTAAGATGCCTAGAATGGACACACACTAGGTATTAGTTAGATAATGTTTTAAACAAGTTAGAATACCAAGTTTTTCCATGAGATCTAACTCTGCTTCATTACTTTGTTATGCATTATTGCAGGCTTCAAAAGAGCGATTGCAGCTCAACCAATACTATGACCTCCGCAGATCAACGCTTCCTTTTCGGTATGACCTTACCCATCTTTCATTCATTTAACGCTGTTTTATACTTTGTTCCAATCTTTCATTCATTTACCACTGTTTTATGCTTTGTTCCAATCAACAGCGCTCCCATCCAACCCCTCTCGCTTCGTAGTAGCGTTCTCTGTAAAATTTGTTTATGTGGTTTTACGCAAACATTTACTCATCGTTACTTCCACTGTGATTCACTATAGTCATTAAACCACATCCTGCTGTTTACCGCCCAATCCATCGGATAACAGTTGTTTAGCTTATTTCTTACACCTCTATACTTTTCCAGATAAATACAGAGCAAGACACGATAAGGAAAGACAAGATTGAGGTATCCCTTTTTTTGAATCGTCCTCGTACCTTCGTTATCAATAGCGAATTTCCTACGAGGAAAAAAAACTGTTTCCTTCGCTTTATTTTTATTGGTCCTGTTTAAAAACACTTCATCCTGTTTTATTTACATGTCTATAGCAAAACCATACAGTTTTTCCCGGTTTCGCACATTGCCAGTCAATAGCATAAAACTCCCTGTCTCAGTTTCTTGCATGACTTAGCAGATATCGATTTAGTAATGCTTCAACTCGTTTCAGCTCGTTCTTTGCTTCCAATTAAATATAAGATTTTCCTTAATAATTCAAATATCTAACAAACCAGATTGAAAACATAGCTTAAGAGTACTAATAGCAACTGTAATAGTACAGCTTCAAAGTTAATATAGATCAGTTCTAAAGAGTAACACAGAATCGAGAAGAAACAGTCAGACTATCCCTCTTTTTAATCACCCTCATAGCTTCTTTCTGAATAACAGATTTCCCATATAACATGTTACCTTCCTCAAATATTATTCTAATAGATACCCAACAATGCAGCACAGAATTATCACTTTGCTTTTTTAACGAAAACAGAATAGCACTCTGTTCTAGATACATCCAAATCGAAAAAATATTTCTGTTCAGATTTAGTTCTTTTACTAAATTTTGGAGACTTGCAGTGATGATAAACCATCACATAGCGGTTGTTTACGTTTGCCCTCATCTTTCTTGCCTTTCCAAGTGAATACGGTTTATTTTTATTAGACCTATCTAAAAACATTTCGTTTTATTGTAATTGTAACTTTTTACAAAATCGCATCCGTTATTAGCGGCCTCGCACATTGCTAGTCAATAGCATAAAAGTTCATGTGTCAGTTTCTTACTTAACTTGCGAAATTTCGTTTTACTAATCGTCCAGCTCATTCTGTGCTTCCAGCTAAAACAAAAAAAAAATCGCTTGCCACTTGCAATATCTAACAAAACATATTGGGAACGTAGGATAAAAAGTACCGATACCAGCTCTAATAGTACAACTTCAAGCTTAATACAAATCACTTCTAGAAATTAAGATGGAATGGTGAAAAAAAAGATCAAGCTACTCCTTATTCCAATCGAGCTCATACCCTGTTTATGAATAGTGAATTTCCACATAGCATACTCCTATGTCCAGCTGTTGCTCTTAAAGCTGACCAACATAGCAACAAAAAGTTACCAGCTTGCTTTAAAAAAAAGGTAATACCGGACTCTTATCAGTACACCTAAAATCAAAGGATATACCAGCTCAGATTTAGTTCTTCTGCTTAAATTTGCAGGCTCATGGTGACAGCAGGCAATTTATGAGGTATCTATCGTTCTTACAGGTGACCAAAATACGAGCGAAAAATTATCAACTTCCTTCGCTTTATTTTTATTAGTCCTGTTTGAGAACACTTCATCCTGTTCTATCCACATTGTCCAACTATTATTCTTAGAGGTGACCAACATAGCAACAGAAAGTTATGAGCTTCCTTTAAAAAAAGGTGATACCACACTCTTCTCAGTAGACCTAAAATCAAAGAATATACCACCTCAGATTTAATTCTTTTGCTTAAATTTGCAGGCTCATGGTGACAGCAGGCAATTTATGAAGTATCTATCATTCTTACAGGTGACCAAAATACGAGCAAAAATTATCACCTTCCTTCGCTTTATTTTTATTAGTCCTCTTTGAAAACACTTCATCCTGTTCTATTCACATTGTCCATCTATTATTCTTAGAGGTGACCAACATAGCAACAAAAAGTTATAAGCTTCCTTTAAAAAAAAGGTGGTACCAGACTCTTCTCAGTACACCTAAAATCAAAGAATATACCAGCTCAGATTTAATTCTTCTGCTTAAATTTGCAGCCTCATGGTGACAGCAGGCAGTTTATGAAGTATCTATCATTCTTACAGGTGACCAAAATACGAGCAAAAATTATCAGCTTTCTTCGCTTTACTTTTATTAGTCTTGTTTCAAAACACTTCATCCTGTTCTATTCACATGTCTATAGTAAAACCATACAGTTTTTCCCAGTTTCGCACATTGCCAGTCAATAACGTAAAACTCCCTGTTTCAGTTTCTTGCATGACTTAGGACATATCGATTTACTAATGCTTCAACTCGTTTCAGCTCATTCTTTGCTTCCAACTAAATATAAGACTTGCCTTAGTAATTCAAATATCTGAGGAAGCGTATCGAAAACATAGGCTAAAAGTGCCAATACCAACTGTAATAGTACAGCTTAGAAGTTAATATACATCAGTTTTAAAGAGTAAGACTCGACAAAGAACAGTCAGGATATCCCTTTTTTTAATCATGCTCACGTATTCTTTATGAATAAGAAATTTCCCATGTAGCATGCTGCCTTCCTCACATATTATTCTTAGAGATGCCCAACAGCGCAGCACAGAATTATGGCTTTCCTATTTTAACAAAAAGAAAATAACACTCTGTTCTAGATACATCCAAAACCGAGAAAATATTTCAGTTCAGATTTAATTGCTTTACTAAATTTTAGAGACTCGCAGTAACGATAAATAGTCACATAGCAGTTGTTTACATTTGCCCTCATCTTTTTGCCTTTCCAAGTGAATACGGTTCATTTTTATTAAACCTAATTAAAAACGTTCCGTTTTATTCTGGTTAAAACTTTTACACAAAATCGTACCATTATTAGCGGCTTACACATTGCCGATCAATAGCGTAAAAGTCCGTGTCTCAGTTTCTTACTTGGCTTGCGGAATTTCGTTTTACTAATAGTTCAGCTCGTTCTGTGCTTCTAGCTAACAAAAAACTTACCTTACCAATTTTAATATCTAGCAAAACATATTGGAAACATAGGATAAAAAGTACTAATACCAGCTATAATAGTACAGCTTCAAACTTAATATAAATCACTTCTAGAAATTAAGCTGCAATGCAGAAAAAAAAGAACAGGTTATCCCTTATTCCAATCGATCTGGTAACCTGTTTATGAATAGTACACTTCCCACATACCATACTCTTGTGTCCAACTACTATTCTTAGACGTTCCAGTATAGCAGCAAAAAGTTATGAGTTTCCTTTAAAAAAAGGAGTAATACTGGACTCTTCTCGGTACACCTGGAATCAAAGAATATATCGGTTCAGATTTAATTCTTGTGCTTAAATTTGCAGGCTCATGGTGACAGCACGCAGTATATGAAGTATCTTCACCTCCGTCTTCCTGTGAATAATACAATTGAGCTAATTTTTTATATCTCATCTATCATTAAAGATTTAAATAATTGAAGGAATCCTTATTTACTTACCAACATTTGAACAGGATTACCTAAGATATGTTACCGAGCTAACTACCGTGTAATTATAGCTTTTTGTCAAAATCATACCATTATTAACGCCTTCACACATTGTGAATAAATAGCATAAAACACATTGTGAATAAATAGCATAAAAGTCCGTATCTAAATTTCTTACTTGCCTTACGAAATTTCGTTTTACTAATGATTCAGCTCAATCTGTGCTTTTTATCAGTTTGTTATTGTCCGGGCTCTTCGATGGTGAGGAAACGAAAAATCCTTATTTGCTTACCAGCATTTGACCAAAATTACCTAAAAGATATTATCAACCTAGCTACCGTGTATATATGCCTAATCGTCTGAAAAGCAGATTTAACAGTGTTTATGCATGATAACTTCGTTAACCTGACTATTTTTTTCCCCGATTTGACTTCTCTTATTTCAGCTTAGTGGTTTCAGTATACGTCTCTTTAGCTGATGTTTTTTTATCGGTTTGTTACTGCCCGTGATCTTAGATGGTCAGCAAACGGAATAGCGAACTTCAGCAGTCGCCTTTCAGCTAACAAAGGTATTCGTTCTTTTATCTTATGCGTTCAGCTTTCTTTTCGGTTTAGTATTTGCAATTCACATTCCTTACGGACTGTAATATGCGCTATAACTCACTTTTCATTGTATGTTATCGAATTTCGATTAGCACTGATAAGCCAACATTATATTAAACATATTGAGTACAATTGGTTTACTAAGATTTTTATACGGTTTTCACTATTTTTTTATGCGTAAAGTACCTCGCTTTGATTCAGGTATTTGCCTTGGCCCGCCCACACAATATTACTAATAAGGTTTGTTAACTGAATGTTTACGTGAACAGACTATCCAGCAAAGCATGTAGGAACATAGCTTCCTCTTTGAGCGGTCATGTTTCGCTTTCCAGTTGTATATAGTGCTTTATCCTACCTGGATCTCATCGTAAGCTGATTAACGGATTAAATCTAGAACTCTCCTATTTACTGAAGAAGCAACCAGATTTCCTATATATCTTGACTACTAAAGTAAATCCTTTCCTCTTTTGGATTACTTCAAGTGCATGCCCAAACTTTTCTGTACAAAACCTCACGTTCTATCATTTACAATCGATTATCTGCAATAGCACTACTTAAATAATATTATTATGTTGGTATGGTGACCAACAACAAATCACGTCTTTCACAGTTTATTTAGGCTTACAGTTCCTACAAAATTTTAAAAAAGACATATCGCTTCCTTTAAATTTACGAAGAAAATAGCGACCTCTTGCACCAGGTGTACAAACAAAACGTAAACTAATACATAATCTTTTAAAGCTCGAAATACTTATCCGTCAATAGACTGAGCGTTCAAAATAAGCTATCGGCACGAAAGATTCCTCAGAATAGACTGTTCAAGCACAAAAGGATCGCCAAAAAAAATGCGTGTTTGTACCGAATAAAGCTCTCAACATCGCTTTTAAAACCTTTGGAAGACCTACTAAACATCTATGCTGCTCTCACGTAAAAAAACGACAACCAAATTAAAAAACATTTGCGAATCTTTTAAGAAAACAAAACTATTCCATAATTTTTAGAATTTATGCGGTTTGAAACAGATTTATTGTTTTCATATGCTTACTTACTAAAAAACTTTTCGCAACATAACATACCACGATGTTTTTTTTTCGTTGAAAAATTCCTTTTTCTTCAACGATTTTTTTGTTGTCTAAAACGAATGAAACAGCTAGAAGAACGCAAATGAAATAGTGTTTTCCCACATCTATCTAAATTCCATTCAAAAAAGAAACCGCGATCACGTTAAATAAAAAACGTTTTCATATAAAATAACCGCCGATCAAAATGTTACCGTATTTTTTCTCACATATCTATTTAGAGTCTACTCACGAAAGATTCACTATTTCCTAAATCGAATCCGCAAGCGTACTAAAACGAAAATAATCTTTTCGAGAAAAAAAATGATCCAAATACCACTACGTTTTTTTAATCCGCAAGCGTACTAAAACGAAAATAATCTTTTCGAGAAAAAAATGATCCAAATACCACTACGTTTTTTTAGTGCCTATTTGAATTCTCTCACGAAAGATTTATGGGTTTTTCAAGATTCTCTTCGTTAAAAAACACAAAAGAAAGAACTAATACATAATTACATGTTTCTTTAAGTACTTAGACGCAGACATAATTTTGATCCAAGCCAACCAATCGAACCAACCCGCACGACTAACTCGGCTCACGTCATCCTAAAAGCGTAGATCTCTAAAAAAAATAGGAAAAGTAGTATTGACCTTAGATATCTATCGTCTAGAACCTGTTTAATACGCAAACGGCCGAAAACTGTACATACTAAAGCTCGTTCAGTTTCGTCCAACGTTTTTTTCTTCTCCATGACTCCGTTTAGTAAATTCAGCCCGCCAGCTCACGCACCTCCATTAATTACCTATCTCATCTGTGTCAGACCGCGCTTGCCTCGAGGTTTTGACGAACTCCAACACTACGAATTCTATTGCATTTGGTTTACCTCATCCGCACTGTCTGCTACTCTACTCCTCGCAACTGCCTCTTTACACTCTAAACGCATCGCCCACAGTGATTCTTAGTACCAATCTCTCGCGCTCCCAACGGATTTCGCAGCAGGTTACTATCTTCCTGCGATTCTTGTCCATACCTTTTCTTAGTAACCATATTCGCATTCTACTGGTTACTACATTTATTTACGTTTTCTATCCTAATATTCCGAAGATAAAGAGATTAGCAGCATTCGTCTTTCCGGATAAATTCATCTTTCCTGTTCTTTTTGCAATCACGCCTCCCCAGCTCCTTCATATTTAATCTCTCATGCTAACAGTTTACTTCGATATTAGGATTTCATCTTTTCTTTTCTTTTTGCATTCGCAGTTATTCACCTTACTTAATCTTTAATCCATCGCTTTTTGTTTTAGCTCTATTCCCTTTGTTCTTCGCTCCTAATATTTACCCAATCGAGTGCCTACCTGGTTTTCCTACTATACATCCTTATGATTCACCATATGGTCACGCTTGCTTTTAATGTCTTTACCTAGCTTTATAGCTATCGCTTTGTACTCCTACTATTAATTCGCATATCTCATATATTCTTATTGTCTTTAACTACGTTAAGCTCTATCATTTTACTAAATGCTTGTCTATTGCATAGGATATCAATGTCTTATTCGCTAATGACGCCAATCAAAGCTCGTGATAAATGGAAAATCCTTGTGCGAATAGCACGCCTTTGGGAATTTTCGAACACACAGATCCAACGGATATATACCGCTTAGATTTTGTGATGATCGACAAGCTGTGTTGACCATTCCCCACTATAACACACCTCTGTATAACAGCTTTATTTCGTTATTTTACTTTCTTATTATACCTTGCCTTATCATTTAGGAAATGTTATGCAAGGCCAAATTCCTCGAAATGGCTTCGAAATTGCATCTACGTTAAAGGAACGATCTATTTATGAAATCGAATGCTTTGAGGTTCTTGAAGCGAAAGATAGTTATAGATCTGTTGATGGAAACAATCTAGCTTTGTTCGCAGATTCACTACGCCATCGAGATCTTTCCGAACCAATGATTTCCTATGTATGCTTATAATGTCGTTTCATTATCCAATCTCGCCTCCCGTATTGGTAAACTGGTTTGCTCACAGGTGAATTACTTCGTCTTGTTCCTACTACCTCCTTGTGACTATCGTGTTTTCCTCTTTTGTTTTTTACTTCTCGTGCTTTTTTATGTGCTTTTCCAGATACAAGAGTACGTATAATCATTGCTTTAGCTTATTATTGACACAAACACAAAGCTTGGCCCAACCGTAAGACGATTTGCCATCAGAATCGATGGAAGGTGTTTACAATCTCCATATGAATCGTTCTCATACATTTTCATTACGCCTAATTATTCCTTTCCTTACCAATATAATACATTCTCTATACAAGTAGTTACTTATTTATCATCTAATTTTATTTTGGGTTAATTTTATAGTGAGACAGTTGTTATAACATTGTGGAACCAACATGCCCAAGCATTTGAAGTCGACGATTGCAAATCGCTTCTCGTAATGAATCGCCATCTGTTGGCATGTTAGTTGGAACGCACTCAGTCTCCTATCGCTACTTTTACGCCTATCGAACCTATTTATATTCTCGCACATAACGATATACTTTATCTTATATCGAATACGATCTGCACTAGCATTGACTAACAACATTTTCTCATACATTTATAGGCCGACTTACATTACAAAGTACTTCCGCATGCAAATGGTATATTAACATACCAATCCCGTAAATTCACGCCTACGTAACAAGTATTCCCTTTCCTGCTTTTTATCGAAACAAATTGTTATCACATCGCATACAATTTGTTACTTCAACATTGTATATTATGCTTATTCTACCTTACTTGCTACTGTATAGGCTTGATAACCATCCGCACCAGATTGAATATCAACAGACCAGCCATACCAAAACCGAACCGAATATCGCAACAGTCCGACAACTCATAGAGCTTATGCCTAATGAATTTGTGGTAGGTAACTAGAATGCATCCTTCTCCATTTCTTCAGCGAATTATATTATTGATGCGCTCATTATTTTTGTCTTACGTATATTATTATCTAAACAGGGCCAACCGTTCAGGGTCAACATCTTTATCAAAGATTTAGTGCCAAATCAGCCATGGTGGTATATGGCGTGCTCTTCATGTTGGAAAAAAACTTTTGTCGATGGCGACGGCTACAAATGCCAAAGATGCAGTGTTAAGACCGCAGAACCAAGGTATGATAGTCTCCACAAGCTCACATAGCTCACAGCTCCATTTATACTACTATAGCACAGTATAATGCTAACTGTGGAATACAATACATTCTCGCAATTGCAAAACAGATATAGGATAAACATTTATGCTACTGATCTTGATATCGATGAAGAAGGCGAATCTCCTACTGCAGAATTTATGTTCTTCGGTAATATAGCACAAAATTTGGTCGGAAACCTCCCATGCTATTACCGACAATGACAAGAACAGAAGGGTATATACCGCCGTAAATAAAACGATAATCGGATGCAAATATGAGGTCATTGTTGAAATGTCTCAAGGATCGTTACAGTCCGAGAAACCAACATTCCGCGTGCGCTCCATTATATCACGCCTAGATCTCACCAAATTCCCTTCGCTAGAGAAATCCAGCACCCCATTACTGCTGCATGATAGCGCGCAGACAGACCAATCCCATGAAGACCAACATGTTGCTGCAACCATTGTATCACCTCCTGCTTCTACCGAAATACAAACATTACAGTTCACGCCTCCAACACCAACAACTGCTTGTTCATCCAAGGTACAAAACATTCTATTCGTCTGTCACTCTCATTACGCTTCCTTTGTCTTCTTAGATTATGTGCTTGTTACATTGCTCAACCTCATCAGACAATGCCTCAAACACTTGTCAGACCAAGAATCTCACTTACCGCATCGCTACAAAGACCGCCTAAGAGGTGACGTTACTCACTACGCCTATTTTATTTGCTAGCCACTCTATACGATGGTTATCGCTTTCATTAACTACGCCCCTTATTCACGCATCAACCGATAGTGACAACAAAAAATCAAGAAAAAAAATTGTCTTACGACAACAAAGACAATATATAGCATAAGGTATTCTATTGTATATTCCCCGTTTACAACAGTGCAGCAATAGATAAACTGACTTATCATCACATTCGCTTACATTATTTCCTCACTAGCTTCCTTACAGTCAGCTCTAACGATCTATCCACGCAATTCGTTTTCTCTTACTTACAGGTCGTCCGTTGCCAAGATAACTACCTTGTTTCATGCGAATAGCACTACAATACTCTTTCTTGTGATCAGATTCATCGCCAAAGAACACGATGTTGCCTCGCTTTGTCTACTTTTGTTTTGCTCCTCGGATCTTTTATGCGCATACCGCTTCCTCTATGCTACAGACTAAACCAAAGTTTGGTTACTTATTCCCTGTGATCATCGCACAACGGATATTATAACGTTTAGCCTCCATGGTCCACAACATTCCCCCATGTAAATGTATTACCACTGTATAAATCTTTCTGCTATCAGTCGTACAGCCGTTATTTATTTGCTCGTCTTAGTTAGCTTATATGTTCCACCTGTCGATCTCACTTTCCTCAGACTATATTGCGCATGCTCGATCCTTAAATGTATCTTAAAACTACTACGCTAAAATACCCTCTGACTTTCTCCAGAACAACTTTCTCGATCATCTATTTATCCACCAAAAAAACGCTGTCTTTTCCGATAAAAGACCTTCGGCACTTTTACTATTTCATTTTTTTCACCGTGATTTTTACAAGAGATCGCTCAGATTTTAATAGCACACATAGACCTTTCCAAAAAAAAAATACTGCGCTGACCATTTTTGCTCCTAAACATTTTACCGAAAACCTAACAAGTCCATAAAATTATGCAACATTCTAACTTTTCCCTATTGACAATCTTATTTAAAAACGTTAACCTAAACGAAAAATTATTCAAACTCCCATCAAGACGTGAAAAGGCGTGGCCGCCCTCATACCTAGTAATATTACAACTCAGAGAATTTAGCGACAAAGAAGCAAGAACTGTAGTTTACCCATCCAAACCCGCAGTAACCGACTGCATAAACTCCAGATAGAATACAACGAAGAGGATCCAAGAACTGCGATGAACAACTTCAAAAGAGACTCAAGCCGCTAACTCAACTACCTACAATATAATTAGGCAAGGGTGAGTATTTTACATACTCAAGAAGACTTGAGCAAAACCTATCATACATGCAAGCCATTTCAAAGGAAAGGCTACTACTTACTACAGTTAATTTGCATAAAGCGAAATTGAATTTGTAAATCAAGTTATTTGCAAACGGAATTTATAAGAGCATTTGATTGATAACAAATAAGTAAAGCATAATAACACTCACAGTCCTCCATGACGTGAGCGGCGAATCATGAATTCCTGAAATCCAACAATGTCAGCCCTTTGACATAAAACACAGTTGCTAAAACAAATGAAACCAACCCTTTTGAAAATAATAAAACATTTAACTCGCGCAGAGTTCACCAAGACACCCATAACCGCGGGTACGGCTAATCAATTAGATTTAAACTCTGCAGAGGTGTACAACTGTACCCACAAGGAATGATCAACCTTTGCCCGACACACTTCCTTAGGTGTGTCGTCCAGGAAGACCATACATAGCCATTAAATTCTAGACAAGGCTTTACCCCACCGGACGTTATCCCCGCCTCAAAACAGAGACACTCACCCAAGCCGTGGATCCACATTTATCACACCCAACACCACGTCTCTGTCCATGGCAAGGTGTACACCGATGCACCGGCCAGGCAATTACCCATACGAACTGCATGGAAGCCCCTCACAAGCAAACCGAACTGGAATGCTTCCGCTAGCTCCCGCCTACCAATGAGCAAAGCCATGTCTAAACAATTTAATAGGCTAAGGCTACCCCATTCTCACCCTCGTGGTTTGTACGGATTTTCTTGGATCAAGCTACACGACGTTCGGTCCTTAGTCCGACACGGGCGACACTTCACCCTACACTACGTGCAATTCCTGTCGCACATCCGGCTATTGCCAATAATCGCCCGCATCAACACATAGTTTTCTTTTGGGTTTTAATCAAAATACCGCAACCAACAAAGGACATTTTCAATGTTTTCGTGAAACAAATCTCGGTTTGATCATGTACATTGTCGATTCTAAAGCATGACTAAGCATGAATAATATGAACGATATACCCATGATGACATTATAACGCCTAACCTTAATTTAAGGTTATCAAGGTTCACATGTCATAAGTATCAAAGGAGGATCACGAGACAACAGTATAACTACCAATCCACAAAATAGCAATTTACATAAAGTAATCGCATGCATAAAACAATTTGATGCATAAAAGGAATATAAAATATTGGGAGCAATATGGTCAAAGGATGCTTGCCTTGCTTAATTATTGATTACGACGAAGACGAGGATTGCGGTGATTTATTTATTTATTTAAACAAGAACGCCGGGTTCTACACGCCGATCAACGGAAATAAAGCAAAACACTAACTTCAATAAGGGCAAAAGGAAGTAGATAGAAAGAACAAATAAAACTCTTTACAAGAAACAAGGATTGCTCTTTTATGAATTTATTAATCTTATTTTACTTAATTCAAGATGCAAAGATTGTTTGGATTAATAGAATTAATCATTAGTTGCAAGCTTTCATTGATTCACTATTCATAATATGAGTTCGCAACTTATTTACTTATGGGTTTTGCTCTATTAAGATTCAGATTCGAAGCAAGATAAAATAAGAATATTTTCTTAGATTACTGCAGATCATATCTTAAAGATCACTTCTAGACTATTCTTTACTAGATTCAGATTTAGATGAGTCGCTTATGAGTTAATGAAAATGCTTAAATGATTATATTAGACCTGTGAATGATTAGCTCTTTATCTTTAATTGATTTCACGTAGAATTAGTTTTACGCAGTTAAATCTATTGATTCAGGGCTATTAGCATAATTTACATGATATTTAAGAAGGTTACGTGATACAAATATAATAGTTAATGATTTCTCATTTGTATTCAAAGTCCATTCATTCATATACGGACTAAAGTAATGTGATCACTTAGGGTCATTAAGTCAACTAGATTAATATGTAAAACATGATGAAATACGGTTATTTCTTTATACTAAGATGATTTATACTTTGCATAACAATCCTAAGCTAATTCCATGAATTTTAGGCTTTGGCTGATACATTATATTCATTGTTGAAAAGGCTTAAGTGGTATTGTTAAGTTGACGTTATCGAAATCGGCCAAAAGTATAAAGTGCGAGGATAATGCTTAAGGGTTTTGGATTAATAGGAATAAGATGCAAACCTTAATGGAATATGATTATTTTTATAGAATATGATAGTATAAACTTTGTACAATGCTACCATACTAGTTTTACTGATTTTAGTATTTGAATGAGTTATTTTCTCTCAATGAAATAGTCTAAATAATCATATTTAAAATCTTAAATCGGCAAGTTTCATATTGAATTTGCGACTACATTATATAAGATCTTTGATTCATTTTTCACGTGTTAACAAAGAAACAATCCTAGAAATGTTTTAAAACTATTTTTACATTATTTTGACCTTAACCGCAGCTTGATTAACTATTTATTTGCTACTATAGCTTTGCACTTTCTTGCATTCAAAGAGTGCAAGATAAGTTTCACTTTTAATATCTTTACATAATTGGTTCTCTATTGATTCCGTGAACCGCATATAAATTAATTTATTGTTTCATGAGGTATTCTGCTACTATTCTTACTAATGACCATACTAGAGTTTATTGATGTTTGCAAACAAATAATATAAACGTAATTCAACAATTAAGAATATTTTTACATGTTTGAGTTTATTATGATTCCAGGACACATATAAATTTATTTAATGATTTTTGAACTCATATTTTCTATGTAAGAAATAATATACATAATTGAGTTTATTCTTAACTTTAATTTTAATAATTGCTTTGTGACTCAACAATTAAATGTATTGGATATTTGAATACATCCTGATCCTAGAATCACATTAATATTTATTTCACCATTTCATTTCTTATTATTCACAAATTCTCATTAAAATCATATTAGCATTATAACCAAGGTTTAAATTAAATAATAATCCTGTAGTCCAAAAATTAAATCTTTTGTACATTCGAATGTTACGGATTTTATAAGATTATACAAATTTATTTCATTGAAATTAAGTTGATATTTCAAGAGATATTCAAGATTGAATGCTAGACCGATTTGGAAATTCGTAAAATAATGAAATGCGTTTTCAAAAGGAGAAGGCGCTTTTACATTTCATCGAGTTCTTCCCGAGAGACCGACATGGGGGTCCCGATCGGCGTGAGGGAGAGCAGAGGATGGCCTAGGGCACGGCGGCGAATGCTCTCCCATGCGGTTCTCCCATGACGGCGACAAGACCAGGAGGTAGAGCTCGGCGAGGAGAGTCCGGAGTGGTGTCGATTCGGCGGAAGAGTTAGCGGCAGGGCGCAATGAAGCTCTTCGGTGGCATCCATGGCGGCAAGATGAAGGTGATGACCAGGAGAATCCAACACAAATTGGCACCATGAGAGTATCAATAACACCGGAGATCTCATTTTTGCAATTATTTCATGAGAGAGTTACTGAGAGGGCTGCCACCGTCATGGGTTTTGGAGAAGATGGGCTCACGGCGGCACAAATTCGCATGAAGAATGGGAATATTGTTGAGGGCTTTCGATCAGTGGAGTCTAGTGATGCTATGACCGGAAAGGATTTGGAAATGGTTGGCTCAATCTCTCGAATCAATCTCGGCTTGGAGCTCTGGAGCTTCTGGCAATGGTGGAAGTAGGAGGGAGCTCTGGCATTTCGGTTGAGCAAGGAAGGGCAGGATGGAGGGGAATGAAAGCAATGCCTCTGGTGATCACAGTGCGCTATATATGGCTGAGGGACTAGCAGTTGAGCCGGCTTCGGTTGGGATTGCCTCGGACGGAAGCTTCACCAGAGGCGACAAAGGAAGAACAGGGGCGGTATGGCGCGAGAGGCTTCGTGGCAGTGATCGCAGCTGTGATGAGCTGAGGGTGACGCAGTGAGACGACCAATCGAAGAGGCGATTCATTGAACTGAAGCTGGTCAAGCTGCGCTGGAGTGTCTCGCTCGAGAGAGGTTCGTTCGGTCGCAAGCACAGGGAGAAGAAACAACTGACAGGCGGGGCCAGGGTCCACTGATCAGTGAGGTTGGCGCCAAAACGAAATGGTCCCAGCTCAGATGGTTCTAGACTCTGATTTTGTTGTGCTACCAAATCATGGTAGAAATTGATCAAACTTTTTGACCATGGTTTTATGGCAGTGAAAAACCTTTGGTAGAATTTTCGGACTAAAATACATTATGGATAAATAATGAAAATTCTGACAGTGAGCACTGCCCAGATTTCTCAATTCGGATTTCAATTTAATTAAGGGTATAAATGATGTTATTTATTTTTCAAACTTTGTTTTTCTAAAGTATTTGGTCTCAGAACTCTTCTGTAAAATTTTCAAGTCAAAATGTTGCTCCATTATTTTATAAAAATTCTGACATTGCAAATTCTAGATTTTCAGGGTTTCTGTTTTTGAATTTGGAAAAATCTTAAATTATATTATTAATTTATGATATTTTGACCAAGGGTATAAATTGCATGGATATGTTCATGATAATTTTTGCAGATTCATTTGTGACATTAAAATATTTTATAAATTATTACCATGCATTGTTTTCATTTAAAAGTTGTCTCTTTGTTTTATTCCTTCCTTTCTTCATGTATGAAATTTCATTTTATGGCCAAAATGATTTACTTATATGCTCAGGGTTCTCATGGCAAATTTTCTAAATTTTTACTTTTTCCATTTTTGCCTTTTCTCCTTTTCATTCTTTCTTCTCCCTTTACTTGTTTTTACTTGCAACACAAAATCCAAGAAACTCCAAATAAAAATCAATAATGCCAAGAAAACTCAGAAAGAATAATATTCAATTTCAAAATATTGATTTTTATTTTATTAAAATTTTGGGATGTTACAACAACACAATTACCACTTAATATAATTTAAATTGATTTGAGTATATTTCAATCACAAAAGGTTCATATACTCAACGAATGTGTGTTTCAAGGTGAAAATCCTTGAAATAACATACCCAGTTGTTACTAATCAGCAAGGCACACCATTAATATATAATGGACTACCTAGATCTTTAATCTATTTCTTTAGTGATTGATAACAACTTAATTTGCGAGTTAATTGCATATGAGTATATTTCAACTATACAAATTTCATATACTCAATTGATGTGTTTCAAAATAATGATCCTTAATTTATTTGGTAAGAGGAAAGGGACCAATACTAATAAAATCATCAAAAATAGAGTAAACTCATTTACATGTGTGCTTATGTATATATATGAATTTGGAACAATATGCACATATCTAACTTGAAATTATTTTAGACTTTATCATATATTTAAATTATTTTACACAATTTTCATACGCTTAACGGATTTGTTTAAAAGTAATGATCCTTGATATATGGAATAATTGAAAGGGATCAATTCTACTGAAACTCCAAGATAAAGAATGAACTCCCCCTAAATGTACGCATTCATGTATATATGAAAATGAAAACAATATACACATCTTAAGGTATATATTTGATATATATGGAATAATTGAAAGGAATTTGCTCTATATTTTGAATCCAGAGTATATATTTAGAAATAATAAAATTGCATCGAATGTATATATTTGATATTTCCATTTTTCATTGAGATGAGAGTAATTAAAATCATAGTTAATAGAAGAGTTAGTCTCATATAAATATTTGTCATTCATAACATGTATATTATTTCCAAGTAATGAAATAAGATTGGATAATATTGTAACATTGGATACATACGTTGGAGTTTTTCATTTTTCATCCATACGAGACTAATCAATATGAAGATTAACAAATAAGTTAGTCTCATAAATACATTTGTCATTAACCACCCCAAGCTAATGATGATTGAACGTGCAAATAAATGCACTAACGGGTTTTACGTTCAACATATTATAATTGTAATTGTCGACGATTCGGGACAGGGTCCCCCGCCGAGCTTACTTGTTGAATGGAGGATCAACCTAAGGCCCCTTTTCCGCAAGGGGTGCGCGTCTGAGGGTATGCCGAGCAAAGAAATAAGGTATGCGAGACAGTCGGAAGGCACAGGGGGTCGATTTTTGCTGGTTCGGGCCTCTCTCGGCGGAGATAACAACCCTACGTCCAGTGGATTTCACTAATATGCGAAGGTGTGTTACAATGCGCTTGCTCAGGGTCCTTAGGGGTCCCAAGGAACCTGAGGGCAAGCTCTGTGCGTGAATGTGTGCGTATTACAGAAGGTCTAACCCTCAATCCATCGTGGGAGAGGGTATTTATAGGGAATTACAGGAGACAAATCATTTATTACAGGGGCGTTCTCAGAGAGGACGTGGCGGTCGTTGGCGCGCCACTCACGGTACCACGCGACGTGGGTACAATGAATGCAAAAACCAAGGCGGCGCAGACCGTGGCGGCATGGATCCCGTGTGCGATCTCGAGCCGCTGCACATTTAATGCCACGTCGCCTTGTCGCGGGCCCCCGAGCTTGGCTCGCTCGGGGACGTACTTGATGGGGACGGGTAGCCCGTGAGTCGGGCTACATGAAGGTCGGCCTTGCGGCACCATCCAGCAAGAGCATAGTCGGGCGCGCCGGCTTCGATGGTCGCTATGGTACAAGATATCCAATCCCGGCAGCCTAGCCCCGAGGCTAAAGGGGGAAAAGGCTTTGCTGAGGCCTCCGCCTTAAGCCTCTAGACTTCTTAAAGAGAGATTGGAGTCATGCGGCGAAGAGCTACCGCGGTGCACGAGCTGCCCTTTCCCGGGAGTGAGGAATCTTGTAGCGAAAAACTGCTACGGTGCCTGAGCAATCATGCTCGGGGGCGGAAACCACGCAATAAGAGCTATCAGGGCATCCGAGCGGCGCTTGCTCGGGGATGATCTTCGCAGCGAAGAGCTATCGGCATCCGAGCGGCGCTTGCTCGAGGATGATCTTCGCAAAGAAAGAGCTATCATGCATCCGAAAGCGCTTATGCGCGGAACAGTCTCGCAGCGAAGAGCTATCTGCGGCATCCGGCGGCGCTTGTTTGGGGATAGGTCTCGCGGCGGCGGCGGGCTATCGCGGCATCCGGCGGCGCTAGCTCGGGGCGAGGCTCGCAGCGAAGAGCTATCGGCATCCGGCGGCGCTTGCTCGGGGATGTCTCGCGGCGAAGAGCTACTGCGGCATCCGAGTAGCGCTTGCTCGGGGCGAGTCTCGCGGCGGCGAAGACTATCGCGGCATCCGGCGGCGCTAGCTCGGGGGCAGTCTCGCAATAAGGGCTATATCGCGGCATCCGAAAGCAGCGCTAGCTTCGGGGGCAGTCTCTCGCGGCGAAGGGCTATCGCGGCATCCGGCGGCGCTAGCTTCGGGGATGTCTCGCGGCGGCGAAGGGCTATTGCGGCATCCGGCGGCGCTTGCTCGGGGGCAGTCTCGCGGCGGCGAAGGGCTATCGGCATCCGGCGGCGCTTGCTCGGGGACAGTCTCGCGGCGGCGAAGGGCTATCTGCGATCCGAAAGCGGCGCTAGCTTCGGGGCAGTCTCGCAGCGAAGAGTTATCGCGGCATCCGAGCAGCGCTTGCTCGGGGACAGGTCTCGCGGCAGCGAAGGGCTACTGCGGCATCCGAGCGGCGCTAGCTCGGGGACAGGTCTCGCAGCGAAGAGCTACTGCGGCATCCGAGCGGCGCTAGCTCGGGGACAGGTCTCGCGGCAGCGAAGGGCTACTGCGGCATCCGAGCCGCGCTAGCTTCGGGATGAGCCTCGCCGCAAAGAGTTATCGCGCATCCGGCGGCGATTGCTCGGGGACAGGTCTCGCGGCAGCGAAGGGCTACTGCGGCATCCGAGCAGCACTAGCTCGGGAATAGGCCTCGCAGCAAAGAGCTACTGCGGCATCCGAGCAGCGATTGCTCGGGGACAGGTCTCGCGGCAGCGAAGGGCTACTGCGGCATCCGAGCAGCGCTAGCTCGGGGACAGGCCTCGCAGCGAAGAGTTACTGCGGCATCCGAGCAGCGCTTGCTCGGGGACAGGTCTCGCAGCGAAGAGCTACTGCGGCATCCGAGCAGCGCTAGCTCGGGGACAGGCCTCGCAGCAATGAGCTATGCGGCATCCGGCGGCGCTTGCTCGGGGATGTGCCTCGCAGAATGAGCTATCTCGCGGCATCGGCGGCGCTTGCTCGGGGATGATCCGGCGGCGCTATCGCGATCCGGGGCGCTAGCTCGGGATGATCTCGCGGCAATAAGGGTCTTCGCGATCCGGCGGCGCTAGCTTCGAGGATAGGCCTCGCAAAGAAAGAGCTACTGCGGCATCCGAGCAGCGCTTGCTCGGGGACAGATCTCGCAGCGAAGAGCTACTACGGCATCCGAGCAGCGCTTGCTCGGGGACAGGTCTCGCGGCAGCGAAGGGCTACTGCGGCATCCGAGCAGCGCTTGCTCGGGGACAGGTCTCGCAGCAAAGGGCTACTGCGGCATCCGAGCAGCGCTTGCTCGGGGGAACTAGACATAGATCAGATGTCTTGGGAGAAGGCAACTAGCAGATTGCGAGCGGACTCGCACTGCCGCATCCCAAGCATGGGTCAGATACTCGAGGAACTGACAGACGAGACATGCTCGAAATGCCACATCCCGGACATGGACTAGACGTCCAGGAGAACTAACCAACAGGTCGCAAGAGCACTCATGCTGCCGCGTTCGGGAGAGCCCTGAGAGTCCGAAAATGTTTTAAAGAAAGAAAAGATGCAATGAGCATACTCATTTACCTGGGAAGATCCGTACTTAAGCGCGAAACTTACCCGGCGCGGAAGGGACTCGCGCCCAAGCGAAGGAGACATGGATAGCCCCCGAGCGAAACGCGTGCTCGGGGGAAGGGACTTGCGCCGGAGCGGAGGACGTGCTCGGCGCGGGACATGGTGTGGCCTTCGGATTAGTCACACCGGCCACGCCCTCGCCGGCGCAGCACACGTCATTGTCCTCCACGTCGCCGAAGACGCAGAGGTCTTGATTGTCTTGAGAATTTGGCATCCTCAGGGATTCCCCGCGAAAAGACTCAGTCGATCCCCACGGACGGCGCCAGCTGTCGACGATTCGGGACAGGGTCCCCCGCCGAGCTTACTTGTTGAATGGGGGATCAACCTAAGGCCCCTTTTCCGCAAGGGGTGCGCGTCTGAGGGTATGCCGAGCAAAGAAATAAGGTATGCGAGACAGTCGGAAGGCACAGGGGGTCGATTTTTGCTGGTTCGGGCCTCTCTCGGTAGAGATAACAACCCTACGTCCAGTGGATTTCACTAATATGCGAAGGTGTGTTACAATGCGCTTGCTCGGGGTCCTTAGGGGTCCCAAGGAACCTGCGGGCAAGCTCTGTGCGTGAATGTGTGCGTATTACAGAAGGTCCAACCCTCAATCCATCGTGGGAGGGGGTATTTATAGGGAATTACGGGAGACAAATCATTTATTACAGGGCGCGTTCATCGAGAGGACGAGGCGGTCAGTAAGGCGCGCCACCACGCCGTACCACGCGACGTGGAATGCAGCGAGTCTGACCAAAGCGGCGCGGACCGTGGCAACATGGATCCCGAGCGTCGCGATCTCGAGCCGCTGCACATTTAATGCCACGTCGCCTTGTCGCGGGCCCCCGAGCTTGGCTCGCTCGGGGACGTACTTGATGGGGGACGGGGTAGCCCCGTGAGCCGGGCTACATGAAGGTCGGCCTTGCGTGCACCATCCAGGCAAGAGCATAGTCGGCTGGCGCCGGGCTTCGATTGTCGTCATGGTACAGTATATCCAATCCCCGACAGTAATGCATTCAATTTGTTAATGTGATATCTGTTGGAATTAATCCTGAATTAATTCAATGGAAGAAGTGAAAAAGGGTGTTGAGTTGAGGGTATAATCTTTAGTATTATATTACTTAGCTAGGTAGAGTGTAACCAATTTATAAGTGGAGTTCATGCATGGATTCTAGTATGAGTTGATAGTAAGGCTAGAGGTACATATGGTTGGCTATGCTAGGCTATGTACATACACACGCGCGCGTATATCACGTATTTTGCTTGTTTATCACGTAACTTGTGATTTGCGACGACGCACAACCGTGACCGAGACGTGCTAAGTGTACTTAATCTTTTACCACGTGTGCTAGCTATGCCTTATCACCTTACTTCTTGACTGCTGACGTGATGCTACGGACTTAGAGAGGCGCATGTTTTCTTGCGGTTAGTCTGTTCGCCCGCATTGCGAGATTCCAGTGGGTGATTCCTGGAATCGTAGCAGTTCGGCTGATTTTTCGCAAGGCAATTTTTCGTTCGCTCTTTCTTAATGGGAGATGTCCCTGTTCATGAAGGATATGCGACAGAAAATCAATTTCATTCTCTCTAGCGATCACTGCTTTTTCCGTACTTCCTGCCTTTGGAGCCATTCCGTCTCTTCGTCCGTCATGCAACAAGTGTGAGGGAGAGCAGTGTCTCTGATCTGACGCCGGTGACTTGACGCCCTGCACAGGAGACCGGCGATCAGGTTTTTGGGAAGCATTGTTTCGTGCAACTACTTGTCTTCGTCGTCGATCGTTATATCGAGTCACTCCTTCGCTGCTTTCTGTTCTTTATCAAGCTGTCGACGATTCGGGACAGGGTCCCCCGCCGAGCTTACTTGTTGAATGAGGGATCAACTTGGGGCCCCTTTTTCGCAAGGGTTATACGTCTGAGAGTATGCCGAGCAACGGAATGGGGTATGCGAGACAATCGTAAGGCACAGGGGATCGTTTTTTATCTGGTTCGGGCCTCTCGCAGGGGAGATAACAACCCTACGTCCAGTGATTGCACTAGTACGTGAAACAGGGTTACAAGGCGCTTGCTCGGGAGCCCTGGACAATCCTAGGAACTCCCGTAAGCGTGTGATATGTATGAGGGTGTGTGTAGTACGGAAGGTCCAACCCTTAATCCATCGTGGGAGGAGGTATTTATAGGGAATTACAGGAGACAAGTCATTTATTACAAGGGCGCTCTCAGAGAGGACGACTGTGAGGTAAGATGGCGCGCCACCGCCGGTACCACGCGACATGGGTACAGTGAGCGCAGACCAAGGCGGTGCGGACCATGGCGGCGCAGATCCCGGGTGTGCGATCTCTCGAACATGCAAGATTTAATGCCACGTCGCCTTGTCGCGGGCCCCAGCCGCCTTGCTCGGGACGACTTGATGGGGGCACGGTAGCCCGTGAGCCGGGCTATACGAAGATCGGTTTTGCCTGCGCCATCTGGGCAAGAGCATGGTCGATTGGCGCCGGGCCTCGATGGTCGTCTTGGTACAGTATATCCAATCCCCGACACAAGCCCTTAGTGAATACTCTGGACTAAGTAGTTCTTGATCCAAGTAATTCATTTTTGTGATTAGATCTATTGAGAATGCATGTTGCTATGATAGTTTTGTTTATATCTATGTATCTTTTGGTATATCTAGAATGTGTAGGTATATATTTCTTTTCTAGCATATTCTGTTAATATGCTAACTGTTAGTAACCATATTGTAGATGCAATATTTAACTTCATATTCTTATTACACATCTTTAGATTTAAATCAATGTTATATCATATTAATTTTTCAACAATATGTACCCTTAGAAAGTCATGGGATTTGTAGTTTTAGATTATGTGACGTCAACGTGAGATAACACGATATTTCTTTGGGTCATTATGTTTTGTCAGTTTTGCTTTAATGTATGAAATTAAATAATATTTTCGCACTAGAGAGGCGAACAAGTCGATACTGTACTGTAACCATGAAAATATTTGAAGGGTAAGATCTTAAATCCACACAGTATACGCTCCCGGCTCATGCATACTGCACAGTGCCGTACCATTGGGCGCTAGGCCGTTGAGTCCTCCGCCTCACAAGATCCTACGCCACTACTACTGTTCCTCCCTCGGAGAGCTCAGATCGGCGGGGCAGAGGCATTTCTTCGACGGTCAACTGACAGTGGAGACCACTGCAACAGAAATTCCCCTCCTCCGTGACGCCTTCCTTCCCTGCCCCTGCACATGGGTATCCATCCCGAGGCGCGGACGGCTTCGCGTCCGTCGGATCCAGCGCGACCGTCCTTCGCAGGCGCCAGCCTAGCTTGGTGCGTCTTGCTGTACGTACGCACGTAGGTCGCGACCTGTTCGCAGCACTGTAGAACCTGACGAGAGGGAGCTCGTACCGCTCGGACGTGACGGGGCAAGTCTTAGGCCCCAAAAGTGCACGAGTTTCGCAGGCCTATCGGTTTTTCCTTTGCCTGACACGAATGGTGGCGTGAGCACAGGAAAGGCTAGTGAGGAAGGCCAGGACGGTCACGTGGCCCGACCGAATCGCCGGATTCGTGCTTGCGCTGCGCGCGCTCGGTGACCTGTGGGCCCGGACGTAGCCCGACTGTAGACGGCCAGGATTTTGCAGCGCTGATGTAAGCATCGATCATCTGGTCCTTCAGCGGCTGCCCAATCCACCACCTAGCAGAGCTTGCGTTGTTTATATGGGCTGCAAGGCCCAACATGCCTTGCCTTTCTTACAGAACCACACCTTCTGACTTTGCTCTCTTCTAAAAAAAAAAAAAAAGAACCCCTTTCCATGCATCAAGCTGCAAGCCGTCAACCATTCAGCGTGTACCTGGTCAACCACTGTCAATTTCTTTCGGAATTTCATATTGATTTTGTGTTTTTGAATTGAAGCCGGATTGTGCTATTACACGTTTATGTTGAGGTGGATAGAAGGATTCAAATTGTACCGTTCACGTTTGCAAGCATGAGTTACCAACCATAGGTCTAATGAGATTTGCTTACATGATCAGGTATGTATTTAACCTAGTCATACCATTATCCCAATTGGTCATAGTGACGAGCAGAATTGAAGTTCTATATGTCGAAGGCTGTGGTACGCTATCTTTTGAATTTGATCTCTCTCTTTTTGAAACGAAGGGTTAATTTGATCTCTCAAATGGCTTCCGTTATTTCAAGTAGAGTTGTATTACTACTTTAGTTCTTCACATATAGCGGGATGACTGGTTGTCGTAAGTTATGTGTTCCCGGGTGGCAACCGTAGAGACCCCAGAGGAGCTGTCCAGGGAAGCTCCCAGCCAGGCAATTCGGCTCCAGGACGCAATCCAAACACGCCCATCTTGCGCCAGTTCATTTCGTCCTTGCGCTTTTCTGCCGCAGTGCAGACCGAGGAATAGTATCAATTCACACGTGATACGTCTCTTACCAAGGATTAAGTTGAGCACTAGCATCTTCAGCAACAAAGAGCTGAGTTTGGATTTAGCCGCCAGTTACCCCCGTCCCGTTGAAGAGAAATCCGAGAAACGGTCTGGCGGAG
Source organism: Guadua angustifolia (assembly GCA_036346375.1). Taxonomy (NCBI): domain Eukaryota; kingdom Viridiplantae; phylum Streptophyta; class Magnoliopsida; order Poales; family Poaceae; genus Guadua; species Guadua angustifolia. The sequence continues at coordinate 11,257,011 of CM070507.1, read as the reverse complement.
GAAACACCAGACCAGATCATTCTTAGACCCGCCAGTTTAGGGCTGCCGTCCACATGCTGCTGCTGCCTTGCACGAAACATGGTTACTGGCACGGTTCCTAGCGCTCTGACTCGTCGTTGTTCTGGCTGCTCCATAAACACTCCAGACACCACGCGTGATTCCGGATCCAGCAGGACTGCTTACAGGTGCCGACTTTTAATTGTAACCACAACGTTTAGCGCTCATTGATTATCATGTGCTAAGGCGTCGTGCTTTGATTTTGCCATCATCGTGCGCAGAGTAACAAGAACACACGGCAGCTGCTTGAGCCATCCACATATGACCATGCAAGACAGTTTCTTCCGAAAGCCTGACGATACCGCGCGCGGCCGCAAACATCTGTCGCGATGACAACATAATAATGAGTCGGTTCCGGGAATTCGCCGCTGAACGGACCCTGACCTGTCGCGCTGTTGCCAGAAGCATCAGCCGGGAGTGGTGCCCGAGCAGCGCAGGCGTAGTGCCGGCAACGCGCGATCACGCTCACACAAGAGGAGGCAAAGCCAACGCGAGTGGCACAGCACGGGAGGCGGGCAGCGCACGCGCGAACGGCTTAATTCGCTGTTTGTGCCCGTCCCACGGCTCCCACTCCCACCTCCAGTTGCCTGCCGATACACCTACACGGCTACACCTACCCCGCGCGCACGGTCAGCAAACCACCCACGCCGCCCGTTTCGCTTGGCCCGCGCATACCAGCCCGCGTCCGCCGTAGCAGAGACTTTTCTCGGTCTGCTCCCGTTCGTCATGCGTGCCGGCCGCAGCGCCGCTGCCACCGTATGCAGTTAGTTGTACGTGCCGTGCTGGTCACGACGGCAAAATTACAAAGGCCGCTTTGAGTCCTAGTTCAAGGAACTAAGGAAGCCCACGTGGATCCGTGATAGGATGAGACGGGCTACGCAGTTAGTCCCGTTTGACCCGCTTGGGCTGGGCTTAGCTAGGTGTTAAGATTGGGCTTAGTAGGCCTACCGGCTTAAAAATTTGGTCATTTTTTTCATCCAAATTTTTTTTTCCGTTCAAGTAGAGAGAATTTTAGTTCAGGGCAGCCCTGTGGCGAACTGGCAACGCCCGTTCTTATTGTGTTACAAAAATGATGGGAATCGTTGGTATGGTTTTGCTTCCATACTACTTGGAACAAACCAGCGTAAGTTTAAAATCGGATAGAGTTTGGTCAAAGCAGAAGCAAATAACACCGGGAAATCTGAGTGTCTCATTTACTCAGAAATACTTCGTGACGGCGTGCTAGTGTCAAGTCCTGTGAAATCAGACAATCATACTTGTTGTTTGACTTTGACCGTCTTGATTTGACCAGTTGAGCTGCTGGATACCAAAATCTCTATCCTTTGATTTTGTTCCTGTGGGTCAGTTCTTAGGGAAGAGATGGACGTGAAAGCCATCTGGGAAGCAGAGGCCAGGGGTTCGGACTATGTTTCCTCCTTTCACTGTTCTCCATCTGACATAAGGATGAGAAATAATAGTTCACATTTCATCTTTTCACAGGATAAGATAGGGGGGAGATATCGCTATATGTAATAGTGAGAAATTGTACTTGTATTTTGTAACCAAACAGTGGATGAATGTTGCCATCAAAACCTTGCTGAGATCAGTTCCAAGTTCCAACGCAGAACCGAAGTCCACCTCCGAAGGCCATGAAATGCATCGTTCCACCGGTGATTTCAGGTTTTTGTCTGCTTTCGCCTTGATGCATAGATAATCAAAGAGGTGATGCATGGTCTCCGGTCAAACTGCCTAAGCCTGCATGCTCTATGCATGCGTGTTACGCCACTGGTCAGAGCACTTGTACAGTTGTACTACTCAACGATCTCCGCGTACACACGCGCTCTGCGTCACACACGACACGAACAACACATTCGGTCTTTTTTTTTTAGCATTGTATTTCACAACTATAATTTTAGTATACTATGGTTTGTAATTGTTTTATCATAAATACTATGGTTTAACAAACTCCTTTAAAACCATGGTATTTCTTGGAATTACCAACTGTTTGGATGCAACATCACAAACTATGGTATTTGAGTGGAAATAGACAAGAATCTAGCCAAAATCATGAAAATTTTGGGTTGGAGTGGAGTTTCAGACCCTGTTTGGAAACAATGTATTTTAAAACTATGGTTTTGGTATACTATGGTTTGTAATTGTTTTGTCATGAATACCATAGTTTTACCAAACTCCTTTAAAACTATGGTATTTCTTGGAACTACCAACTGTTTGGATGCAACATCACAAACCATGGTATTTGAGTGGAAATAGACAAGAAGCTAGCCAAAACTATGAAAACTTTGGGTTGGAGTGGAGTTTCAAATACTCCAAAAATACCATGGTATCTACCAAACCATGGTTTTTAATACATAACTTTTGGCATGATAACCAAACACCTCATGGTATAAAATACCATGGTATTCTTAAAAACCATGGTATTACCTAGAAACTATGAAAATACATTGCTTCCAAACAGGGTCTCAAATACTCCAAAAATACCATGGTATCTACCAAACCATGGTTTTTAATACAGAGTTTTTGACATGGTAACCAAACACCTTATGGTATAAAATACCATGGTATTCTTAGAAACCATGGTATTGCCTAGAAACTATGAAAATACATTGCTTCCAAATAGGGCCTTCATGTGCGCTTGAGTCCAAAAACATGCAAATGCATGTGTGAGCGGCAGTACACATGTCACAAATATTTATCATTTTAGTTGTCGATACGGTTTTTAAAACATAATTTTGATCACTAATTTTTATTATAATATATTTTTAAAACCTAATATAATCATAGTATTATGAAAGTACTTTTCGGGACAAATCTACACGCATGATTTTTATGTATCTAATTTAAATATGAAAAACGATATTGACAGTCAAAGTTTTAAAATTTTGATTACACTATATCCAAAACGATAACTATTTATGACTGGATGGAGTAATTAATTAAGCGGTAGTGCAACGAGGCGGGAGCAATACCATTGATCAACTAGTTAGTTTCCACTACGTACTTGGTAGTATATTATCACTAGTCATATGCCCGTGTGTTGCAACGAAAACTTAATTTGAGATAAAAAAGTTTATTTGTAAAGAGCACTAACAGTGGCAAAGGTGGGTAATTAAAGAGCAGTGGCAAAGGTGGGTAATTTTGATAAAGTGACGTGGGAAGAAACTTTTGCTTTTATATAGGGCATGTTTGGCAGAGCTCCAGATCCTGATTTTCCAGCTCCAGTTCCTGATTCTCTATGGAATCGATTCTCTGGTGGAAGTGATTCCTATCTGAGAAATAGTTATGAACTTGGTGGGGAGGTTCATAACTACGAGGTTGTGAATCAGGTGCGGAGCAGGTTTTTTTGATTCCCAGGCTGCAAGTCAAAAAACACGAATCACTTCCTCGAATTCCTATGTGAAGCTGGTTGATTTTTTCTTGTTTGAAACTGAGAGCTCTACCGAACGCACCTTTATTTGGTTGGGTGTTAGTTTACTTGTCTGCTCTGCAGTTGACACAGCATGACACGACTGAAAACAAAGGGCCTTCGAAATGAAAGTCTAGCAGAAGAGACAAGAAAAAACATGGACGTGTATACATAGCTTTGGATATCTGACACATCATAGGAAGTTTATCGTCAATTCTCTTAAGGTGTGTTTGGTAGGGATTCAGCTTCTCCAAATTCGTGAATCTGGTAAAACTGAAAATTCTAGCTTCACCAGATTCGTGAAGCTGAAGCTGTGAGTATATTAAGAGTGTTTAGATAGATCCATTTGTTTACATTTTAGACCAAAAATATAAATTTAATTCACTTTATTTTAGCCTACAAGTTTCAGATTTCAGGTGAATCTAGAATCTGGAGCTCTACCAAACAGGCCCTTAAGCTATTCCTAGTGGAGATTTTATAAGGGTTTTATTCCCATTAAAAGATGTGACACATCAGCAATTTGGATAACATGGCATGATAATTATGAAGAGAGAGAGGAAATGAGTTTCATCAGGATGAAACTGGGTGTACACTGATTCCAAGACTATAAAACCTGTTGAAACTAGCACTGGGGCTATAGAGTTTCATTTCATCCAACTTCACCCAATCTTGTGCTTTGCAATTAAATGCAATGGTTAGCATATGAAACCATGAAATGAAACTGTGTATTGTGGCTCTTGTTTCATTCATCTACTCAAATCTCTTTAGATGACATGATAATCTTGGAAACCGTGAAATGAAACTCTCCACTGGACATAACCTTAAAACGTAATGAAAATGAAAGTACTTCTCCCTGAGAAGCAGCTTTTGTTCCCTTAATTAATGCTCAAGTCTCTTCACCTCCAGTAGCATGTTTCGAATGCAGTAATCACCTACCTAAGCACCTCACTTACAACTTACAACGTCCCAACAAACGTGGAATTTTTTGACCGGATTCTTTGGGTGGATACCAAGTTTTTTACTGTAGAGTTAAGACGGAGCTAGGCAGCTAGCTAGCTTCTTGCGCGATCACATGTAGGCCTGGGCATTCGGTTTATTCGGTTATATCAGTTCGGTTTATTTGGTTTTTAAAAATTTCGGTTTTCAGGAACAGAAAACCGAACCGAACCGAAATATTTCAGAAACCGAACCGAATTAACCGAAATATTTCGGTTCGGTTAATTCGGTTTTCGGTTAACCGAATTTCCAGCAGCAAGTAACACATACCCATAGATTGATAGATACCCAATTCCCAGCAATTTGTATCCATTCGCATGCATACAAGACTCATTCTCATATGCATCAGAGTTGAGTTCTACAGAATATTTCATAAAAGAGAAGCACATAGTACTATAGTAGACAGCATTTGCATGACTAGATATCAATTGACCTCATTTAGTCGTTTGCAATGTGTGCAAAGTATTTACAGAACAGGTTTCAGTTATTACAATTTCAATAAACAGCATTTCCATTCTTCTCAAAAAGGCTAAAACAAACAGAACAAAGTATTTCAATTCAATAAACAACATGGTTTCAGTGATTACAATTTTGGATGAACTTTCTCTGGCGGAACAAGCGCAATTTGTAATGTGTGCTCAAACAGCAGGTAGTTATTCATCTCATCAGCCACAATCTTCGCCACCTGATACACCAAGTAATCAAGCACATGCCCACAACTGAGCAACCAGCAAAACAGACATTAGACACCAAAGCCAAAGGTATCAGCTATCATGATGTAACCAATAATCCATCAAAACAAACTGAGCAACCAGCAAAACAGCGCAATCACAAGTTCACAACCAAGAATCCAAGATCTAGAGATGGGGGAAGAGAAGCAATACGCCTATACCTAGCTGCTGCCTGCGCCGGGAGGATGCGCCAGCTCAGGGGATGGTCGGCACAGACCAGCTCAGGGGATGGTCGGATGGGAGCCGGTCGGGAGGGTGGCGACGGTGGCGACGCTTAGGGATGGGAGCCGGAGGCGGCGGCCAGCGAAATCGGGCTCGATTATTGGGTTGCCGCGCGCGCCAGAGGGTGATGCCGCACTAGCGTCGCTGCTTTGCCTTCGCCCGTTGGTTCGCTGGTGTGGCGGCGCCGCTGCTTCGCCCGCTAGGCGTCTGGGTAGGGTTTGGGATTTGGGAATCGAAGATGAAGAGTCTGCGGCGTTAGTGCGGCGTCACCTGGCCTCGTGGGAGTTGAAGACTGCGGACGGAGTTGGCGATGGGCCGGAATGGCAAGGACTTGCGGGTCGCGGCCTGGCCTCGTGGGGTCGAACGACTCGGACCGGTCGGTGGCTCCTGGCTGCCTAACTTAATCGGTGAATCGGTTTTTCGGTTTCCAGTACTTAAAAACCGAACCATAAACCATAAACCGAATAACATCAAAATAAAAACCGAACCGTAAACCGAAAACCGAAAAAACCGAAATTTTCGGTTAATTCGGTTCGGTTCGGTTCGGTTTCGGTTTAAAAGTGCCCACCCCTAATCACATGATAGGAGGAGACAATACCAATATGATACGAATGCTTCTTTGACTATAAGTTGGTTCAGGAATTTACGAAAGACTTGAAGATTAGCACTCACGGCAAGCGAGATCCAAGTTGCAAATCGCAATTCCCAAGAGAAACAAGCAACCATGCATGAATATGATGCTCTTTTCCTGTGCACATTATCAGTGGCGGTTTTTTAAAAATATGATGGAAAGACTATTTGTGATGGTTTTATTTAAAACCGTCACAAATAATGCATTATCAATGATAGTTTTTCTTTGAAACTGTCACAAATACATATGTGACGGTTTTTGGCAAAAACCGCCACTGATAATGTGAGCATCTGTGGCGGTTTTTCGCTAAAATCGTCAGTGATAATATCTGTGGCGGTTTTAATTTAAAATCATCACAAATAATAAAAATAGAAAATTTTTAATATTGCTAATTACCTCTCCTACCTTCTAATTTGAAAGAATTGAAATTAAATAATATTACATTTGAAATAATTGGAACTAATATTCTATTTGCAATAATTGAAAAGAACGACCGAAACAGATTCAAAACTTTGGAGGCCATTTTGAGACTCTAAATACGTTTTTTTGGAATTCTATCGCCGCGCACGTACTTGTGCAAACCATCAGGGTGCTACTTTTCGTTACCTTTCCAACGAGCTAAAAAACGCCCCGATCGGAGTTACGAGTCAAAAGTTATGGCCATTTTAACAAAAGTGCTCGGATTTCGTATTTGGAAATTAGAATCGGTGTCCAAAAGAATATAATTGGAGAGCTCATCGTTTGATGATTCCGGAAAGCACAAGAACACCAAAATCGAAGGTACGAGTCAAAAGTTATAGTGTTTTTACAAGTTTCGTTAATAGTAATGGCACATATATTGCAAGCATAATTAATAATCAAAAGTATGGCAAATAAATTTAAAAGTTTTAAATTTTGCTAATTACCTCTTATAGTTTACTAATTTGAAATAATTGGAAATCAATGTTCGGGTGCTTCACAAGGTTAAGGAAAGAGATACACATTATATGTTAGATGTGATCATACTATCATTAAAGTACTTGATCATATAAGAATTTTAAAGTTAAGCATACTTGGACGAAAGTAGTAATAGGATGGGCGACCTCCTAGGAAGTCCTTGTGTAATGTTAAAAACGTTCGGATCCAATCAGAATTATGAAATTGAGCTTTCTTAGGCGAAAGTATAGTATTAGGATGGGTGACCTCCTGGAAATTTAATGTTTTTAAACTGACAGATAATCAAAAAAGGCTAATATTATCGGTGACGGTTCGAAAATCGTATTATCAGTGGCACTATATCAATGATGGTAGTTATATATTTTTCTAATAGTGTAATAGCCTAAACAACAACTATCGACCACCTTAAAGTTACATGATTGTCGCTAAGCCAGCCTGGGTTAAGAAGGCAAGCATAACAGCGCCAACAAGCGCAACACCTCACATACTGCCTTGGCAAGTTTTGGAACTTATGCTGCAAGAGTGACATGTAACTCCTGTATCAAAGTGTTGGTGGTTTGGTCCTTGGCTAGGCTGCCTAGGCACGCTCGTGCCGTAGTAGTTACGACGGCAGAGGACACGCTTCCCCACAGGCTACGGCATGGGCATCGATCCTAAGGCTTGGACGTTTAATTTGTTAGTTGCCAAATATGACAAATCTGCCAGGCTAGATCTACATGCATCTCGCATCCCTGTGACAAAGTTGCAGCAAGTCGTGGCAATTAATTAATATGGCATATTGTATGGTTGGCAGATAAAATTTGCTTGCACGGGTACATGATGGCATACGCTTGCAGCGAGAGACAGGAAAGCAAGGTTGCTGCAAGAGACGTCGCGTTTGATTTGAAGGTGCAGCGTCGGACATGCATGTCTCGGTGCGCATTATTGTCACGCGAGGTATGGAATTTTGGATCGTGGTAATTTTCTGGCTTTGCCACTGTTGAAAGATTCGTCAAAGGAAACCTCGGATGAATTAATCCTGACGAATAAACTGCGAGAGCTACTTGATCAAAGATTCGTCAAAGGGAAACCTCGGATGAATCGTGACGAATAAACTGCGAGAGCTACTAGATCAAGTATCAAACAACATACGTGCACGGGTGACCATATAAGATCCACGCATATTATGGCACGGCACTAGCTGTCACGTCTGACGAGATGTTCGTTAGCGCTGCAAGATGCAGAGTACGTAATCATGTAAGACGGTCTAGACAATGGTGCATGGGCATACGTCTGTCTCTCCCAAGCCCGCCACTACATCCTACAGTATTACTACCCAACAGCTTGGCCATCCTCAGGGCTGACTCATTTGGATCGAGGTGGTCGAATACGCCAGCTGGGCTATCCGCCTATGAACACGCGACAAGCTGCCCAAGTCATGGTATTGTATTCTATGCGCGACCCTTTGCCAGTTTGTACGTGCAGGTTGTACAAGTGACCATTCATGTAAAAAAACACAATTCACAAACGAAGGGCTCCAGCGCAAGTTCCCATGTTACAGTACACATGATAGCTCCTCCGATCCCGGAGGAATAACACGAGGTACGTATGGTTGTGTCTGTTGCAAGATTCGTCGAAGTAACGAAACCTCGGATGCATGGGGCTGGTACGTACCACAGAAAAAGAGAAAAACAAATGCAATCTTTGTGGACCCGTGCCCTTCACCCCGTGTAAAAAATCAAAACCTCCCAAACAAGGACTAACGTCGTCTTGCGCCCCGGGCGCCCCCTACCGAACGTCTTGTGGCCGTGTCTACCGCAGCACGGCGCGTAGTAGTAGTGCCTCCTCTTTCGCCTGCCGTGCGACGGTGAGAACCGTAAGCTCGGCCTCCCTGGCTCCCTCCCGCCTGAGGGCCTGGGCCGTAGCGCTTCCGCGCGGAGATAAGTTGAAATATCCCAAAATTTTCAAAAATGGATTTATTCGAATTTACTGGATTTACTTGAAATTTTCCGAATTTTCCGATTGTTATTTGGGCCATTTTTGAACCCCTTTCCCAATTTGGCAACCCTCAAGTTTACGCTTTCCAATCGGTCTCCGCCTCCACTTTCCTACCCGACCAATTCCGCCCAATTCAGCCAATTTTTTCCTGATTCTTCTTCCCCACATCGTCTCCCAACCGATCCTCACACTCCTCATACGGCCTTCTTCCGTGCGCTCACCGCTAAATCCTCCTCGCTTGCGTTAGCGGCTCCATCCTCACACACAACGTCGGCCGTTGCCCAATCCATTTCAAGCGCTTGATTCGCCAAATTTAAACCGGCGATGTCGTCGTCTTCCCGATTTGCGCGAAGAGTCCGTTCCCGCCCCACAGCTTGCCATTTTCGTGTTACTGCACGCTTGGTTCCATCGCCGCCTTGCGCCACAGACCGACTTTCGCGATGCCTCGAGCCTCCCTCGCGCTTCGTTGTCGCTGGTAATCATGCCCAGCCTCCGTCGTTTTCCGCAAGGCCCCGGCTATAAAAGCCCCCCCCTTCCGCCATTTTCGCACCTCTGAGCTCGCCAGGCCGCTCTCTCTCTCTTCCCCCATTTCTTCCGCCCGCTCGTGCTCTCCCCCGCTGTGCCGAGCTCGTTCTTCCCCGGCTCCGGTGCCCTCCCGCCGCCCGGCCGCCCCGCTTTCTCCCCCGCCCATTTCTCCTTGCCCTCGGGGTCACCGTAAGCTCCTTATGCTCCACCGCCATCTCTTTCACCCTCTCCGGCCTTGTTCCGCCCGCACCACGAGCTCTCCCCCGCCGCTAGTTTCTTCCCCGTCACCAGCCTTTCCCCTGACCCCACTCTTCCATTTTTCTCTGCCCCCGAATTCGCCATAGCTCCCTCACCCTTTTTCGCCGCTCCATTTCTCCTTCCGTGCCCTCCTCCGCCGGCTTCGTGTGCGTCTTCTCCACCTCCGGCCAAGCATCGCCACCGCGAGATCGCCTCTCCCTCCGTCTCTCGACGCTGGCCCCACTGTCGGTTGCACCCTCACTCATTGCCAAGCAATGGGCCTGGTCGGCCTCCCCGCCATCGCTCGTGGGCCGGCCCAGCCACTCATGCTACAAGAACGCCGCCCATGGGCCGAATTCTCTTACACTGTGTAGCCCGTTCACAATTTAGGATTTCTATTTATTTTCCGGATTTAATCCTTAATCAAAATCCGAAAAATTGTTTTAAACTCAGAAAAATCCCAGAAAAAATTCCCAAAAATTCAAAAATACCAAAAATACATATTCTTGACCAGTTCGAGCCGCTGAGTCCAAAAATGATCTCCGTTTCGCCATACCAAGTCCAGAAAATTCCAAAAATACCCCTAGACTCCGTTCCGGCCATTTTCTCTCTGATTTCTTTTCCGTTTCTTTTTCCCTGTTTTGTTTTATTCGTTTATTTATCGATTGCGTTTTCTCGCGCTAGATCCAACGTCGGAGCAACCGTTGACACGAATCTCGGAGCAGGAGCAGTTGTCGGAGCTATCGCAGGAACAAGAGCCGTTCGGGGCCAGACACGACATCGACCGTCTCTCATTAGGCGAACCTCTAACCTCGCAAGGCAAGCCACACTCCTTGAACATGTTTGATCCCAGTATTCCGTATAATTACTGTATGTATTTAGTTACTGCATTTGTCTGTAAATAGAGTAGAAATCTAAAACAAAGTTAGTTTGGAAAGACTTGACTAGTTAAACCCACTTCCTTGTTAAAACCCTGTTGAGTACGCCATATTCAATTGTAACCCTAAGTTATCAATAATGAACTGTCGTAGGATAGTTATATTAATAGACATTGCTTTTCTTTTATTATTTAAAACCCCCGGGTCTTGACTCGGGGCACATTTATAAATCATGCTACGGTTTGGGGGACAGTATTGGGCGGACCACGAGAGGTGGATGCTGGCCCAATCCCCAAACCGATGACAAGCCCAGTGTGGTGTGGAAAGGGTACAGGAGGTACCGGTGGTGCGGTGTGTGTCGGGCTTGTCTTCGGCAATTAAGGATCAACCCCTGGGCAAAGTAAATAACCCAGTCCCCTCTCAACCACGAGTTGGGTCGGTCAGCTCTGTTGGCTCGCCCACGAGTCTTGCAGATATTGTCTTTTCCTTGGAATGCCTCTGGTGGACCCCCAGTCTTTGTTGGAAGGATGGGGAGCGTTGAGGTTAGGGGTGGAACGGAATGGTGCGGCCATTCGGCGGTTTTCACAACAGTAGGATTTCTCAGTTGGTCAGCTCGTGTAGGTCCACTTTGGCCAAGTGGGCATTGAAATCGGGATTTGCACCGCCTACTGGGTAGGAGCTAAAGAGGGGAAATTCAATGAAAGGTTATGTTCATCTCGGTCCGGCCGCATGCATAAAAGCTGCATGTTGTTCTAGAGTGGCACCAACGACCGTAGATATCTTGTGGGTAAAGTTGAGTAGCTCTGCAGAGTGATCTAAATGGTATTCGAATACGCCGTGCTTCCGGTTAATGAAGCTGGGTTAATTTCGGGTGATTCCGGTAACTGAGCTTGAGTAGATTTGATAATAAATTGCCGTAATCTGGATTTTGTTAAAAATCAGTGGTGGTGTTGTGATAATGATGATGATTGATTGATTGATTTATGTTTCTTTTGTACTATACTTAATCCTAGGTCATGCATCCACCAAAAGTTTAAACTTATGCCAATTCCTTGAAATTCCGTGCATGTAATATTCAGAATTTCCGTGTGGTTTGTTGAGTACGGTTGTGTACTCACCCTTGCTCCTAACTTATCTTTTAGAATTTCAAGAAGGTGACGAGTTCCAGGAGAACGTAGATGACGATGTTATTTGGTTTTGAATGCCTTGATCTATCTGCTCGAGCCTTTCCTGTGGTTGTTTTTGGTAATGTATCTGGTGCCAGCCGTACTTTTGTAAAACTCTGGCCGTTAGGCCCTTAATTTATCTATCAAATATTCGCATTTGCTTTTATGTCTGGCAATGTACACTTGGTTACCTACTAAATTCTGGTAGTCAGAAGGTATTATCGCACCCCCTAAAAGGGCGGTCCGTTACATAAGTTGTCAGACCAAGAAGACACCAAGACTTTCTTGGTCGAAGCATCGCCGCCTCCCCACGCGGCACATAGGAAAGCTTTCTTCGGCCGCCCATGATTAACTAGAGCTGACGTGGGATACTGGACCTGTGGCAAAACCGGGCCGACCCAAAAGCGCTCATGGGCGGTGGAAGCAAAATTTGGGCTCCTTGCGACTCTATCGGTCTATCCATTGCTTGCTATACAAGACGCTTTCGGCTCATCTCACAGAAAATCTACCGCCAATGTCACCGGCGTCCAGTAAGTCATGATGCAGTGCTTGCAAGTATACGCGGCAGGGTTTGAAATTTCTGGTTCGCATCTCGGAGTTTGGATGAAATCTAAAATGAATTTTGGATAAAATTTGATCAAAATTTAAAAAGAAAATTTGAATTTTCTGAAATTTCAGCTGAAATTGCTAAAATCTCGGCAAAATTCAACTGAGTAAAAAATCATCAGAATGATGTTAAAAATTAAAAAAAAATTGTGTATGGTCTTAGCAGATCACTAATATTTTTATGAAAATTTTAAATTCTGATAGTGCTACTGTTCTGATAAAAGACGATTAACAAATTTCAACTAAATGAAAAATAGTGCAAATCATATTAATTTTTTTTAAAAAAATTGGATAGTCCTGACACATCAGTAATATTCCCACAAAATTTATACATGATGATCAAGCCTGAGGAATTTTCAAAAAAATCAGAAAATACTATTGAAGGCTGACCAACAAATTTCAATAGAATGAAAAATAGTTCAAACCACGTAAGAAAATTTTGAAAATTTTTGTGGATGGTCCTAACATATCACTAATATTACAATAAAATTTTTAAATGATTTTCAATATTGAGAAATTTTTAAAAATTATGACAATGCTACTGTCCTGATAAAAGCCTTATGATACTACATGTATTGCTTCTATAGATTTGATCGAGACACAAAAACAAGTTAAATTTTTTGAAACTTTTAGATAAAGGTTTTGAGATAATTCTTAACCTCTCCTAAAACTTTTGGATCATGATCATACTTGAGTAAATTTATAAAATTCTGACACAATTACTGTCTCATTTATGTTCATTCTGTTTTTGAATTTTTAAATATAACAAATGAAATTGAATTATTTTGAAAATTTTATGTATGATGCTAGACTGATAAGTATGGTACCATAAATTTTTTAAAGTATGATCAATCTTATAAGATTTTATAAAAGTTTAACAAAATTTTTGCTATTTCTATAAAACGTCTCAAAAATTTGATGTTTCTATAAATTTCCGTAGAAGATGACATTCTTAAGTGTTATTGACCCAAGTCTGGTCCTCAAAAGTTAAAATCTGATCAAAATACCCGAGATTTCATTGAAATTTATCAAAATACTGTAGCAATTTGATTTTTTTTTCAAATTTTTTTATCTAGTCGAGATTTTGAATCTCGTCCTCAGCAAAAATAAAAAATCTCAAATTAATTTTTTGAAATTTTGCCAGAATTTTGAACCATGGTTCATGGTGCAGCTGCGTGCTGGATGCCATGTCAATTGATCGGAATGATGGGCTTGTGCGGCATAGTGGTCTCTTGTGGACATCGTGAGCGTGTGCTTCTGAGTTGGGATAAAAGTAGATCGGATAGTTTTTAACTGATCCTAATAATTTTCAAATACCAATTCCGTCGGCTTAGACATTTGACAGATAGTATCGGATCGGAAATAACTACGGATTTTTTGGCAGATATCGGTTGCTCACTATTCATCGAATACGAATACAGATTCGGATAATCTGGGTATTTATGGGTCAGATTATCTGGATATGCACGTGAGTTGGACCAAGGCTACTCTTTTGGCCAAAAAGGCTTCTGAATTTCAAAATCATTTTGTAATTTAATTAATCCATAAATCAAGTTTCCATTATTAAAATTGGCAAACGAGCTCCAAAAATTATGATTTTTTTGTAGTAGTTCCTGACATAATCTATCATTTAACAAAATTATTTTTAAGATTTTTTAAGTTTTTAAATATTTTCAAAAATTCAAACACTGCGGTCCTTAAAAAGAAAATATTTTAAATAAGTAGCTAAAAATTATAGAAACTCACAAATACATAATTTATTATTTTAAATATAATTCAACAAGCAATACAAATCTTGAGTCATTACATGTTCTTCATAAATATTTGAATCACATAAACTAGTTACTTTTTTCTTCATTTTGTGCATACAATTTAAAGGGTTTTCATGTTTAATAAACATTTGTGATTGTATTCATTTCGATTTGTATTTGCTTCCTATCTATATTTGATATTATTTGTAGTCATATCAAGGTTATCTGCATTCATATCTGCATTCAAGAAAAAATGTAAAAATAAATATAGTAGAACTTCGAATTTCAGGCCCTTACACCAAGCAAGGTCCAAGGTGACGTCCATTGGGCCTGGCTGCCTGGCAAAGAGTGTTACAAGGATAATGAAAAAAATGTTGCTGCCCAGGATCGAACTGGAGACCTTCAGTGTGTAAGACTGACGTGATAACCACTACACCACAGCAACCGAGTTGTTTATTTTTGTATCAAATTTTTATATATCTTATATGTGTATAAACTGAACTCACCAAACATGACCGACAGGTCGCTCGCTTTACAAATCTACACGTGAAGGACGCATGTTCATGATATGGAGGTACAGAGGAAGCATTACTTTTGTTAGATTAGTATACTTCAGTTCTGTATATTAATTTCTTGCCACATTTTTCTGTCTGCTAGCAACAGTATAAACCAAACTTGTTCATTTTTCTTCCCTAATCAAGCTTCAGCTCGGATCAACCGAACCTGTTCGACTATATTAATTCAACCCTCGGCTTGGACGAGGATTGGCCAAGTTTTTCATTACGTAAGCACTTCGGCGGCTAAGCACGGTAGGTTTTGACAAACAACTGTTTCAATTTTTTTAAGCCAAACAAATTTTCATCTTTATAATGGTTCGATTGGGAAAAGTTACCGACATGAAGCTTTCACATAATCATAATTAATTTTAATTGTTGTGATCACGGAGCCAAACAATAACATTAAGGGGCTTCGATAGATCCCAAAGGGGCTTTAGCCAAAGCCTGAAATATAGATAACGAGTAAAGTAGGCTTGTATATATGATGCTCAATTACAAGTATGACAGCCTCTCAAATGGTGCTGATGGGTCCTATTTATAGCATCATATAGGGTTGACATGTTCAGTAATACCATTCTAAAGTGCTACAGCATCAGGGCATAAAGGCCATTATACTCTGACCGCCGCTCACACGTCATCCTGCCCTCGCTCCTGTCAGTGGACGCGCACTGCGTGCTTCTAATTGACACAGTCCGCTAGACACGCCCAAATGTAGCGACTACGGGCACGAGAGCGCTAGATTCAACGGCTGCCGGATAGGCCTCTCTTGCACCGTATCCCCGTGGCTGAACTGAAGTAACTGACGGTGCGGCACAACCACAACATTGGTTGCTGTTACCATTGTACCCTTATGTTATAAAATCAATTTTGTTATGCTACTTGCCACTGACTTCTCTCACTAACATGTAAGCCCAAATCCCACCTATCAGTGAAGTAATGAGTGGCAATACACAAGAAGTAACACATAGTTGCAATAGTATGATTTTCCCGTCACGGTCAACTGCCACTCGGTCAGCAACTAGTACTCAGCCTCTCCGTGCACGAAGAGAAGAAGTATGTAGAGGTTTTCTGAATCTCGACAGTGTCATAGAGTAATTCTTAACTTGCTGGTTGCTATTCAAATCAAGCTGTCCCATGCTCCGTTGAATCCGCGCGCCACGTTGGAGCACTGTACTGGGCCATTCTGCACGAGTGAGCCGCACGGGATGCGCAATTTTGCGGCTTCATCCTCATTATGTGCCGGTTAGGGTGGGGGTGGGGGGTTGTGAGCCTGTGACTAAACTGAAAAGCTGTTTTCGGTTTACTGGACTGAAAAGTAGCAGTAGCTGATAGCTGTATCTTTTTTTTGAGATACTGTGTGACAATTGTTTTTTTTGTTGGCTTTTTGAGGAGACTGATCGGGCCGAATAGGGCGGGGAGGTGTCCAACTGGGCCGAGCGGGGCGGCAGAGGTTGAGGCCGACTTAGGCGATGAGGCATGCAAGAAGGGGGCCAACCGGGGCAGCGGGCGAGGAGGAGGGCGACTGTGGAAGGGGGCCGATCGGGGCGGCAGGCGAGGAGGAGGCCGAGCGAGGTGATGAAGGGTGAGAGGCAGGGACCGGGCGGAGGCCGAGTGGGGCACCAGGGAGGCGGAGACCGAGCGGGGCACGGGCGGAGGAGGAGGCTGAGGGGGGAAGCCGAAGCGTTCGAAGCACCTTAAGACTAGCTGCAGCTTTAAGAGGGTGCTTCGGCTGGGCTGTGCAATGAAGCGACTTTGAAGTTCACTGTTTAGGGGGGTGTCCGGCTGGCAGCTGAAGCCAAGCCCGCAAATAGGCTCTAAATCCATGAGTGGTGTTTAAGGGTCGTGGCGTGGGTGTGCATCAATGCATTATATGCATATCACGTCAAGGTTGCAGCTCAGCAATGACCAATGGCGACACAAAGTAGAAGTACTCTTTTTCTTAAGAAAACTGCATGGTCATGTTCTCTGCGGCATTCTGATTGATGATGAACAGTGGAATTATTATTACATGCCAAAATTGTTCTTTTTGCATACCATAGTTACTAGAAATGCGGTTTGTTTAAGTCGCAGTAGGGATTCAGTCATTCAGATTTGCAGTTTGCTATTTATTATTTCAATTTCCACTACAAACACAAACCCCATACTCTAAATCGGTTTGGGTTCGACAATTCCACCTCACGATTCGTAGAGGTTTACAGCGAATCCGATAACTATAATACATGCATTTAACGTGCTTTCTTTATTTATTAGACATGCAAATTGCTTGCGAGAAACTACACATGAAGGCCGTGCTTTCTTGTACCAATATCCAACAGGGAGTACTTTTCCATGGGTAAATCAGTTTATCCGGCCCTAGGGATGACCTGGATGTGATAGCCCTTCGGGAACACGATCTCCGATATGCGTAGCACGTCCCCTCCTTTGATCTCCTTCCATCTGCCCAGAGGAGGGAGCACATTTTGATTCATTGTATTGATACGAAATTTTTGACACAACGGTTACCTGTACTTGGTCACCAAGGTGTGGAGGAAAAGTGCGATCTGGATCCTGCTGAACTCTGCTCCCAAGCAAAGCCTTATGCCGCCTCCGAATGGCATGAAGTTCTTCAGCAGAGTGCTCCTCTTTGCCTCATCCTGCAATTTTGGATTAGCTCAGTCATGTGCCATACGCAAACCTACATTGTGTTATTTGAGACGTCAGTCGTTTTTCTTTTTCTGAATATAGCACTCTGCCTGATCTTCTGTCAGTTTGAGCATTTAGAATACTCCATCCATGCATTACTTGTCTATTACCACGTTGCAGGATGGAGAAAAAATTGAAGAATTTGTCACCAACCTGCCACCTCCATGGGTTGAAGGTGAGGGGATCTTCAAACAATTCTGGGTTCAGATGAACTGCCATCGGGCTGATCATGACCAACCAACCAGCAGGGATCGTGTAGCCTGCGTCATGGATGAATTGTTCAATGACTAGTATAATCTCGCCATTTGTCCCAAAGCTATGACTACTAGCTACCTTCTCTGATGTACTACGAAACTTGCTTGTATTGCTTATATATTTGAGCAGACGGTGAATTGTCTAAGCGGAGAGTACCTTTGACTTGCACGTCTGTCAGCGTTTTTCTGAAAATTCCAGGGGCCACGTTACTGACGCGAGCTATCTCATTCATAACCTGCAGGAAATGGTGCATACACAAGATCGAGAATATGTAACAGAAATTGTTTCGTATACTTTATGTTGTAATGAGTAAGTCTGGTTGTTGTGCCATGTTTGTAGGACTAAAGAGGACTAAAAGAAATTTTATAGTGCATTATATTAATAGTACAGAATAGGTAATAGAAATCAGATCTAACCATTAATTTATTGAAAATCTGATTTAGTCATTCATTTGTTAAAGTTATTTCTACTAATCTACTATCTGAAAGAGTATAGATAAATACTAGCTAATTCGATCCATTGGCTCGAAAAGAATGAACGGTCCATATTGAATTTAATGTAAGTAAAAAAGCACGGACTAAAACCTGATTTCTGAGTAGTGAATTCAAGGTATAAATGAACTAAAACCTGAGCAGTGAATTTCATGGACTTGTACTCCTCCCATGTGATCCCAGAATTCACATCCTCTCTTTTCTTCAGGATTGCTACATGCTCCTCCTGCAAGAAGGAAAGCTTTATCTACTGCTACTATCTTTGCCGTTTGACCGTCAAATTCAACCATTTGACATAGTTAGATCTACTGACAATGAGCACAAGATCGATAAAGTTCATAGAGCAAGCGTCACAAGCAGTAAAATTCACTTGTAAGAGTAGCACAAATAAGTACTAACCGTGAGTGCTTCTACTACATTGGGGTGGTCGGTGAGGAACTTCATAGCGACCGTGAGAGTTGACGATATAGTCGCGAAGCTAGCGAACAAGAGCGCAGCCACAAAGTCTACAGCAAATTTCTCTTCTATTATCCCCCTTCCACTCTGTAGCTCATCAACCACCTCGTCGAGGAAATCATCGTGTCGCTTTTCAGGTGTACTGAGCCTTTCTTTCAGTAAGTCCTTCAATACATTCTGCACGTTTTTCCTTCCCTACAGAAGCATCATGGTGCATAAGATCGTGCAGTGTGTTAACCATTTTTTATGGCATCCTCTATGTTTGTGTTAAGGTACCTAATATTCAATCTGCTTGATGACGTGCGTATAAATGGTATTTATACCTGTATGCATCCGTAGAATGTTGTCCCAGGGAAATATAGCGGGAAGGAGATCAATCCTTGGAAGAAGGAATCGAAGTTCTTTTTCAGTTTCCTTGACCTCTCAGGGTCGAAACCGATCAACTTCTTGGCCATCAAATCAAAGATCATCTGCATGGCAGCAAGGCAAAGAGACGCTTTTGGTGTCACGACGCATGGCTGCCATTAACCAATGTATGCGTGCAGTATGCAACATCCGCTGAAACTACGGAGTCTAGCCTTAACTTACGTTGGCCACGGCGTCCTTCACCTCGATGCTAGGCCCCGTGGCCCAGGCCTCGAGGCTCTGCCTCACGTTGCGCTCCATCTCGGCGAGGAGCGCGTCCCTGAGGCTCTCGAGGCCGAAGAGCCTGGAGGCTAAGCTCCGGACGTACTTGTGGACGGAGCCGTGGTTGGAGGCGATGCTCTCCCTGCCGAAGATGCCGTTGGTGGTGTCCGGGTACCAGCTCCGGAACAGCCTGCCTTCTTGCTGGAAGATGAAGCGGTTCACCTCGGCGTCCATGGAGACCACCACCGGCTGCCCCACCAGACTGGTCTTGAACAGCGGGCCGTACCTGCATGGTTGCATGCGCAGATGGAGAAAAACGTTGGTTGAGGTGGATCACCGGTCACTAGGCATGAAAGTGGTCGCGGACTGTCCACGTACCGGCGGTCACAATTTACGGCGACCCATTACTGCACAAGCGTGACTTGCCGATTTGCCCGGCACGTTCTCTTTGCCCCAGCATGCTTTGTTAGTAAAGGGGTGGCAATGAGGCCTATTCCCCATTCCCCGACAGCGAATTCTCCTATTCGGGGAAAGGAATATGATAGTTTTCTTCCCCGTGGAGATAAAAATGGGGAAATATATCCCCATCGGGGGACTCGGGTCCAGAGGCGTTCTCGGGCTTCCCATCCCCGGTCCTCGGCCTAGGTTACAGTTCACTAGTGTAGTGTCTCTTTATACTCTGTAGTCTGTAACCCAAATTCCCCAATCACCATATGCTTCGCCCTCAACATCCGTCGCCGGGTCACGCCGTCCCTCCAGATCTACTGCTGGACCGCCACAGGTAGATAGGAAGATCTGTGGCACTCAGCTCCCTCGGTCTCCTTCTTCAACCTTGGAATCCCAGTGTCTCCTTCCTCACTACGGTCCGCAGGGGTGAAATCGGGTCGGGTACTACCCAACGGGTACCCGACCCGGTTTAGATCGGGTTATGGAAAACCCGATTTTTTTTGTACCCATCGGGTTCGGGTTCGGATTCGGGTATTACCCGTTCGCGTCTGCTCGGGTTCGGGTCGGATATGGGACGGGTGATACCCGAAATTTTCGGTTCGGGTTCGGATACCCTATCGGGTATCCGTTTTTCTACCCGATAGCAGCTGAGCTTTGAGAGGATTCGATGATATGGTCTTCCGTCACTCCAGATTTTGTGAGAATTTTTCTGTGCAATGGGTTATCAGTTATCTTGATAATGTATAAATTTCGGTTTAAAATAATTTTCACATATTTTATTAAAATTATGACAATGTGCTCTGCACAATTTTCTGATTTCTGAATTTGATTTATCAGACAATATAAATATTTTCAGATATTTTTGAAACTTTATTTTTCAAATATATTTGAGAAAATTATTATTATGTAAAATTTTAAGCTCAAGATATTTCTCCAGGATTTTATAAAAATTCTGACATTACATTTTACAGAATTTACTAGCTTCTGTTTTTGAATTATTTGGAGCCATATCCAACCTGTTAATTTCTTAATATTTTTACCAGAGGTAAATAATGTATTAAGGGTGCTTTGGTAAATTTTCCAGCTTAATATAAGTAGCGAATATTTTTCATTAATTCGGATGATACACTGTTTCTAGTCAAAGTTGATCTTTTCCAATATTAATAATTTTTACCATGCTGTAAAAATAAAATTCACCAGGTAAAAAGTTTACCTGGGGGTTTAAAAATTTTAATATAAATTTTTCAAGATTTTACTTTTACCTTTTTACTATTATCCATTCATCAATTCCCTTTACTGATTTTTCTTACATAGCACAATTCCAATGAAAATTCAAATAAAACCAATAATACCAAGAAAACTCAGAAATAATAACATTCAAATTCAAAATATTTATTTTTATTTAAATGCATTTTTAGGGATGTTACACCCAAATTCAAACATCATTATACCGTAAATATTCCTTTAGGCGATTTTGTAGTCATGAGGATTTTTGTATGCATCAAAATCTCTGAACTTACATATAGTTCAGTAACTACTTAAATGATAATTATTACTCTCTGGTATCTACAAGATTAAAATTTTACATTCTTGATGGACTATTTGTGTAAATGGACTTTATGTTAGACTTTATGTTTGAATTATTTGTATTTGGTGTATTTATGTTAGGATTATGTCTCCAGTTATGTATTAGTTAGGACTTTATGTTTGAGTTATTTGTACTCCGTGTATTTGTGTTAGGATTATGTCTCCAATTATGTGTTAGTTAGGTTATTTTCATCGTATGCTTTAATTTATGTATTTTATATGCTACCCGATTTAGTATCCGGTATCCGTTCACTATCCGTCCGTATGATACCCGATTACCGTTTTCTACCCGACCATTAATATCCGTATCCGTTCCGACTATCCGACCGTATTCTAGTCTTACCGTATCCGATCCGATATCCGACAAAATAAATTAGGGTAGGATATGGGATGATCCCTATCCGATCCGTATCCGATCCGTTTTCACCCCTAACGGTCCGTCTCTCTCTCTCTCTCTCTCTCTCTCTCTCTAATTGCTGTCAATAGGTACTATTGTTTGTATTGTAGCATAAATTTGGTGATGAAGATGAATTGCAAATTTGTAAGATGAATCTGGATACATGAAACTGGAAATGTTGAATTATAATTGATTAATTGTTAACTACATATGTGATTGTACTGAAATGCCATCACTGAAAAACACATAACGAATCTGAAATACCTTAGTTCACAATTTTAATCGGGTATGGCTCCCCGTGGGGATCTGAAGCCCCGACGGGGGGCGGGGAACGGGGTGGGGTGTTCCCTGATCCAGGTTCTAGGCCGGGGAACAAGATTTTTGTTGTTATCGGTGACGGGAATGGGGGGTTCTCCCCAGCGGGGAACGTCCCCATTGCCACCCCTTGTTACCCTCAAAAGTTTGTCATCTCTCGCTCACGGAACGTACATAGCCGATCGATCTCTGCATCATCTTTATTTTTAGAAGCTACTTGGTCCTTGTTAAGGCATGCACTGCAGCCAACCTAAGCTAGGAACTAACCATTGTTGTGGTGTATATATATATACACACACACAGTACTACATATTTCCAGTCTACTTTTGTAGTACGATGTACTAGCTTAGCTTAGTTACCTCTTCAACCTTTGCTTGTAGAAGCCTGGGACGTCCAGAGAAGGGCTTGGCGTGAAGTACTGGAAGGTCTCACCAACAACAGGGAAGCCCATGGAGCCAGGAGGGAGCCTTCCAGTGTTGCATGGGGATGTGGGATTCATCCACTTGTATACACAGTGTACCAGCCACCCTACAACAAGTGCAGCAAAGCCACAGAGAGATGCATATGGCACTTGCAAACCGTCCATCTCCAAGCTAGTGATATGTATTCTGGATGAGAGTAGCTTCTAGCTTTGCACGCATAGTATGTGTGGATCGAGATCTGTAGGCCTGTGTTTATATAGGCAACAAGTGCTCTCCCTGCGGTGCGCGTACGTCGTCCGGGTCCCAGCTGGTTTTATAATTCACATTGATTTTTTTAGAGAAATTTTACGGTAGATAACATAGGTAGTAAGTAGTGGCAGTAGAAATTAAATCTAACCATCTATTCTTTAAGGATATTTTAGACTTTTTCTATCCATTCATCAGGAGTATTTGACTTTTTCTAATTTGTTCACAGTTTTGGGTTTACCGAATTGATTTCAACCATTAAATTCAAAGGATTAGACGGTTTATATTGATTTTAATTCACTGTAAAAGAGCTCTTTTTATAACTCATGCTCTGCTTTAATACAGACAAAAGATTGTGCAGACGTTCATATTATACATATCTGGGAGTTGCAAATTCGAAAGATAATTGCAAAGAGTATTATTGTGATGATACAAACTGTGGCACGAAGTAGTGACAATTTGTTGATTGTTAGCAAACATCAACTGCTCCTTTTGCCAGCCGATGAGCTGCTTCGTTTGCTTCTCTTGGAATGTATATGTATACTATATATTAAAGTGGGTAGGATTGAAGAGCAATGTGAGGTGCCGCCTCACCCCTCGCGGAAAGGCTCTTCGGAAAATTAGAAATTGCGTTTAGGTTCTTTCAACGGTTTTTAATAAAATAGACTCAAAAAATATTAAAATTACGTTTAGATCCTTCCACGGTTTACATTTAGATCCTCCCAGTGGTTTTTAGTGGAATGGATCCGAAAAAAAAAATACTTTAGGTCCCTCTACAGTTAAAAAAACACATATTCGTCGAAGGTTTATAGCAACCTATGGATTCGCCAATGGGTCATAACCGCGGTTTTCTAAAAAATACACAGATTCGTCGAAGGTTTATAACAGCCCATAGATTCGCCGACGGGTCCTAATCGCAGTTTTCTTAAAATAAATACAGATTCGTCAAAGATTTATAACAACTCATTGATTCGCCAACGGATCTTACCGACCCATTTTTTTAAAAAATGTGAAAACCAAAAATATAACTAAATTTATCTAATTTTACATATTACATCATCGTGCGCAACACAACGTAACGCGTTATTCTGGCTAGTGATATATCATGCTCGATAACACTAGTGTAGAGCTAGGCATTGGGTTGGCTCATGGCATGACAGACACGATATAGTTGAAGTACGGCATGCGTATGGACCAGATCGATACGGTATGAATGATATGGTTGTACCGGGTCTCGGGGTCAGATACGATGGACGGCACAGCCCGCCATTATAAGCTATGTTTGGGCTAACACGATATGAAACTGGCCCGATGACCCAAGCATGCACGATACGCGACAGGGCGCTCTACCGCAATATTGCATCAAGTTGTGACTCGCTCTATAGTCAGTGTCTTTTGCGGTCCTCACATGTAGAGAAAGAAAATACAATAGAAATACTAAAAGATGGAGAATAAAACTGGAGAGTACATATTCATTGACACTGAGCATATGCACCGAGCCGCTCCGCACTGAGATATTCCATACTGACTATAAAGTTTTTAACGAGATAGTAACTCTGTACATATTCAAAAATAAATAAAAATTACTTCATTTTCTCCAATATTTGTATCCACTGCCTCAGCTCTGTGTTTCGCTAGCTCATTTCCTCTTGTCGCAATAGTGCAAATGGGTTGGATCTAGACCGGCATGGCATAAAGTCGACACGAATCGCAAATGGGTTGTGTCTAGACTTGCCAAAGACGAGTCGCCAGCACATGTAACACGATACAGTGAGGCAAGTAGGACTGTGGCAACACTGCACGGTTTAGGCATGTGGCCCGATAGATCCATTCCGTGTCGCCTCGATCCGGCACGACGCCCAACTCTACACTAGCATACTAGAATGATCAGGTTTAACGACGACCCCGATTAACTCCTAAATGCACGTTTAGAAATCAACCAATTAATGCGATCATCGACCAAGCGATAGAACAAGCTAGCCCCAGTTAACATTGCTTCCGATCTATGAAGGCCAACTCGAAGTTTGTAGTTGACTCAACACACATGCGTATAATGCCCTGACAGCAACCATGGTGCAAGTATGAGCTGCGGCCCGCCGACGCATGCGGAGATAGGGATAAGCGGGACAGCTAACAAGGTCGAACACATTGTAGTACTACATGCGTTTTAGGATTTTGTAAATTAAACAAGGCATGTGTATAAATAATCTAATCGTCTTTTCCTTTATTAGCTTACTTATTGTTGTTGGATAATATGTATTACTATATTCCACAGTAATAGATAATATTAGAAATAATGAATGATAGAGATATATAAAGAAAAAAATAGTTAAAAGTTGTTTCAAAATTATAGAATAGCATATTTAGAAACAAAATTTAAAAGCTAGAATAATATGTATTCATGAACAGAGGGAGTAATAGGCAATGCATCAATCCCTGTGCAAATCGAACTGTCACAAACATTGATTTAGATTTAAGAAATCACCAGGCCACTTGCAAATAAACAGAAAAGAAAATTGACTAAGTCGCACGATATATATGCCGACAAAATTTTCATGCCAAAGCAAGCTCAATGTACGTGCAGCATATCAGGCAACGTGTGTGCGAGGTTAAAGCCAACTTGGTTGTAGCTTTCACCCAATATACGCTATGGACTGTGGAGTAGTATACTTGATTTCATAATATTATATACTATGTCAAGATCAATCGCAGCCGCATGCTGGCCTAGGTACTACTCTAGCTTGTACTAAACAAAACTGAGTAGCTCCTTCTCGGAAAGATATCCAATGCAGTTATATAACGACTATAATTTGATAGTTTTAGATCAATGTTCAGAACTATCCGGTGGTTGTTTAACTTACGGTCGCATTATGACTACACAAAAATTCTATCTCTACTACTTACACTGCATTTCTATATATCAATATATGCCCTTGGCATTATTTGTATCCCTAGATCGCCAGCTACATGTAGTAATGACGAACTCAAACATTGGATTAATTATAAGAGAGTGATACATGCCATCAAACGTAATCCCAACTGTACATTCCAAATTGTTCAAAAATTATTTATTGAGTTGCCAAAATATTCTCTTGAATTTATCAGGAATTTTCAGAATTTTCTGCAATAAAGAAAATACCTTTTCACACTTTCTGACATATATTTCTAAATTTTAAAAATTATTTCAAAACTAAGAAAAATATAAATATATTTTAGTTAGGTTCTAAATAACATAAAGTGCTTTTCCAAAAATGTTTATGAATTTTGGACTCGGGATGCTATTTTGCAAAAACAAACATTTTACCTTGTAATAAAAACAGTAGCGATAAAATAATTTCTGAGAAAAATAAAAGACTGCTAAAATTCTGGAGAATTTACGAAAACATCAGTACTAGGTTAGGTGACTTCACAAAAAGTTTCATAATTGTTAAGTCCCTATATCTATGCCTAAAAATTCATGCAAAAATACTTGCCAAAACAAAATTTCAAATCCTCTCTTCTCTCCCTAACAACCTAGGTCAAAACATCAATCCTCTGAGCTGCTTTTAGCTGAACGATCGAGATGACGATCAAAGGAGGTGAATGATCTCAAAATAAAAATTTTCCTCAGACAAAGTGATCCGAACAAGTCTACACTATATAAAATAAAAATGGAGTAAGAAATTCAACTAAAACAGTCTTGACTGCTTAGGCCAGTAGCATCGAACTCAAGAACAACAGCAAGAACAGAGAGAAAAACAACATAAACTCAAAAGCCAAATTGATGCAACTTTTAATTGGCTGGACACAAACTCATGAATCTTGGTAGATGTGATCTTAAGGATGTCAGAAACTTATTCCAACCTTCAATCGCAAGGATTGACGTCAAAGTTCTGACCTTTTTGACCGAAAAGAGAAAACACACCAAGTTCAAACAAAACACAAGAACTTGATTTTGGACTTACTCATGGGGTTTTGATGATCAAGTTAATCTTGGATAACCTCCCACTTGTCACGGTAAGTAAGAACTCAAGTCAAAATTTTCGCAAACATGATCTATAAGAATAAATCACTCAGGAACACAAAATCGGTCTTTTGCAACAAAAACACAATGATTCTTCAAAAAAAGAAGCAATAGCATGTAGAAGGAGAGGAGGCAAATCCAGATTGCGTATAAGTAAATTGTAAGAATGTAAGTGTGGAATTTAAATGCTTGAAAATAAATTGCTGAATTTAATGTGAAATGTAAGGTGGAAAGTAAATTCAAGCATAAGGGAAATGTGTTTTAGATTTCTTGGAATGGAGGTTTACAAAGCCTCACTACAAAGTGGGCAAAGCTTAAAAGAGCACCAAAAATCTCAGAAACCTTCTAGAGGGGGAAGGCTACCCCTACTCCTTTATTTATACTACTCTCGAGTCACCCTCCACCCTTAGACGAGTTCCTTCTATCCTAAAGACCACCATCAAAGGTTAGGATTGACTTATTCACTCATAAATGGGTTAACCCGAAACCCACACACATATCAGGTTTTTGCATACTTTTCCAAGCGTACTAACTAGACCCGCTACTCTATCATCTAGACCGTGATCCAACGGCCCTCTTTGATCTGAGCAACTCCTAACTAGCATCTCATCCATTCCTTATCTTCTAGGTTTGCAATGACTCCGTCTCCAATCATCTTCAGTGATTCTCGACCGTTTGGACCTCCGACACACCTCGCCTAGTCCCGATCATCCTCCGCCTCACCATGATCTAGCACCGTCGTCCTGCAACCTTGAAAAAGAAGAAAAACACATCACATAGTATTGCCCAAAATGATATATAATAAATCTCACACAAATTCAAAATACATATCCCAAGCACATCGAATAACTCAACTCAGAGTCGAGTCAACGAGTCGACATCGAGTAACTTGTGGCTAACCCAAGAATACAACATGGGTTGATGGCAGGGTGCTCGACCCGGCAATATTCCTACTCGATACTTAGCGGTTGCTAATCTACTCGAATCATTCGACCAAAAGCCGGCGAGACATTACTCGACCATTTCAGAATTTGGCAGTAATCGACCAAGCGTCTGCTTGACTTGGCAACATTCCTACTCAAAACTTAGAGATTTCCAATCTTACTCGACTCATTCGATCACAAGCCAGCGGGGCATTACTTGACTAAGCCAGAATTTGACAGTAATCAACCAAGCTAGAACTTGGCAGCCTCAACTCAAATTGCTTCAAATTGAAAATCCAATTTAAATCAAACTCAAACCAGAGTATAACATGCTCAAATTTAGTCAAATACTCATCACCAACATCGGTAGACCTCCACATAGTCTTTTAATCTCTCCCTTGATGAGTATATTAATAAACAACAAAAGGCATAAATTTTGAGTTTGAAAGAGAGAGAGAGAGTAAGAAAGCAATTTGAATGCAAAGCCAAATTTGGTCCAAACAGCAAGAAGTAAGATCATAACCAAGTTAGTTAGAAGGATTTTTAAAGCAAAACAAAAGAAAGAGTAAGTTTTCCACAAAGGCGTTAAAATCCAATCAAGACTCACAAAAAATTCAACTATGCTTACGATCCTAAGAATTTTTAAATTTTTCACCAAAATCATAAGAACCAAAATGCAATTCCATTTTAATCTTTTAATGATGTCTTTTCTACAATTTATCCCCCTTTTGGCAATATAGGCATCAAGATGGCATTTTTCTCCCCCGTTGTATGATATGCATTTTAAGAGTTTTGAAAATTATCCACGTGATTCAAAATGACAAGTTATGACATCAAGCTAGTCAATTAAAGATTATGCTAAATTAAGACATGTCCATGTGCAAATAACAAGTTTTGTTAGCAAACTTAGTTTTGAATATGTCATTTTAGCAAGATTTAACAAATGCAACAATTAGCATTTGTTTCAAAACTAGAAGCAAAACTACTCAAAGGATCAAATGGAAAACCTAGAGTTCAACTTAGCCAACACTTTGGGAAATCTAGAAGTGCATAAAAGATCCCTTGAGCTCATTTTTCATTTAGTGCAAATTTTTTTTCAAGATCTTAAAAGACATAGCAGGGTGCAAATGTTTGACATTATTTGCATTCTTTACCCACTTATGTTTTTTTATATTTACATTTTTCAAATGTAATTAACTCAAGCCATATTCTACCATCTCAAGAAAGATTCTTAAGAGGATGGTCTCGGTTATACACGATATATTTCAAGTTCATCCTAAGTGCAATGGGAAGTCATCTTGTGAATGCGAGGTGTTGAGTCTAATGCACACAAAAGAGTCAATTTTTATTTTAGCATATATGAGCAAATGAAGAACTCGGTATGGATCAAACTAATTTCACTCAAGTTGCTATAGAGACTCTAGAGAACTCCAAAATTTCACAAAACATGGCAAATACCCTAGAGAAGAAATTTAGCAAGTAAAAGCAAAAAGTTTCATCAAGCTTTTAGCTTATTTTTAATTTTAGCAAGTTTAGTAAGATAAATAAACTTGGACATATCTAAGTTAGTGATTTTCATTAGAAGAGCAGCAAGGTGCATAGCATGGATAATAACCCATTTGTATAATAGACAAAGCTCATAAGACGAAAATGAAGTCTACATGCAATGCATGAAGCGATTCTCAAAACTCTCTCAACAAGTGAATCAATTTTAAGTCCAAATCTTATTCATGTTGAGTTATTATGAAAATTACGCTTAAGAAAGATCCCAAAGAACTCAATCAAAACCGAAACACGGAATGAAGAGAAGAAATTGAGAAACTGCAAACTGAGTGGCTATAGAGCATAGAAAAGATAGTAGAGAACACTATGGCTCAGATTCGCTCTCATCTTTCCAAATGATTGACATAATGAAACTGTCTTTAGATCCCAAGCTAAGGAATGCACACAGATTCTATCTATTCAGGGGACCCAATACTTGCTAGACTTATAAGACTGCGAGAGAACTCAACCTAACTAATTATGCATGATAGCAACCTAAAACATAAGATGGGAGGACCATGCAAAGCATGCCAGAAGTCTAAGTGAAGTGAACTCAAAACAAGAAAATAAACCCATAAACACCCAGAAGATGCAAAAAAAGAAAATACTAGAAGAAAGCATATAATACATAATATACAGATCAGCTCCCCATCATGATAAGCTATAAGGACTCATAACTCTAAGCTCACTCCTCAAGGCAACAAATCTGGAGTATCCTTGGTGAAGATATCGGCTATCTGGTGGACACTCTACAACTGAAGTGCGATATCTCCCTTCTCCACATGGTCACTAAGAAAGTGATATCTAATATCAATATGCTTGGTCTGGGAATGATGCACTGGTTTCTTAACAATGCAAATAGTAGAAGTATTGTCACAGAAAAGTGGAACACTCTCAATCGCTAAACCATAGTCACGCAGAGTCAATCGCATCTAAAGCACCTAACTACGTCAATTAGCTGCAGTAACATACTCAGCCTCTGCGGTGGACTGTGCAATCCTAGACTACTTCCTAAACGACCAAGAAACAAGAGAAGTACCAATGAATTGACAAGTACCAGAAGTGCTCTTCATATCTATCTTACAACCAGCAAAGTCTGCATCAAAAATGCTCGAAGGGACATACAAGAAGAGAAAGAGTATCAAATACCATAATCAATGGTAGCTTGAAGGTACTTGAAGATACGCTTCATCGCTTGGTAGTGAGAAGCACGAGGAGAAGCCTGAAATCGAGCTCACAGACACATAACAAAATGTATGTCCGACCTCGAGGCAGTGAGGTACAGGAGTGAGCCGATCATACTCCGAAACTCCTTTTGATCAACAAGCTCACTATCCTCGTCAGGCTCGAGAACAGCAGTGGTAGCCATAGGAGTCATCACCGGCTTCCCGTCAGACATATCGAAGTGTTTCAGGAGGTCTCGAGTGAACTTGCCTTGATGTAAGAAGGCACCATCCCAAGTGTGCTTGATTTGGAAGCCGAGGAAGTAGCTCAACTCGCTCATCATACTCATCTTAAACTCTGTGCTCATCACTTTTGAAAACCGAGACACAAGAGAATGCGAAGAGCCACCAAAGATAATATCGTCCTCATAAATCAACGAGGAGAAAATAAGAACTCGATGTCCGATGAACAGGGTTTTGTCTACTATACCCATTTTGAACCCATAGTCAAAAAGATAGGACTTTAACCTCTCATACCGCGCTCTAGGGGTTGCTTAAGTTCATACAAAGCTTTAGAAAGCTTGAAGACATGGCTCGGGTACTTGGGGTTCTCAAATTCTAGAAGATGGAGAATAAGGACTAGAGAGTACATATTCATTGACACCGAGCACGTGCCTCGAGCCGCTCCATTCTAAGATATTTCATACTGACTGTAAGGTTTTTAACGAGATAGTAACTCTGTACCTATTCAAAAATAAATAAAATTACTTCATTTTCTCCCATATTTGTATCCACTGCCTCAACTCCATGCTTCTCTAACTCTTTTCCTCTTGTCGCAATAGTGCAAATGGGTCGGTATGGACCAACATAGTATGAAGTCGGCATGAATCGAAAATGGACCGTGTCTAGACTTGCCAAAGACGAGTCTCGCCAAAGATGTGCAAAGACGATACGGCAAGAGTAAGATCGTGGCGACATTACACTTGTTTAGGCATGCGGCTCGATAGACTCATGCCTTATCAAATCGGCCCGCACGACGCCCAACTCTACACTAGCGTATTAGAATGATTAGGTTTAACGACGACCCGATTAACTCCTACTAGTAAGGGTAACACGCTACGCTGCGTCGTGCACGATGATGCAACGTGTAAAATTCGGAAAATTTAGTCGTATTTTGGTTTTATTTTTTTAAAAAATGGGTCGTTAGGATCCAAAGAATAATGTATGGGTTGCTATAAACTTTCGATTTAATCTATGTTTTTTAAGAAAACCACAGTTTGAACCCATCGGCGAATCTATGGGCTACTATAAACTTTCGACGAATCTATATTTTTTAAGAAAACCGCAGCTGTTTTTTTTAACGTAATTCGAGAAATCTGATCGTATTTTGAGTTTTCATATATTTTTTAAATGAATCGTTAAGACCTGGCGGCGAATCCGTCTTTTGCTATAAACCTTCGATAAATCTATGTTTTTTGTCGAGACATATCTTTATTTTTGAGTCTCGCTTCTCTAAAAACCGCTCAAAGGAGCCAAACGTAAACCGTAGAGGAACCTAAAGTAATATATTTTTTCGGCGTCTGCTCCGCTAAAAACCACGAGGATGACCTAAATGTAAACCGCAGAGGGACTTAAACGTAATTTTGAATTTTTTTCAGATCTATTTTATTAAAAATATTCGAATGGATCTAAACGTAATTTCTAATTTTTTTAGAGAACCTCTCTATGAGAACAGACACGTGGCATAGAGGAGGAGCCGACAAACCTCACCACTTTAATATATAAATATACATTGCTTCCGATTTATAAAGGCCAACTCGAAGTTTGTAGTTAACTCAACACACATAACTAACCTATTAAAGCCGAAGGAATTGCAGCGCATTCGCCCGCCACGTCATCCGAATTTTTGCGACCATCCATCTCATGCGCCAAAGACCGATCGACTTGTCCCATCGCGTCCCCGAGACCAACCCCCGCTCCCTTCTTCGCAGATTTTTGCACGTCGTCGCTTCCATCCTTCTAGAGCCCTTCACGCACATCTGCTTCCTGGACGCTCTTGCCGAGGCAAGGTTCGCCTACCTCCCTTCTCCCCTGACCGCTCCACCAGCTTGCCTCGCGCGTTTCGTCCATCCACCCCTTCACGATGACGCGAGCACATACATACATATACACAACTGCTCAACCACCACCTCCTCCTCCTGCTTCGCATCGAATCCCACCATGCCCTAGCCCAAATCCACAACCTCCCTCGGTGGCGTTGTCAAGGTTGGAACCGACTGCAGCTCTTTCCAAACCTCGAGGCACGCCCACTACCGATTTGGCGACCGTTCTTCGCAGGATCGAACAGGCAGGTAAAATCCCCTTCCCTTCCTTGCTTTTCTGATTTGCCACGGTTTTTCGATGCCTTTGGGGGTGATCTGTGGCTGGTTTTTACTGTTGTTGTGCTTTCTTTGGACAATTGCAATTTGAGGCCGATTCTTGGTGGATCGGCTTAGCCAACACTTTGGGAAATCTAGAAGTGCATAAAAGATCCTTTGAGCTCATTTTTCATTTAGTGCAAATTTTTTTCAAGATCTTAAAAGACATAGCAGGGTGCAAATGTTTGACATTATTTGCATTCTTTACCCACTTATGTTTTTTTATATTTACATTTTTCAAGTGTAATTAACTCAAGCCATATTCTACCATCTCAAGAAAGATTCTTAAGAGAATGGTCTCGGTTATACACGATATATTTCAAGTTCATCCCAAGTGCAATGGGAAGCTGTCTTGTGAATGCGAGGTGTTGAGTCTAATGCACACAAAAAGAGTCAATTTTTTATTTTAGCATATATGAGCAAATGAAGAACTCAGGTATGGATCAAACTAATTTCACTCAAGTTGCTATAGAGACTCTAGAGAACTCCAAAATTTCACAAAACATGGCAAATACCCCTAGAGAAGAAATTTAGCAAGTAAAAGCAAAAAGTTTCATCAAGCTTTTAGCTTATTTTTTAATTTTTAGCAAGTTTAGTAAGATAAATAAACTTGGACATATCTAAGTTAGTGATTTTCATTAGAAGAGCAGAAGGTGCATAGCATGGATAATAACCCATTTGTATAATAGACAAAGCTCATAAGAGAAAATGAAGTCTACATGCAATGCATGAAGCAGATTCTCAAAACTCTCTCTCAACAAGTGAATCAATTTTAAGTCCAAATCTTATTCATGTTGAGTTATTATGAAAATTACGCTTAAGAAAGATCCCAAAGAACTCAATCAAAACCAGAAACACGGAATGAAGAGAAGAAATTGAGAAACTGCAAACTGAGTGGCTATAGAGCATAGAAAAGATAGTAGAGAACACTATGGCTCAGATTCGCTCTCATCTTTCCAAATGATTGACATAATGAAACTGTCTTTAGATCCCAAGCCCCCCCCCCCCCCCCCCCCCCCCCCCCCCCACTAGCGTACTAGAATGATTAGGTTTAACGACGACCCCGATTAACTCCTACTAGTAAGGGTAACACGCTACGCTGCGTCGTGCACGATGATGCAACGTGTAAAATTTGGAAAATTTGGTCGTATTTTCGGTTTTCGAATTTTTTTTAAAAAAATGGGTCGTTAGGATCCAGCAGCGAATGTATGGGTTGCTATAAACTTTCGACGAATCTATGTTTTTTTTAAGAAAACCACAGTTTGAACCCATCGGCGAATCTATGGGCTACTATAAACTTTCGACGAATCTATATTTTTTAAGAAAACCGCAGCTGTTTTTTTTAACGTAATTCGAGAAATCTGATCGTATTTTGAGTTTTCATATATTTTTTTTAAATGAATCGTTAAGACCTCGGCTGAATCCGTTAATTTGCTATAAACCTTCGATAAATCTATGTTTTTTGTCGAGACATATCTTTATTTTTGAGTGCGCTTCTCTAAAACCGTTCAAAGGAGCCAAACGTAAACCGTAGAGGAACCTAAAGTAATATATTTTTTCCAAGGTCCGTTCCGCTAAAAACCACGAGGATGACCTAAATGTAAACCGCAGAGGGACTTAAGCGTAATTTTGAATTTTTTCAGATCTATTTTATTAAAAATATTGAATGGATCTAAACGTAATTTCTAATTTTTTAGAGAACCTCTCTATGAGAACAGACACGTGGCATAGAGGAGGAGCCGACAAACCTCACCACTTTAATATATAAATATACATTGCTTCCGATTTATAAAGGCCAACTCGAAGTTTGTAGTTAACTCAACACACTAACTAACCTATTAAAGCCGGAAGAATTGCAGCGCATTCGCCGCACCGTCATCCGAATTTTTGCACCATCCATCTCATGCGCCAAGACCGATCAAGCTTGCCATCACGCGTCCCGAGGACCAACCCGCCGCTCCTTCTTGCAGATTTTTGCCGTCGTCGCTTCCATCCTTCTAGAGCCCTTCACGCACATCTGTTCCTGCGCTCCTGAGAAGCAAGGTTCGCCTACCTCCTTCTCCGACCGCTCCACGACTTGCCTCGCGCTTGTCCATCCACCCCTTCACGATGACGCGAAGCACATACATACATATACCAGTTGCTCAACCACCACCTCCTCCTCGCCGCCGAATCCCACCATGCCCTAGCCCAAATCCACAACCTCCCTCGGTGGCGTTGTCAAGGTTGGAACCGATGCACTCTTTCCAAACCTCGAGCACGCCCACTCGATTTGGCGACGTTCTTCGCAGATCGAAGGCAGGTGAAAATCCCCTTCCCTTCCTTGCTTTTACGATTTGCCCGGTTTTTCGATGCCTTTGGGGTGATCTGTTGGTTTTTCTTGTTGTTGTGCTTTTTGGACAATTGCAATTTGAGGGCCGATTCTTGGTGGATCGGCCAGGTAGGGTTTCAAGCTGCGTTCATGGAGTAGCCTTTGATGGGGTTCCTGGAATGCCTAGCGCTTATGTTATTTTGTTTCTTGATTTTTGTTGATTTGATGTTGCCATGGGACGGAGTGGTATGAGTATCTCCTGGCCTCCGCCAGACTTAATCTCTGCCGAGCCTGAGGAAAAGTGGGGAGGAGGATGAGTCTCTGCTCCTCACCATGGATGTCGGCACGAGTCACACCAGCCTCACCATGAATGTCGCGCGTGGAGTCACACCAGACGATTAATCTTTTTGCCCACTTCAGCCTCGTTCTTGCGTTTCTACATCTAGACCCCAAAGAGGTTCTTGATTGCTACTCCTTCTTTCCCTTCCTGATTCGCCTCATCCTTTTCAGATTTGCTGTTTCTTCCTCTCCTTTTCTCTACATTCGATCAGACTGGGTTCCATTCGCAAGTTCACGCCTGGTCTTCGAGTATTGTACTTCCCAGCGCCTTACATGCCTCGCCTCAAGGTCCATGTTCGACGTATCCGATCCCCAATCCCCATGGCGCTCGGTCTAGGGCATTACTCCACCTCTTGACATTGAAAATTGAAAATGTATTACCGTGCTTCTTTCGAAGTTCGCACTTGTTTTCGATCGTATTGAGTCGGATACATTTTGAGTTCAAGGATGCGACTTACATTTTGAGTTCAATCTTCTTTGTGCTAACCAAATGCAGTGACCCTCTGACTTGATTCTTGAAAAGTAAAATCGAAGTTCTTTTGCGAGGAGAAGTATAAGCAAATATTGAAGTTGGAGATAAATAACATTATTCTCTTGAATGTATATCTGAGAACATGTGTTATTGGTAAATTTTAGTTTTGAGGATTTGATTAGCAGTGACTAAAGGAAACATCATCGATGAGGACTATTCCTTCTTGGTTGTCTCGCTAATCTGATCGCTCTAGAGACCGATGAGGGGAACCGGTGTTAAGACTTACGGGATGGGTTTCTTTAAGGATCTAAATTAAAAACATAAGCTTATATGTTAGCTACGCTAACCATTCCTGCTATATATGTTTTGGTTATCTGTTCTTTGCAATTCCATTTTAATCTTTTAATGATGTCTTTTCTACAATTTATCCCCTTTTTGGCAATATAGGCATCAAGATGGCATTTTTCTCCCCGTTGTATGATATGCATTTTAAGAGTTTTGAAAATTATCCACGTGATTCAAAATGACAAGTTATGACATCAAGCTGGTCAATTAAAGATTATGCTAAATTAAGACATGTCCATGTGCAAATAACAAGTTTTGTTAGCAAACTTAGTTTTGAATATGTCATTTTTAGCAAGATTTAACAAATGCAACACTTAGCATTTGTTTCAAAACTAGAAGCAAAACCACTCAAAGGATCAAATGGAAAACCTAGAGTTCAACTTAGCCAACACTTTTGGAAATCTAGAAGTGCATAAAAGATCCTTTGAGCTCATTTTTCATTTAGTGCAAATTTTTTTTCAAGATCTTAAAAGACAAAGCGAGGTGCAAAAGTTTGACATTATATGCATTCTTTACCCACTTATGTTTTGTTTTTTAAAATGTAATTGACTCAAGCCATATTCTACCATGTCAAGAAAGATTCTTAAGAGGATGGTCTCGGTTATACACGATATATTTCAAGTTCATCCTAAGTGCAATGGGAAGCTGTCTTGTGAATGCGAGGTGTTGAGTCTAATGCACACAAAAAGAGTCAATTTTTTATTTTAGCATATATGAGCAAATGAAGAACTCAGGTATGGATCAAACTAATTTCACTCAAGTTGCTATAGAGACTCTAGAGAACTCCAAAATTTCACAAAACATGGCAAATACCCCTAGAGAAGAAATTTAGCAAGTAAAAGCAAAAAGTTTCATCAAGTTTTAGCTTATTTTTTAATTTTTAGCAAGTTTAGTAAGATAAATAAACTTGGACATATCTAAGTTAGTGATTTTCATTAGAAGAGCAGCAAGGTGCATAGCATGGATAATAACCCATTTGTATAATAGACAAAGCTCATAAGACAGAAAATGAAGTCTACATGCAATGCATGAAGCAGATTCTCAAAACTCTCTCTCAACAAGTGAATCAATTTTAAGTCCAAATCTTATTCATGTTGAGTTATTATGAAAATTACGCTTAAGAAAGATCCCAAAGAACTCAATCAAAACCAGAAACACGGAATGAAGAGAAGAAATTGAGAAACTACAAACTGAGTGGCTATAGAGCATAGAAAAGATAGTAGAGAACACTATAGCTCAGATTCGCTCTCATCTTTCCAAATGATTGACATAATGAAACTGTCTTTAGATCCCAAGCTAAGCAATGCACACAGATTCTATCTATTCAGGGGGCCCAATACTTGCTAGACTTATAAGACTGCGAGAGAACTCAACCTAACTAATTATGCATGATAGCAACCTAAAACATAAGATGGGAGGACCATGCAAAGCATGCCAGAAGTCTAAGTGAAGTGAACTCAAAACAAGAAAATAAACCCATAAACACAGAAGATGCAAAAAAGAAAATACTAGAAGAAAGCATATAATACATAATATCTAGATCGCTCCCATCATGATAAGCTATAAGGACTCATAACTCTAAGCTCACTCCTCAAGGCAACAAATCTGGAGTATCCTTGGTGAAGATATCGGCTATCTGGTGGACACTCTACAACTGAAGTGCGATATCTCCCTTCTCCACATGGTCACTAAGAAAGTGATATCTAATATCAATATGCTTGGTCTGGGAATGATGCACTGGTTTCTTAACAATGCAAATAGTAGAAGTATTGTCACAGAAAAGTGGAACACTCTCAATCGCTAAACCATAGTCACGCAGAGTCAATCGCATCTAAAGCACCTAACTACGTCAATTAGCTGCAGTAACATACTCAGCCTCTGCGGTGGACTGTGCAATCCTAGACTACTTCCTAAACGACCAAGAAACAAGAGAAGTACCAATGAATTGACAAGTACCAGAAGTGCTCTTCATATCTATCTTACAACCAGCAAAGTCTGCATAAAAAATGCTCGAAGGGACATACAAGAAGAGAAAGAGTATCAAATACCATAATCAATGGTAGCTTGAAGGTACTTGAAGATACGCTTCATCGTTTGGTAGTGAGAAGCACGAGGAGAAGCTG
Organism: Guadua angustifolia; assembly: GCA_036346375.1. NCBI lineage: Eukaryota > Viridiplantae > Streptophyta > Magnoliopsida > Poales > Poaceae > Guadua > Guadua angustifolia. The sequence continues at coordinate 11,218,775 of CM070507.1, read as the reverse complement.
AAATCGAGCTCACGGACACATAACAAAATGTATGTCCGACCTCGAGCGTGAGATGCAGAGTGAGCCGATCATACTCAAAACTCCTTTTGATCAACAAGCTCACTATCCTCGTCGGGCTCGAAACGGCGTGCATGGTGTCATCACCGGCTTCCGTCGAGACATATCGAAGTGTTTAGAGGTCTCGAGTGAACTTGCCTTGATGTAAGAAGGCACCATCCCAAGTGTGCTTGATTTGGAAGCCAGGAAGTAGCTCAACTCGCTCATCATACTCATCTTAAACTCTGTGCTAAGTTGGAGATAAATAACATTATTCTCTTTGAATGTATATCTGAACATGTGTTATTGGTAAATTTTAGTTTTGAGGATTTGATTAGCGATGACTAAAGGAAACATCATCGATGAGGACTATTCCTTCTTGGTTGTCTCGCTAATCTGATCGCTCTAGAGACCGATGAGGGGAACCGAGTGTTAAGACTTACAGGATGGGTTTCTTTAAGGATCTAAATTAAAAACATAGCTTATATGTTAGCTACGCTAACCATTCCTGCTATATATGTTTTGGTTATCTGTTCTTTGCCCCTGAAACTACATTGCCTACCTGCAGGGTTGCATCGCCAAAATCCACCGTCGTTTTTTGTTTGACTTTGTTTCCTTTCTGAGAATTTTGCGGCACAAGAAATATAGATTTCATCATTTCCTCTAGAGAATTATAGAAATTGCATGTTGAAATGCTTCTTAAGACATTGCCATGTTTCTTTTTTCTGCTGCTGATTGTGTTCCTCTGTTTGCTTGGATTAGATCACGAGTGCCAATAGTGTTTAATGAGCTTTTGTTTGGATTTGATTCGTGATCGACTTAGAGTGGACAAATTGCCCTTTGCGAGTTATTTTGCATCGTCCTCTCTTTTTGATGTTCCCCTTTGATCTGGTTTCTATTTACTTTTATAGGTGTTCTTGTGCTTTGTTTTTGGTCGGTACATCTCTTAAGGATATTTCGGATATCGGTGAATAGACAAGATCTGCGTTGTTGAGTTTGTTGTTTCAGTATGTAGGTTACTAGATAGCCTACAATTGCTCGATATAATGCCTAAACCACTCAACCGAGCACCTTAATAAGGAGATTGAAGGGCACTGTTCCGATGCTTAAAACAACATGGTATGCCACCTCTGCTACTTGATCTTGTTTCTTCAATCTGTATATTAATTTCCTGGATTAATTGCCTTGGTCATTTGCGGTAGTGTGTGACCATCTATTTCATTCAATAGCTCCTTCCTTAATGCGATGACTCTTCCGATAGTTTTCTAAGCCCTCTATCAGTTTTGCAGATCTGTTGTATAGTATCACCCAGCTAATTTTAAACCTCTTTATTTGCTATACAGGCAAGAGTAATTAAAGGTTAGCTTTCTTTCTTTGTGTCTCGCTCATGCCTATTATATCTTTGATGATATTGACTACATAGTTTTAAAGTTCTGCCTAACAGTTTTATTGATGTGCAAAGTCTATTGTTGCGGTGATGCATCCATGGCATTGCAAACCAAATGCGAAGAAGACACTAGCTAAACTCATGGATTATACCGTTTTGTTGGTTATTTTCGAACCTAGCACTAAAATAGTTGGTCCTGTATTCCAAAAGCTCTTTTTGCCGATATGTTCATAAATCCTTAATTATTTCTACGCGGATCATTTCCGAAAGTACATGCCTATATGCCCATGCTTATGGCATTTTTATGGCTACTATTTTGTGATCCGTTGAAATCTATGCTCATCCGGATGAGGCACCACTTTGAGCATTATTACAAGATAGCGTGAATCAATAGAGATGTTGTGATTTGTAAGGCGTCTTTTCCGTCTTTTGACCAAGCTTTGTCAATCTGACATGATCGCAACAAAAACTTGCATAATGTAGTTTGTGTTGAGAGTTGATACATGGATCTTCGAGATAAAATATACAATCTTGTTTGGACCATCGTCGATCATTAATTTGTCATCCACTACGAGGAATCGATCGCAACAAACGTCGTCATTAAAACTCCTTTTGATCAACAAGCTCACTATCCTCGTCAGGCTCGAGAACAGCAGTGGTGTCATCACCGGCTTCCCGTCAGACATATCGAAGTGTTTCAGGAGGTCTCGAGTGAACTTGCCTTGATGTAAGAAGGCACCATCCCAAGTGTGCTTGATTTGGAAGCCGAGGAAGTAGCTCAACTCGCTCATCATACTCATCTTAAACTCTGTGCTCATCACTTTTGAAAACTGAGACACAAGAGAATGCGAAGAGCCACCAAAGATAATATCGTCCTCATAAATCTGAACGAGGAGAAAATAAGAATCCTGATGTCTGATGAACAGGGTTTTGTCTACTATACCCATTTTGAACCCATAGCTGAAAAGATAGGACTTTAACCTCTCATACCGTGCTCTAGGGGGCTGCTTAAGTTCATACAAAGCTTTAGAAAGCTTGAAGACATGGCTCGGGTACTTGGGGTTCTCAAATTCTAGAAGATGGAGAATAAGGACTAGAGAGTACATATTCATTGACACCGAGCACGTGCCCCGAGCCGCTCCATTCTAAGATATTTCATACTGACTGTAAGGTTTTTAACGAGATAGTAACTCTGTACCTATTCAAAAATAAATAAAAATTACTTCATTTTCTCCCATATTTGTATCCACTGTCTCAACTCCGTGCTTCTCTAACTCTTTTCCTCTTGTCGCAATAGTGCAAATGGGTCGGGTATGGACCAACATAGTATGAAGTCGGCATGAATCGTAAATGGACCGTGTCTAGACTTGCCAAAGACGAGTCTCGCCAGCATGTGCAGCACGATACGGTGGGCGAGTAAGATCGTGGCGACATTACACTGTTTAGGCATGCGGCCCGATAGACTCATGCCTTACCGAATCGGTCTGGCACGACGCCCAACTCTACACTAGCGTACTAGAATGATTAGGTTTAACGACGACCCCGATTAACTCCTACTAGTAAGGGTAACACGCTACGCTGCGTCGTGCACGATGATGCAACGTGTAAAATTCGGAAAATTTAGTCGTATTTTCGGTTTTCGAATTTTTTTTTAAAAAAATGGGTCGTTAGGATCCAAAGAAATAATGTATGGGTTGCTATAAACTTTCGACGAATCTATGTTTTTTTTAAGAAAACCACAGTTTGAACCCATCGGCGAATCTATGGGCTACTATAAACTTTCGACGAATCTATATTTTTTAAGAAAACCGCAGCTGTTTTTTTTAACGTAATTCGAGAAATCTGATCGTATTGTGAGTTTTCATATATTTTTTTAAATGAATCGTTAAGACCCGTCGGCGAATCCGTCGGCTGCTATAAACCTTCGATAAATCTATGTTTTTTTGTCGAGACATATCTTTATTTTTGAGTCTGCTTCTCTAAAAACCGTTCAAAGGAGCCAAACGTAAACCGTAGAGGAACCTAAAGTAATATATTTTTTCCGGCGTCCGTTCCGCTAAAAACCACGAGGATGACCTAAATGTAAACCGCAGAGGGACTTAAACGTAATTTCGAATTTTTTTCAGATCTATTTTATTAAAAACATTCGAATGGATCTAAACGTAATTTCTAATTTCTTTAGAGAACCTCTCTATGAGAACAGACACGTGGCATAGAGGAGGAGCCGACAAACCTCACCACTTTAATATATAAATATACATTGCTTCCGATTTATAAAGGCCAACTCGAAGTTTGTAGTTAACTCAACACACATGCGTATAATGCCCTGACAGCAACCATGGTGCAAGTACGAGCTGCGGCCCGCCGACGCATGCGGAGATAGGGATAAGCGGGACAGCTAACAAGGTCAAACACATTGTAGTACTTCGATAATAATCTACATCGTATCAAAGTATGTGTATAAATAATCTAATCATCTTTTCCTTTATTAGCTTACTTATCGTTGTTGGATAATATGTGTTATTATATTCTACAGTAATAGATAATATTAGGAATAATGAACGATAGAGATATATAAAGAAAAAAACAGTTAAAAGTTGTCTCAAAATTATAGAATGATGTATTTAGAAATAAAATTTAAAATCTAAAATAATATGCATTCATGAACAGAGTGAGTAATAGGCAATGCATCAATCCCTGTGCAAATCGAACTGTCACAAACATTGATTTAGATTTAAGAAATCACCAGGCTACTTGCAAATAAACAGAAAAGAAAATTGACTAAGTCGCACGATATATATGCCGACAAAATTTTCAGGCAACATATCCGGTGCAACCCCCTCCGTGAAACCACCGTGCAACTGAACTAAAAAAGTTTCAAAAATTCTGAAAAAATCATGGATGTACATCTCAACTTACACCTACATATAAAATTTCATGATCAAATTCATCCTATCCTAGCGGGTACAAAAAAACAAGCAGCAAAATGAATAGTGATGAACAGTAAAAATCACTGTTCATGCGAAATTTGTCTTTTGTAGCTGCTAGTATAAGATGAATTTGATCATTAAATTATATGTAGGTGGGTAAGTGAGATGTACATCCATGATTTTTTTCAAAATTTTTTGAAACTTTTTTTAGTTCAGTTGCACGGTGGTTTCACCGGGAGGGGTGATTGTACAGGATATTTTTCCAAATTTTCATGCCAAAGCAAGCTCAATGTACGTGCAGCATATCTGGCAACTAGGGGTGCAATCGGCTCGGATTCGGTCGGATATCGCTCTTTCCATATCCTAAACCATATTTTTTGTCGGATTCGGAATCGGATTCGGATAGTACCAGATACGAATACGGCACGGATAATATCGGTCGCGGATTCGAATCGAATACGGAGCGGAATCGGTACGGTATCAGATAATTTTTATCGGATAATGCATGAAAATAGATACCGCATAGAGCACACGTATAGCACTGATTAACCAACCATATAGGTTCAACATGCAACAATATTATCACAATCTAAAAGTCATTTTATCAGGTAGTCTAACAAAGTTGTAAAAGCACATTAAATTTGAACGGTAGAGTCTCGTGCTGATAACGTGTTATAAAACATAGTTGTTCACCCACGTTCGATCAATCAACACAGCGATACAAGCACAACGACAATGAAAGGAGCACACAGAATATAGGGTTGGAACTCTCTCGCTTTATTCAATTTGATTCTTATACATTGGGGATGCCCAATATATAAAGAAACTAGTAAGAGTTGAGTTCGGATTTGCCCACACATAAAAGATAGATTATTACCAAACAATTACGAAAATCTTATCTCATAACAATGATAACGTGAGTTAGAACAATTACAGCAGTGAAGAAATGACTCAGCCACGACATCATATCTTGACAGGAAGAGTTTAGAGGTATAATAGGTGAAAGTGGTGCCTATGTACGAGAAGGGAAGACAGAAGAAAAAAAAAATAGATCACTGGGTTGGGCTGCTCTTGAGTTAGCAAAATTGAAAATTTACTGGGCCTAACGTTAAATTGGGCCATGTATTCTGACATCTCTAATCTCTCACTCTCTTCCTTCCACGCACAATGTTTGGTCCATAGCCTAACGATTCCGGCAACTCACCACAACTCCAAACGAGCAGAGCAGACTCGCGGAGAGAGATCGGAGGTGGAGAAGAGCGTGGCGAGGAGTGGAGCGGACTCCGCCTCAGCCATGTCGGTGCAGGAGTACCTGGAGAAGCACCTGCTCTCGCGCAAGATCGAGGAGGCCGTGAACGCGGCGGTCCGCACCAAGACCCCCGACCCGGTGCTCTTCATCTCCACCCACATGTGCCGGGCGGCGCCGGCCGTGATCACGAGGGTCTGGGCTCACCAGATCCTAGACAACCGCGGCGCGCCAGCAGTGGAGGTCGACCTGCACACCAACAAGGCCGTGCACCATGCGTCTACGGCAAGGGCAGGCGCGCCCGAGGGCGTCGCGGTCGACGCCGCTAGGGACGCCGAGATGCGAAGCCTGCTCGCCAGGGCGGTCGCCGACGCGGTGCGGGTGATGAACTGCTTTCCGAAGGAATCGGATATCCGAATAGATTTGTACCGGATTATCCGAAAATATTCTCGGGATATACCGATCCGACGGATAGTAATCTCCCGAATCCGAATCCGAATCCGAAACAAAATATCCGAAATCGAATCCGAATCCGAAAATTATCCGAAAAAATATCCGAATCCGATCCGAAGCTATCCGGTCGGTCGGTCGGACGGAAAATATCCGAGCCGATTGCACCCCTACTGGCAACGTGTGTGCGAGGTTAAGCCAACTTGGTTGTAGTTTTCACCCTATACGCTATGGAGTAGCATACTTGATTTCATAATATATATATATATATTACCAACTCAAAAAAAAATTCACGTTTTGGTTCTTTTATAAATTACGAATAGGCTCTTCACGATTTTTTGTGAGGGAAAGATATTTTTCTCTAAAATCGCGTTTGGGTCCTCGTGCGCCATTTTACGGAAAAAACTTCCGTTAAATTCAAATCGTAAACAAGCCCTTTTCTAATTTTTCAGGATAGTGGACAGGTCCAAAAACGTAACAAACAGGTCCTTGCTCCTTACGTCTAGGTCCTTTCTCCGTTTTTCCTGGGAAAAAATGTTTTCGTCGCCCACAAAATTTGTGCAGCTCTATCTCTAGACTTTTTCCCCACCTCAATTTCCCATCTCGGTCTCTGATATTTTTTAGAACATGTGTTATTACTCGGTGAACGTGTAGAGTGTTAGGCTCGACAAAAGAAGGTTGTCATCTCTAATAATTTTTCGCCCTTTTCTTTCTAGACTTTTTCCCTACTGCGGTTTTCCAGCTCAGTCTCCAATATTTTACAAATAATTCGTTGAAAGAGATATTTCTACAACTCTATCTCTATTTTTCCCCATTTCATCGTTATTTGACGATTTAAAAAATCTGTTACTTTGAAAAAAAGAAACTCTATCTCTAGACTTTTTTCCCAGCTCGATTTCCCATCTCGATCTCTGATATTTTTTAAAACATGTATTATTACTCGGTGAACGTGTAGAGTGTTAGACTCGACAAAAAAAGGTTGTCATCTCTAATAATTTTTCACCCTGTTCCCTCTAGACTTTTTCCCCACCGCGGTTTTCCAGCTCGGTCTCCAATATTTTACAAATAATTCGTCAAAAGAGATATTTCTACAACTCTATCTCTCTATTTTTTCCCCGTTTCGCTCATTATTTCGACGATTTAAAAAATAAAACGCCGTCGAAAAAAAAAATTCTACGAAAAAACGACACGCGTGACGTATTACGCCGCGAAAAATATTGTGTTCTTTTAGCTGTTTCGCTACAAATAATTCGTCGAAAAAGATATTTCTACAACTCTATCTCTCTATTTTTTCCCGTTTCACTCATTGTTTCGACGATTTAAAAAATAAAACGCCGAAAAAAACCGCGCGTGGCGTGTTACGCCGCGAAAAATTTTTCTTTCACCATTTCGCTCAAAAATGACACGCCAGTGGCGAACTATTACGCCGTGAAAAATATTGTGTTCTTTCAATTGTAGTTGCTGCTTTTGCATTATTTCGACGATTTAAAAACGCAGGAGCTTGGTGGCTCCCCAGCGAGCAAAACGCGGTACAGGCAAAAAAAAAGAAAATTTTCCTACGAACTATTACTATGTCAAGATCAACCGCAGCAGCAGGCAGCCCCAGGTACCACTCTAGCTAGTATGCATTAGCCAGCGTTGACGTGCTGTAGTTGCTGCGTTTTGCTGAATATTTGAGCTAGAATTGGCTTGATGTTCCAATGTACTGTAGCGTGAAAAGCGACGCAGGAGCTTGGTGGCTCCCCCAGCGAGCACAGCTAGTACGCGGTACAGGCACTCGACAAAGCATAGGAAGAAATGCTGCAAAGCGAAAAAAAAAAAAGCAATGTGCACAATATGTAGCTACAGTATGCATCATTGTAGCAGGAGAAGCAATGTCTCTGCGCGGCGCAAGAAAACAAAGAAAAGAAAAAAGGGCAGAGCACATGTAGCCGTGAGTAGGGGTGCAACTGGAACGGATATTTTCCGACCGACCGACCGACCGAATCAATTCGAATAGCGATTTGAATAGTTTTTCGGATATTCGAAGAATTTTCCGGATACGGATACGGATAAGAATAGTTATCTCGGATAAGGATACGGATACGGATAGTAATTATCCGACGGATACAGGAATATCTGAGTTTATAATCGGATAATATCCGGATATAAAATATGGATATTATCCGAAAACTTTAAAGACTTCTCCAAGACTGTGAGTCTGTAACTTTCCAATCAAAGAGCACCAGTCATCAGAGTCTGGAGGCACTAGTACCAGTGTACCAATACCACTCTTGGTACTCTACTAGTACCAGTGCCAACTGCCAAGTGTCAAGTACCAACTACCATTCTACCAAGTGCCACACTGCCACTGCCAAAGTGCCAACGCCAAGTGCACCACAACGGTCTTGGTGCCAAACCAAAAATTTCACAGGCGTGCCGTACTTCGGTTTGTCCATTGGCGCTAGGCCAAAACTGAAGGCAATGCGACACTGCCACGTAGTAGACCCAAAACCAAAAACATAAAATCCCCAATCCATCATTCGTGCTCTCTTTCTCTATCTCTATTCTCTACTAGTCTGATAGTCTCTCTCCTCTAAAATCCCTAATCCAAACAAAACCTAACTGAGCTGAGTGGCTTGAGTTGAGGAGGCACCGAGGCGTAGGGGTGAAAACGGTATCGGTAATTCCCGAAATTCCGAAAACCGTTTTCGAAATTTTTCAACCGGACGTGTTGGTATTGGTAATTTTCGGAATCGGAATCGGAATCGGTAATTTTTGTCGGAAACGATAACGGTAACGGTTTTGATCGGTTCCAACCGTTTCCTTCAGTATCCGGAAAAATCGGTAAATTCCGTCGGTAATTACCGGAATTATTCCAGCCCACAAATCACACTCCTTCGGTCACTAAAACGCCCATAACTTTTTACTCCGAACTCGATTTAGGTGATTTTGGACTCTATCTGAAGCTTATCATGAGGGCTACAATCTTCACCCATTTTCATGATTTAACCAATCATAGATATTTTTAAATATCATAAAAACAAAACTCTAATGTAGTCATTCAAGTCTAAAATTTGATGTGTGTTCATCGTAAATTTGTGAATATTTATTAATTACTAATTTCTATGTGGATGTACTATTTGTGTGAATTTTTGAAGTCAATTGGTGGTACATGTCCTTACGACGTTCTGGGTCTCTTTTTGGATTCGATCGTTCTGATGATATATATTTTGTATCGAATTTTCGTTTCCGATATTTTCAATTCTTGATGCCGTTTTGTTTCCGTAGTTATCGATTCGATATCGTTTCCGAAAAAATATGAAAACAAAAATGGTTTTAGTGTTTTCCGACCGCTTTCCACCGTTTTCACCCTACCGAGGCGACATGGCGATCCGGCGACTCTAAGGTGGTCTTGTGGATAAATGCCAAATGGTGCCTTTGGTGGATGGTTGTATTATTACCTTCGTCGTACATGCATGCACCTAATCGGTTAAGTAGACTAAAATTAGTAGTGCATAAATTTAATATATGGTATTATATGATTCTATCATGTTTACCTTACTAGTTTGTGACTTCTAATTTGCTAGTGCCATTGTCTTTGATAATTCTATTACGACTCTACATTTAGCTTTTATATAATCTCTAGTGCGTTCATTATTAATTCTTAATTATGTACAATGCAACTATAGTAAAGTTTTGTACTATTTTCTTCACATTTTGTCAATAATTATTCATAACTCATAAGTAATCTACTATTCAGTATGTTACATGTGCAATAAATGATCTATATTTTCGTGTATTATCCGGCTAAAAATATTCGTAACCTATTGAATCCGGTCTGTATTCGCTTCGTATTCATAAGTGATAGTATCCGGTATTATTCGTATTCGTATTCACATCCGACACTATTTGTATCCGACTTCGTATTCGATAAAAAATATGAATACGGATACGGAATGAACAATATCTGACCGTATCCGATCCGATTACATCCCTAGTCGTGAGGTTCCTTGCGCGGGGAGAAAATCACGCAGCCATGCCTTAAGACTTCAAATCTCGTTTTCGGTTGATATATTGGAGGTGGGCAGAATTTAAAATTTCTTTGAGATCTTGAAATTTCAGACAAATTCTAAACAAAATATAAAAAAAATCAAAGCCAGTTTTTTTTGCACCGAAATTTCTGAGATTTCGTCCGAATTGCCGAAATCTTGGCGAGATTTACTGGGATTTCGGTGAAATTAAACCGAGCGAAAATATTTCAAACGACATCAAATAATTTTGAATTTTTTTGTGGAGGGTTTTGATACATCAGTAATATTTCCATAAAAATTTGAAATGATTACAAAGCTTGAGGAATTCTTAAAAATTCAGAAAATGGTACTGTCATGATAAAACACTAACCGACAAATTTGAATCGAATAAAAAATGGAATAGACCACGTTAGAAACTTTTGAAATTTTTTGTTCATGGTTCTGATGAGTTGCTAATGTTCCTATACAATTTTTAGATGATTATCAAGCTTCAGAAATTTTAAAAATTCACACAGTGCTACTGTCATGATTAAAGCCTTACTAGCAAATTTCAACCAAATGAAAAATAGTTCAAACCACGTTAGAAAATGTTGAATTTTTTTGTATGGTTCTGATGTATCATCAATGTTTTCATAAAATTTTCAGATGATAATCAAGCTTAAAGAATTTCTAAAAATTTTGACATTAGTACATTTTGATAAAAGTTTGATGAACAATACATAGATATGCCTGAGCAACCAAAAAAGGGTTAGAATTTTTGAAACTTTTAGAGAAGGATGCTAAGGTAAATATTAATCTCTCATAAAAATGTTGGATCATGATCCCACACCAGTGAATTTATAAAATTCTTCAAATGGTACTATACTATTTGTGTTACTTGTGTTTTTTGTTTTTTTAAAGATTACAAATGAAGTTCAATACATCCATAAATTTGATTGAGTAAACAAAATAAGTTTAAAATTTTTAAAAATTTTAGATAAGAGTTCTTACGTAATTCTTAAACTCTCCTAAAAATTTTGGATTATGATCACATTTGAGAAAATTTATAAAATTCTGATAAGGTTACTGTATCACTTATGTTCATTCTGTTTTTGATTTTTTAGAGATAATAAATGAAGTTCAATTATCTAAATTTTTTGTGTATGATCCTACACTTTTAAAGATAGTAGCATAAATGTTTCAGAGTATGATCAAGCTTCTATAATTTTATAAAAATCTTATAGTATTTCTGTAAAAAATTTAAAATGTATCAAAAATTTGGTTTTACTACAAATTTTCATGGAATATGGCTTTCTTAAGGGTTATTAGGCCAAATCTAGTCAAAAAAATAAATTATCCAATATTTTGGTGAGATTTGGTGAAATCTTGTCGAGATTTTTGAGATTATTGTACAATTTATTTTTAAAATTTTTTGTCCTACCAAGATTTTAGATCCGAGGTTTCCAAAATCTCGTCGTGTTTTTGAAGCTGGCCATGCCATGATTTCCCATCAACAGAAGGAGAAAAAGCAAATGGAATGACTTGTACTCGGACGTTCGAAATTTTCGAACGCACTACAACATTTTTTCCTTCACGTGCAATATTTTGTTACAACGTGCAACATTTTTCTTCGACAAACAATAAAATTCGCTACAGTAAACGAATGTTGCAAGCGTTCAAAAAAATATTTCACACGTTGACAGAAAATGTTGCAAGCGTAGAAAAAAAATGTTACAAGAGGTGTCCGATGGGATGAACAGAAATCAGACGTCCGAGCGCTAGTTTCTTCCAAAAGCAAATTGTCAGAGTAACAATCATTAGTACTGTAGACTGTAGCTACAGCGTTTATCTCTGTAGCAACGGAAGAAGGCTAGATAGACGGGGAATCAACAATCCTCTGGCAAACAGTGGCACTTAATGTAGCTACAGTGCTCGGAACTTATCAAGATAGCGGCACGAACACAGCAGAAAAAATAAAGAAATATACTAGGAGATTCATAATTTTTAACTTGATTCCATATTAAACGTTGACTCGTGTTTCTCTCAACTACTGTTCTAGCGCCACAAAAGTTTACCAACATCATCATCCAAGCTGTTCGACACCATGCCTAGGCTTAACTCTGCTTTATGACTCGATAACATATTGATTATTGACCCGTGTTCTTCTCGGCGACTATTCTAGTGCCACAAAAGTTCGCCAACATCATCACCCAAGCTGTTTGGCACCATGCCTTGGCATCAATCTACACAATCTCTGTCCATAGTCTATTGCTACAGTCGATCATCATATTGCTTCTCTTGGAGGTGGATTTCATTGCAATTCAAGTCATTGTGCTTATTATTGACGTCATACATGTGGGATTAACCATTGACGATTTCTTCGACGATTCGTCGACTATTATGGGTTACTACGGTAAGATCCATACATATAGAGTCTAAAATAGAGTTGTAGATATTTCAACACAATGAGTTAATTTGAGCTGTGCTTGATCGAGGAGAAATTGAGAAGGAAAAAATAATGTTAATTAAAGAGACAACTAAATTTGGTGTTCCATCATCGTTTGGATGTGTTGAAAATTTTGGATCACATGTGCAACCATTATAAAGCTTTGGCAACATTAATTCTTAGAATTTGATGACACCCTGGTAGTAGCTAGCATCATACTCTCCGAAGTTTACTATTTAAAAGTGAAGGTTTTGCTCTAATATCAGTTTGAGATGACAGATTAAAGTGCAAGAAGGAGTTTGCTTCTGCATAGGTACTACAATATTGTTCAGTTGTCATATCTCGATACGATGGTCTGCTGTAATTTATACTTTATTGACGATACAATAATCTCTTTCATCTTGATAGTTTTGTAGGAGTAATTTTAATCATATTATGAAATTTAATTACCTTTGAAGTCAGCAATTTAAAGTACGTGAAAGTCACACGTACAAATTGCTCTCCAATGAGCATTATTTGTCGAATTTTGTGTTTCAGGTGGTGCATATGAAATATATGATATGAGTTCTTCACTATCTACCAAGCACCATAGGTGATATTTTCGTTTTATAAGAAACGTTTGGAAAAGACTGTCCCAGTCTTTCTTGTTGAATTAGTCTTTTGGACTTTTGGAGCACAAGGTTTCGAGGAGAGTCGCATTGTATTTTGGCTACAAGAGGAACTCGTCTTAAAGTGGAGATTGTTGAGGTTGAGGGTGATACAAATTCATTTCCTACTTAATTTCAAATCTATTCCTACACGAGTCTACTATCTATCATTATAAATATATCCCTATAGTCCAAACAGTGACATAAATATGTCGCTAGTCAAACTAGCGAAATTAAGTGAAGTAGGATTTCTTGGTTTTTTAAATAATACACAAAAAATAAAAAATTACAAAAATAATAAGCTTAAGCAAAGATTATTATTTTTGTAATTTTTAATTTTTCTTGTATTATTTAAAAAAGTTCTATCGTGGGCCATAGCATAAACGTATTTGGTGCCATCTTGACAGTACCAATGTTTCAGAGGAAGCATGCATGTGTGCTCTAGGACATCGCCTTTCTGTAATTTTTCTTTTTCACTTATTATTTTTATATTTTTATATTTTTCGTGTATTATTTTAAAAAAGTTTTGTCGTGGGCCATAGCATAAACGTATTTGGTGCCATCTTGACAGTACCATGTTTCAGAGGAAACATGCATGTCCTGCTCTAGGAGGGCCCAGTGGCCCCAGTGTACTCGGTGGTTTAAAGCCAACTGCTACGTACTAAAGATTCTAAACACTGTGTGACCAATTTGTCCTAGTCGAATACCTGGCATGTGAATCGCATGGATCTGTACTCCTTCCATGCGACTAGATCTACCAGACTCACTGCCCGCCTGATGGTCGTTCAGAATCGTTCGAGTACTCGACCTACATCAGATCCAAACCACAAGCGATCATATCACGGATATCTATGCCCGTACGTTTAGAATGTGTCGCATGCTTGCACGTCAAAACCAAGCCAGCCATCCAAGACAGACGTACGTACTAACCGTGGGGGTGAGCGCCAGCGATGTCGTCGCGAAGAGGAGGATAAACATCAGGTCGAGCGCCATTTTCTCCGTCATTAGCGGCTTCTCCTTTGCAATCTCTTGGATGACGCAGTCCAAGAAGTCGCCATGGCGTCGTGCTTCCCCTCCTCTCCTCATACTAACAATTTTACCGATCTTCTCCTCTCCTCCATCATTTGCTGGTGTGCCTCGGTTGCACCATACTATCATGGACGAATCCAACGAGGGCTCTATTAGGTTGGAGCCTACACTTACACCAGTGTCAGTACCCTCGCCGTCCTCAACCCCCGCCGGCTATGTCAACTGACACAGAGGAAGAAGGAATAAAGGAAGAAGAAACAGAGCAAGGAAGAGAGTGGTCCTTTGTCGAAACCCACAAGGCCTAACTGCCACATAACAAGTAGCATCTAGATCCACTAAAACCCATGTCCCTAAATCCCCAAATCCACAGATCCAATCGAACAAGAGTAGAGCCAAGAGCTCGAGAGCGTACCTGGCAGGCAGTGGCATCCTATGGCATAGCGTGACGAGGAGCATCTAGGGATGAAAATGGGTCGGATACGGGTGGATATTGCTCTTCCCATATCTTAACCCATATTTTCTCCTGGATTCGGAACTGGATACAGGCTAGCCGGATATTGATATGAATTTGGGTTATTCGAGATACGGACACAGGATGGATACGTGACGATTCGGATCGAAAACAGATAAAGACATACGAATAGTGCACGCATCATATATCAGCTTTAAATTGCACCCTCAACAACAAGGAAATCAGCTAATGCTACATGACCAATGTATACTATGGAAAGTTGCTTTATTACTGATTATATACCTTATTCTACTTTTGTTTCCCAGATGTATCGGTGGAACTAGTTTTCTAACATAATTCTAGAACATGCAAGACCAAAGAAGCAGGAGATACCACGGCTTCATATTTCTAGAAGTATAGAATATGGATAGTGACCTATTAATTGTAAGCAACAACAGAAACAACAATATTTGAGGATGCTCATAGCAAGTACGACATGTCCTGACTGCAGGTTGGGAGCAACAAGCAAGAAAAGCGCAAGACAAAGAGACCAACAAACAAAACTATTGAAGTATAAGTGAATTGTCGCAAACCTTTCCCCCGAACCCGAAGCTTAAGCTTTTCGGTGAACCGATGGGCACTGTATGAAAATCAATATAGTAACCGAGACGAACCCATTTCGTAGTTCAAGAACCCGTTGGCCCAATTTAAAAAAAACCCGACCCGATCGAAAAAAAACCCTTACAATTGCGTCCTACACGGCTTCATATTTCTAGAAGTATAGAATATGGATAGTGGCCTATTAATTGTAAGCAACAACAGAAACAACAATATTTGAGGATGCTCATAGCAAGTACGACATGTCCTGACTGCAGGTTGGGAGCAACAAGCAAGAAAAGCGCAAGACAAAGAGACCAACAAACAAAACAATCAGAGCAATGCCCATTATTAGATAGGAAAACTAGTAAAGAAAAATAAGATTACAAAATATTGTTTTCTTAATACCTTCATTGTATGCTCTGAACTCATTCTGAACTACCTAGAAGCACGTTTTTGAAGCTCTACAGTACTTAGTGTATATGGGAGTATTTTAGTTTCTCTTGATTCATGATGTTTTGTATCTACAGGAAACAAAATGAAATAA
Source organism: Guadua angustifolia (assembly GCA_036346375.1). NCBI lineage: Eukaryota > Viridiplantae > Streptophyta > Magnoliopsida > Poales > Poaceae > Guadua > Guadua angustifolia. Next base: position 11,203,017 of record CM070507.1, on the reverse strand, counting down.
CTAAATTTTTTTTTGAAGATGTCTATCATTATTAATTTTGTAATTACTGATGTTGAAATAAAAGAAGTGCAGGGCTCACTGTTGCCATTAGTTCTTCAACACACATTTCATAGATCACAACAGCAGCTGAGTAGTCAAACAAATGGCTACGTGTCCACGTCTGCCAAACAAGAAAAATGTCACATGACTTTTGTAATGAAAGTACCAGGGCAAGTTCTAAAGTTCAATGAAGAAACATTATTTTAAATGACCTAGATTAACTGACAATGCTTATAAAGTCTATATGCAACGGGTGGAAAACTCACACACAACACTAAAAAATGCAGTCTTTTGATTATTTTATTCTCTATAATAATCTATCAGTTCAATGATCAAGGTAAAAATCTCATTTAATATGGATCTTCATTCTATTCTACTAGCAAAACTAACAATCTTTGATCTTTTTTTTAAGTATTCCATGCAAAGAGAGGTCACTTGAAGGCAATCATGCAAAAGCAAAAACTAGAAAAGGCTATTATTCATATGATGGATGCAAATAGAACCCATGCTGCCACTCACTCCATCGGCCAATGGCTTCTCCTACCCTAATATTATCGCCAGCCCTGATACAACAATGGAAATCCACAGAAAACATGCCGTCCTCCCTTGACTTGGACACAGGTGCTTCAAATATGATTAACTACTGTCGATCCCATGTTAAATCCTGCTGTCTGGAAATGGTGGGACAGACATCAAACTTACTCTTCAAATGCAGCACACACAATAATCACAACTTAACGACTAGTACGTTTTACTGAGTAATCCACGACACCCTTCAAAGCTCAAACAAACCCAAATCTCTACACTAGCAAAACAGTATCACTAATGCAATCCATAATGTAGTATTGTAGCAAAAGAGGGAAACGAATTCACATACTTCTCTGCTTCTATGTAAGGTTCGGATTGCTAAAAGGGGAGAGACGCTCGGCAGGGGGGACGTTCTAGCGGAGTAGCTCAGCCTGGGGGAGGTACTTAGCCAAAGGGAGACCCTCGGGCAAAGACGTGGCCGCGGGGTGGAGGTGCTCGACCAGGAGGAGGCACTTTGGGCTGAGACTCGGCCGAGAGGCTATTGGCGCAACGCCAGTCAGGGGGTAGAGAGAGGTGATTGGCGCAGCTAGCACCACAGCCGGGGGGCAGATCGACGAAGGGAGGCGATTGGCGCAGCGTCGCAACCAGAGGGCGGACCGACGGAGGGAGGCGATTGGCCGGGGGGCAGAGCCACAAAGGGACTGAGGGAGGGGAGGCACTCAGCCGGGGAGAAGTGGGGGATTGCTGGATTGGGGAAGACACGTGAATGCGACAGAAAGCTTGTAGCACGAGCCCAGCCATCCGGATATTCGAACAGGGTAATTATCCGATATTCGATTCTCATCCCAGACTATCTGTATATCGACCACTCTGGATCTATCTCGTATCCGAATTACATTATTCAGATCTGTTTTCATATCCGACCGGATAGTTCAATCTCTTCTCAAATTTGGTCTTACCCGGATTCAGCTCCGGATCGAGTGGATATTATCCGACCTGTTTTCACCCCTAGAAGTAGCCGAGCCAGGCCGCGAGCACGTGGCTGAGTGAGCCAACGGAGAAGGGGAGGCATGGGCTGGGGAAGGGGGCAGTTGGGCGGTTTGTGCTACCACGCGAAGAGGAACCGACTAGCCGAGTCACCGATGGTTCCCTGGGGCATCGAGGATCGGAGGGAGCACTTACCAGAGTCGGTGTCGAGGAGCCGAGGCTTGGGATGCTAGGGCAGGCCATTGGCTGTCGAGAAGCTGAGGCTTGGGATGCTACGGTGGGCTTTCGGTTGCCGAGGAGCCGAAGCCTGCTGGTTGCTGAGGCAGATCTGGAGGGTGGAGCCCTACAGCGTGGAGGAAGCAAGGAGGTGAGGAGGAGGAGGCCAACTGGGTGACTAGCCAAGGCGTCGAGCTACTGAGTGAGTGAGTAGGTTATCAACAACGACTGAAGAAATTTAAACCAGCCGAGCCAATCGAGAGCTACTATTTTTCATGTAAGATAAAGTAATGCATGTAAATATATAATATATAAAATATTGTTATTTAATTTCATTGTTTGCTATTTAATCACACTGTTATTCAGTATGTTATATATATTGTCTAGTTAGTAATTCTGGTGGGGAGGGTGATTCGATGGCGGAGAGGGTGATTCTGGCGGCTGGAAGGTTGAATCCGTTGAGATGGAGGCAAAATCAAAGTAGAGAGAGAGGTAGCAATGTCGATCCAGTTGGCGACGCTGGGTAGACGAGGAATCATGGCAGCTGTCCAACCCTAACTTCCATGTCTAGCGTGGTCACCGCTTTCTCCTCCTCCACCTCCACCCCCTTCCTCCTCCTCCTCCCTTCCTACTGGCATGCTCAAAGTCAACTTCTAGTCAATTGTCCAGCCCGCCAAGTGGGTTGCCAATCCACCGAGAGGCCTCGCCTAGCTCCGTCTCGCCACTTAGACATCGAATTTGATTGCCTGTGGCCGTCTAGTCCGGTCAGCCGCGTATGCCAGTGATTATAGTCAAATCGCGGCGATATACATGTACGTGCCTAGCTCTGTTTGAGTTTAAGCTGACCTTCTATTTTCATCCTGGCGTCGCCAGTGATGCAGTGCACAGAATTTCGTGATACTCACAGTGCCGTAAGTATAGTTTAATCACCTGCATGCATGAGTAGTAAGCTGTTCCTGACAAACACAGAGGGAACGAGATGAGCCCTCGGACGAAGTCGAAGAAGCTCTTCCGTAAAATCTTTGACCACGACGGCTCCAATCCGAGCAGCTTGTTTGCGGCAAGCTAGATCGAACACCATCTGCACTCGAACAGCGGGTAAAAAAGTAACAAAACCTGCATGTTGTTTGTACATCAAGATTAAGAAGACCATACATGTACATGACTTATGGTCGAGGCGGCTTCTTTCAGTTCGAGGACCGGCAAGGTCGACCAGGTGGAGAGAGATGTGCGTACACCACGCTCTCGACGTCTCGGAGAATGGTCTCCTTGAGGCTCTCCGGCCGAAGTACCTGAGTACCATGTTCTTGAGGTTACTTGAACATGGCGCCTGCTACTCCCCGAATTGGTCACGCCCCAGTATCTCCACGAACGAGTCCCGGTACCAGCTCTGGAACAGCTGCCTTTCCTGCTGGAACACCATGTAGTTGAGCTCCTCGTCCGCGGAGACGATGACCGGATGCCCCACCATTCTGGTCTTGAAGATTGGACCTCACCTGGCTTGCAGCCAAAATGCACGGGAGAAGAATTCAGATACTACGTACTGTAGCTTTGTAGAGGGGCACTACATACAAGTAGTTGCCGAAACCAAACGAGAAAAAGAAGATGCTGAAGTTGTAATAACAAAAGGTATGCTATAGAACACCGGCCCGTCTAATTTCACTTGGGCTTCGGCCCTAAAGAACATGCGAGGTCCAAAAGAACACAAGAAACTCAAGAAAGCAAGACGCTTGTGATGAGACCACATGCCGGGTGCTGCGACGTGCAGGTTTTACCTCGTCAGCCTGCACCGGATGAAAAGAGGGATGTCGAACGAGGCGTCCGGGGAGAAAAACTGGGACGTCTCACCGACGATCGGGAGGCCAGTGGATCCCGGCGGCAGCCGGCCTTTGCAGAGAGGGTTCCTCCACCTGTAGGTCATGCATACCACGTGCAGCAGCAACACGAGGCGTACATCTGCGTGCGAGGGGCCTAGCTTCTCGGCTCAGCGAACGAGAGGACACTAGCTAGCTTAGCTCGCAAGGTCAATCGGTATGTAAAGACCAGGACCAGCCATTTCGACTGTGGTTTGGTGAAGCTGTCAATGTAAAGGTTGTGAAAACTAGTGGTTGATGGACTTGTTGCAGTTGGTAGATTCGAATGTTCTAGGACCGGTCTTAAAATATTTTGCTTTGCTTGTGAGTTGCGATGCGTAAATTGCTGAGATCGGTTTTGAACTATTCGCGTTGCGGTCCGACCCCGCTGACAAGGCCCAGTTAATCCTTGAGAGAGGCATGACGATGAAATTCTAGCGACGGGCCAACGTGGCTTGTTTTGTGCGACACGATGCGGCCCACCGCATGGGCCGGACCGGAATAACATATGCTTTCCGCCATATTGGTCAGCGTTGGCGCTCCGCCGCGCGCGGCAGGCAACCTAGCGTGGCGCCTCGAGGCCGGCGGCAAAACGGCGCGTGCGCCGGGAGACGCCCTCTGCCTCTGGTAGGTGGCATGAGGGTAATCCTAATGGAATGATTAGGATAGTTTTTATAGCATTAATTAGGTTACTATATAAGCAAAATGGCGATGTAAAGGTAGAGTTAATGATGAAAGAGAAGGAAATCATTTCTCATGCAGGAAACCATTTCTACACAAATACCAAAAAAGGGAAAACGAGGATTGGATGAGAAAATAAGAGAAAAGAGGAGATTGGATGAGAGTTTATTTTGAAGAAGCTATCCATTAGAAGTATAGTTTCTACATGTAACATCTAGATAATATGGAAGTTATAGAAACTATATGCATTGAGACTGCCCTGATCGGTTTCCCTTGATCGGCTACCCTGGGTCACATGAGTGGCGACGCGGGGTCATCCGCGTCACGTACGTACGTGCTTTTGCCTGGACACACATTGCCAGGCCACGCTGGGGGGACGTGGCTGCGCGGCGCTTCCACCGATGGCCGCGATGGCTTCTGTACGTTCGTCGTTTGGCGAGGTTCCTTTGGAATCGGTGGAACGGGAGAGGTCGGGGCAGTGAGGCACTTTGGGAAACGCGCGCTGCACGCGGAGATTGCTTTGGTTTTTGTTCGGACGGCCGGTCTCGCGTTCTCGTTCGGAGATGGCTCAGCTCGATCGAACCGAACCTTGTACGCAACTGGTCGCCCGCGAGGCGAAGCCACGATCTGACTCGAGTTAGAACACAACACTAGTTGGCGAACACTCACCGCCGCTGGATAACTGCACTGAGCCGGCACCGAAAAAGGAGTTACTTCTTACTGTCCTGCTGGTGGCTTTCATCTTGCTGCTGGGCATCAACCGGAGCAGAGAATTTTCTGCTCTGGTACAGCAGCACGTGGACTCTTGAGTGGTTGATCCAAATGTCAGGTTACTCGGAACAGATCAATAATCGGATTCTCGTTTCGTGCCTCCAATCATACGCCCCTGCATCCATTCCGGTTTGTACTGGCAGCCTTTATTTTGTAGGGTCGTTGAAATAGCACTGCACACGTGGACGTCCCCAGCACAGAGTATCCCCAGTACTAAGGTTGTTGCAAAGATGACCTCCTTTTCGTTCCAAACAAGCAAAGATGACTTCCTTTTCGTTCCAAACAACATTTTCTTACAGGAAAACTGAGTGAACTCCCTCACTACCTGAATTCATTTCCTCGTGCAGTTACAGCCTTATAGAATATTTACCTGATTACCTCGTTAGCTTGCCCATTTCGATCAGAGAGTACTTCTCACAATAGGACCCACCGTAATCTGCCAGAAGTTATAAGCATCAAGGATAAGCTGGCCCCTTGTCAAAATCTTTCCCTACTATACCTTCTTAATTTTCAGGCAGCCACTAATCACTCCGGAAGCTAATTATCGCTATATCAGACTGCATACCCCATTCATGAAGTTCCAATCATGAGAGTTCACCATCTGATAGCTATAGCATCGCCACCAACAATACTAGTGTTAAAGGATATAACACATTACCTATTTTTCACGTGTATCGTGACAAATTCTTAACCACTACTAGCATCCTACGTACCTCTTGGAAATCATTGGCATTGCTCAACCACTAACCACACCAGCAGCCTATTACATGCAAATCTTAGAGAGGTCACTGTTCCAAGCTCTATTATGCAGAGTTTGGTGTGCTTAGCACTTTAGCTAGCTGTAAGCTAGGACACATCCCTGTACTGCCCGGAAGATAATTGGGAAAATCTCAGATGAGCCTTGGTAAATTGGGGACCTCATGTTCTGTCCAAATGTCTTTTATCAATTCAATTCGATACATGCCCCAATCGCCTACCAGTGTTTGTTCTTTTGCTCCTGTCCGGCTGTCCGGGACCAGTCTGTTCTATGGCCGTTGCATTGCTTTTTTCCCCGTGTACTCCTGGGCGTGCCAACAAAGAATTGGAGATGAACTCGTCATTACTTTTGCAAGATCTACCTTTTTCTCCTTCTATTATTTTGGAACTTGACAGCTATAGTTATTTATTTATTTATTTATTTGCTATGGCGAATGCATGCCCTGGTTAACTAGTTCAAGCTTCTGATGGAAACAATTTATCACCTCTGCATGAGAAGATTTACTGAGGTTTGTTTTGCCAGAAAACATCAGTAATAGATCGTTCCGGTAACGACTAGTAGGACAAAACAGTATGGCGTGACAATAACAAATTGATGCTGTATTGCCAATATCGTTTTCGGACGCTGATTGAAGTGGTTAGGAGTATTTCACCCTTTTTTCAACACAGCTGACTCTTTGTCAAATTTTTTTTGATATTTTGCTTGGCTTGTCTTCCTCTTCTACTTCCAGCACCGACGCCGACGTTGGCAGAAGAAAACGGCAAGACGCAGTCACGCAGGCGCTGAAAAATATATGCTATAATCGTTTCGTTTCATTTATAGAACTCCTAGTCAGTCAATTCGACCTTCCTTCGTCTGAACACTTGCTCGACAAGGAGTGGTTGTAATGGCTAATGTGTAATGTGCCTAATTATTCAGCTACGTCAAAAAAATATTTGCTCTTCTAACCACGATTCACCTGAAGTTAAAGAATGCAGACTGAGGCATGGTACGTCCGTGAGGGACACCAAATTTTCAACCAAATGAGAAGTCAAAGGCAAAGGTTAAGCTCAGCAATACAGAGCCAGCAGCGGAAACGTCGTGCATGCTTTTTGCACGGCGTGTTTCACGCGGGAATGAACAGTTGTGTTTCCGGTTTCAACATCATGTTCTGAACTTCCTAGAAGTGCGTTATTGAAAGGGGCAAAATGTGATTCTTTCTATAACTAATAATAGATTCACAGGAGAGGTGTGCTTCATTTTTGGAACTGATTGAGCGACAAGCATTGTTTTAATATTTTTCCTTTTGATACAAGTTATACAAATCTTAAAGTAAAAGAAGGAGTAAATAATCTACACTTCATTCATACTTTAATATTTATGCAACTGCCAAAGAAAAGCATGAAAATAACTCTTGTGAGTGACTAGAACAGAAATGGGAATCTTGTCTTGAACACTAGTAAGGCCATTCCCAGTGCTAAGTTTCATTCTGCGGTTTCTAAGGGTGCCATGTTATCTAAAGAGGTGTGGACTGATAAATAAAACAAGGACTCCCAGTGTACAGTTTCATTTTCACAGTTTTATAGGCAATCAATAGCATTTACTGTTTGGATGGTGTTGTGAGTGAAAATGAAACGATTTTGCCCCCGGTGCAAGTTTCAGATCATTTCATTCGCGTTAGAAACAGTGACCGACAGGTTTCATCTCCATGAAACTTTTTCTCTCTCTCTCTCCTCTTAATTAGCTTGCCAAGTCATCAATTTTGCTCATGTGTCAGTATTTAATGGCCTAACAAAAACCAAACACTGTGCCCTGGGACAAAAAAAAATGACACCACAATTATAATTTCTATTTACCCTGTTGGCACAATTTGGCTGTCCTTTCATGTCAACATCTTTGCAGGGTTTCCTTCTAATGTGCGCCCTCTTTTACACCTTAACAGAGGGTGGATCTACATTATGTGAACTATTACCCAAAAAGAATACACCCAAAAAATATCAAAATCACAAGGCAGATGGCAGTAAGCCAATTATGAGATTTTCCCAATATGTCCATCATTCTGATGCTTTATTTCACGTTATTGCTATTGTATTTCGTCCCCTAGTGTCCAGTATGTCTTCACAACAAGGAGGAGCTTCTCCCGGACGAGCGGACCATCTTCGTGATCCACGATCTGGCTATTCCATCTCATCCCGTCCGCGATGCTCTTTACCTTCACTAACATGTCAACATCATCTCTGATGATCACAGTGCCCTCCGGCCTTAGGATTCTGTCCATTTCCAGCATAATGTTCTCCATCTCACATCTTGCAATCAGAAGTGAAAAAAATATCAGTCTTAACTAGGGGCAAAACAGTATAATTCCAATTGGGAATTGCTAATTTAAGGGCACCCTACGCCCTCTCGTTATGATAAGTGGCAGCACTTTCTTCCTTTCTCCACTTTCCTTCCTCTTGAAGGGCCTCTCGTCACCATACTTGGCGCCATACCTTCATCATTCCCCATTCCCTTCCCCTCAAACTCAATTTTTATTTTCAAATACCCTCCAAAGTTTATGAATAAGAAGTATTTTTTAAACACTTTTTTGAAAGTTTTAGAATCGAAACCTTCCAAACCTAAAGTTTGTTGAATTGAAAGTTTTCGGAGTTGAAACTTTCCAATTTTAGAATTTTCAATTTAATTTTTTTTCAAATAAAAACTTTCTAATTTGAAATTTTTGAGTTGAAACTTTTTAAAAATTTTTTGAGTTAAAAATTTTGAAGTTAAAATTTTCTAATTTAAAATTTTTGTATTAGAGAGGAAGGAAGGGAGGTGAGGGAAGTGAGTAGGGAAGAAGGAAGAGGGGAAGGGTGGAGGTGGATGGAGAAAATAATACATGTCATCATAGGAGGGTGTCTTTAAAATTTTTAGTTAACCTCAAAACTAGTGGTACCCATTCCAATTAGCCAAATTTTTATGGGACTAGATTTTACGAATGCACCTAGAGAATGGTACAGCTACTAAGGGGGTGTTTGGGACAGCTTCAGCTCCACCAAAATCTGTGGAGTTGGTGGAGTAGGGTATTTCTAGCTCCAGAAATTTATGGAGCTAGAGCTGTGGATACATTAAGGGGGTGTTTGGGACAGCTCCAGCTCCACCAAAATCTGTGGAGTTAGTGGAGCAGGGTATTTCTAGCTCCAGAAATTTGTGGAGCTGGAGCTGTGGGTACATTAAGAGTATTTAGGTAAATCATCTTGTTTACATTTTAGACTAAAAATATAAACTTAATTCACTTTATTTTAGCCTATAAGTTTCAGCTCTGAGCTGAAGCTAGGATCCGGAGCTCTCCCAAACAGGGCCTAAGAGTGTTTAGGTATATCATCCTGTTTACATTTTAGACTAAAAATATAAATTTAATTCATTTTATTTTAGCTATAAGCTTCAGATCTGAGCTGGAGCTGGGAGCTGGAGCTCTCCCAAACAGGGCCTAAATAAGGACAAGCCAGTTTGGTTAGGATAGACATCTAGGACAACAGAAATCACTATCTAAATAGGACAAAATTTGCAATCCTGAACTGAATGGACTTAATTTTACAGCAACTTAGTTTTACCTGTCCTTGTACAGAGTGAACACTGAATCGGCATGGATGAGGTCATAAGTCCGGGGATAGGTTGACATGCCCTCACACCTGCAGTGAATACAGAAAGAGAAGGTTACACACACCAAAAAAATACATGATCGTCATCATTTCATAGAGGAGCCATGTTTACAGTACAAGAACTCACCAGTCCTGGTAGCTTCCAATGAGCCCACGCTCATATATTACCCCAAGATTTGTTGAATTCCCAATAGTTGGGACCATATTCATGACCCACACAGGGTCATCCACCAATGCCGCAGCGAAGCCGCCAAAGTGGGCATTCATATCGAGCAAGTTCCGGTACCGGCCCTTCTGCCCAAATTGACTTATAACGGACTTGTAGTGCCCAACCCTCTTCTTCCATAACTTGGTATCGTCCACAAACATTTCATCAGTGACCCCCTCAATGCTACCACTGGCAATTCTGGGTGGCACGGCAGTGAGCCTCTGTGGCCATTTCTTCAACTCACCACCGGCAACCTCCTTTATGTCACTAACCACCGGGAGTGGAGTTATACAAGCTTCCATCTTGTCGTACCTACAATCATTCGCAAGAATATGGCTTATCATGAATCATAACAAGAGTTGGGACTTCAAAATGGATAATATCGTCCTATAAGTTAAGTAACTACCAGGCAGCATCCGGAATTTTATTCGAGCAGAATGGTGGGGACTTGACGATTTTGCGGGAGGCCTTGCAGTGAATGTGATTAGTAGGTTTCTGCCAGATGGCAATGTCGCCAACCTCCTTAATCTTCTTCCAGCAGAGGCTCTTGGCTACTGCCTCGATGGCTTGTTGCTCTGCCGACAGGTCCTCCTTGGTCCTCTGCCATCCCTTCCAGTGCTTCTTCCAGTTGATTGGCGGTCCAGACAAGATCCAATAACCTCCCGGCCGCAGAATGCGATCAACCTCAATCAAGTACAGCCCATCTAAATGTCCATGCGCCCATTAAGTAACAAGTAATCAACTGAAAATTCTCAACCCTTGGTAGTTTGGGGGCAATCACAATGATACATACCGTAGAGCTGCCAGGGGATGAGGCAGCGAGAACAGTGCGCCATGTCAAAGGCGCGGGCCGGATAGGTGAGCCGGTTGGAGGCGAGCACACCGATCATCGCCGGGACGCCACGCTCCAGCGCAAACTGCACCTGCGCCTCGTGAGAGTCCCGCGGGGCGAAGGACATGGCCAGGATGTTGCGTGACAGTAAATACGCTCCCCAGCTCGCCACCTTCACAAAGCAACACAATGCACCGCATTAGGCAACCGGAAATCCAGTTCCTTCAAGAGTGTCCTTGAATAGTGCAGTCGCCCAATCAAACAGATCAAAATGCCACCACATTATGCAACCAGATATATAGTCCCTACAAGTGTGCGCTTGAATAGTGCTATCTCCCAAACAAACAGATCAAAATGGCTATTATTGCTACCGTTCGGACTTCGGAGTACGCGTGAAGACGCTATTACGAGTGACAGTGGCTCTGTCTAAAAGGCAATCCATTTCAACGACATTACTGCAAAAACCAGATCCACCTTCCTGCGGTCCACTTGGAGAATTTTGACCCGTCAAAGATTTCAATTGCAATTACCAGGATCGACATGTCGAGCTGTAGTTACTGTGCACGTGGGGTACTTTATAAAAAGACTATTAGGCTATTCCCAGTGAGAGTTTCAACTGAGTTTCATTCTTATTAAATGACATGACACAATATTATGTTTAGTGACATGGCAAGGAGAGAGATAGAGAGAGTTTCATGAGAGGTGAGAGAGTTTCATCTAGATGAAACCTGAGATACACGGTTACCTAAACAAAAACTGATGTGACACTTTTGAAAACTGGGAAACGAAACTATGCACTGGAAATGGCCTTACGTAAATACTACTCAGGTAATCAGCATCATTACTGAAAATATTACAAATCTACTACTCTTGAAAAGTGCTCCAGTTCAGTCTCTAGAAGAGACAGTGCGCTACAGTACTACAGCCTGAGGCCATGTTTGGATGGACTAGAGCTAATTGTTAGCTGGCTAATGGCTAGAGCTAATTGTTAGCCAGCTAATAATTAGTTCTTCTAAAATTAGTCCAGGGCTGTTTGGATACATGGCTAATGGTTAGGTTAATTTCTTTGAAAAGTCAGGTCTGCCCCTCATAATACGTCTGCCCCTCATAATGGCGAGGGTAATTCAGACTTTTCTCAGCGTGTTACATGCTTTTAGTCTAAATTAGCTCCCACCCACCAACTAATAGACTAATTGTTAGTTGAGGGGTTGGCTAACAATTAGTCCAGGGATCCAAACATGACCTGAGTCACTGCTACGTTACAAAACGCAAAAGGTTCAATGCTCACTGATCGGGTCTGAGCAGCAGCTCCTTCCGGAGCCAGAATCGTTTGCCCACCCTGACCTGTGAGGCCCAGAATACGATCATCCAAGATACTGGAAATTTCCAACATCCGCAAAGCAAATCCCATTTCGGCATCCCCGAGATCTCTGTTTCCTGTTCTAACATCTCCAATTAAAATTAGACCCCAAATTCTACTACGAAAAGCTTGAGCTCTTTTTTGTGCATGTCATTATCTTAAGCAAACGGGACGTGTTTGTGTATGAGATGACTTACCCCGCAGCCGGTGTCGAGCGCGGTGCGGATGGATCCGTCGTGGAGGGGGATGAGCTTGCCGATGTCGTCGATGTAGGTTCCGGCGCCGTGGGGGAACATGGTACCGCCACCCGGGAAGCGGAACTTGTCGTTGTCGACGCGGATCCAGTTCTGCACCGCCTTCTCGACGGTGAGCTCCTTGTGCGGCACGTTGGCGAACCACGCGACGTCGCGGCTCGTCGGCCACGGGAACGGGTTGCGGTACCCGTTCGGCGCCGGCACGAGGCATCGCAGCCGCTCGCGCTCCGACGGGCAGTGCCGCTCCCGGTACATCAGCCGGTCGCGGGGGAACCGCAGCGACCGCTCCACGTCCTCGCACGGGGTGTACTCGGAGTACTTGGCCGGGCACGCCTCGTACCTGCTCTGCGCCTTCGAGGCCTCCGCCTCCATCCCCTCCGCGGTGTGGTGCGCGGCGAAGTCGAGCGGCGCGGACGAGCCGCCGCCGAGGACGTTCGGGGTGGAGGAGACGCAGGAGACTGAGGCGGTGGTGGCGATGGAGACGGAGGCGGCGGCGCCTCCTGAGGGGGCCGCGGAGAGGCCGCCGTGGTGCCAGATGCCGAGGAGGTAGGACACCGAGCAGAGCACGGCGACGGCCGCGAGGTGCAGCAGCGACGGCCGTCGGGCGGCGGCGGCGGACGAGAGGTGCAGCTTCGTGGCAGGCGCGCCCACCGCCATGACGGCTCTTCTGTTCCTCCTCCTCCTGCGCGCTAGCTCTCCTCTGCCTCTACTGGGTTGGGCGTTGGCCTTTGCACAACTGCCCCCGCGCCTGTGTGGTGAGCTGCTTAAAGCGCTCGATCGCCACCCTCGGATTGGGGTGTGGGGCGGGGCTTGATTAGGTGGAGGTGGAGCCGGGGGAGGCCGAGGGGCCGTGAAAGGGAGGCGCATGCGTTCGATTTGATTAGGTGCGGAGGCTGTTTTTTACACGGAGAGGCTGATTAAATTTTGGTATGCAAAGAGTCGTGCTTTGGAAACCCCCTGCTCTGCTCCGGTGATCTTTTGAATTTTGACAACTGGGCTGGGGTGTGTTTGGCCTCTGCTTTGCCGTTAATTAGGTGTTAAAAGTAGGAGATTATTTGTGTGCGGCAGCCTGACAGGTGTGTTTGTATTGCAGCTTCAGTTTCCGTAAAGCGTTTATTCGGTGGAGTAAGGCGTTTATTCGGTGGAGTAAGCATCTCCAACAGTGCCTAAAATCCATTCTCAAAATCTGATTTTGGGCTTGATTGGAAAAAAAAAGTACTCCAACAGTTCCTCTTTCTAAGAGCATCTCTAACAGTTCCTAATATTTAGACTCTCAATATTCTTAGATTGGGACCTTCCCAAAAAAATTTAGGTCTACAAAATACCTTGTTCTCCAACAGTTCCTATATTTTCTCCCAAAAACACCTTTGAATTGGTCGTTGGGCCATCCTAAGTAGCGAAATAATGTTGATTGGGGCGAGACAGAGCGCATAAAAATGAGTCGAGTCTTGTTTTTAGGCGTGCCAAAATTTGAGGAGCTAGAAAGAGGAACTGTTGGAGTATTTTTTTGCAATCAAACCCAAAATCAGGTTTTGGGAATGGATTTTAGGCACTGTTGGAGATGCTCTAACTCCTCAAATTTTGGCACGCCCAAAAATAGCACCCCGACTCCTCATTTTTGTGCGCTCTGTCTCGCTCCCAATCAACATTATTTCGCGCCCAGGATGGCCCACCGGACCAATTCAAAGGTGTTTTTGGAAGAAACTGTTGGAGAACAAGGTATTTTGTAGACCTAAATTTTTTTAGGAAAGTCCTAATCTAAGAATAACCAAATCTTTTTGAACATGCCTTATTCTTGCTTGGCGTTATTGAGAGATGTCTCAAGTATGTACTCACCTCAAAATTTAGACTCGGCCATGGGTTTAAACTTTATTAGCCATTTATATTGTTGATACTATTTTAGCAAAAGCAGTATGATTTTATTGCGCGCATTTTATCACGTCACTTTCTGGTATCTTATCTGAAGGTGATTCCTGATATCACACAAATTATATTGGTTGATCTTGACTAGATTCATCAACGCAATCTTTCAATTACTGAATGTATAGAAGGAGTGTCCGGTGCAAATCTCCATTTACCATATATAAATATATGATGCATAAACGTACCCTCAGGCATATTACGCTAAACGAGCTTGACAGTTTTATTGTGCTACTGTTTCATTTTCCGCAACTCGTTTTGAGAACTCATTTAGACGAAAGTTGGACACAGGGTGCATGTGATGTACGTAAGTAGCAAATTGGGGATAAAAATCATAAAACTTATGAGGAGGCGTGGACAGATGATGTCATTTGGTCCTTTTGGCTTCATTCTAGGTTATGCAGTCTGAACTGGGCTGGATAACCAAAAGTAGATTTCAATATTGGGGATAGATCGGTGGAAATCATACCCCTACTAATATGGGAAGAATTGCCGGCCTCAGGAACGTCTGAGCCAAGCCGGCCGGCCGGCTCAAAAAATATTTTTGTGTTTTGGTCTTTATGTAAATTACGAATAGGTTCTTCGTGATTTTTTGTAAGGAGGAGATATTTTTTCCTAAATCGTGTTTGGGTCTCTCGTGCGTCATTTTACGGAAAAAAACTCACGTTAAATTCAAATCGCGAATAAGCCCTTTTCTAATTTTTCAGGATAGTGGACAGGTCCAAAAACGTAACAATCAGGTCCTTACTCCTTACGTCTAGGTCCTTTCTCCGTTTTTCACGGGAAAAAATATTTTCGTCACCAGAAATATGTGTGCATCTCTATCTCTAGACTTTTTTCCAAGCTCGATTTCCCATCTCGATCTCTGATATTTTTTAAAACATGTATTATTACTCGGTGAACACGTAGAGTGTTAGACTCGACATCTCTAATATTTTTTAAAACATGTATTATTACTCGGTAAACGCGTAGAGTATTAGACTCGACAAAAGAAGGTTGTCATCTCTAATAATTTTTCACCCTTTTCCCTCTAGATAGATACCGAAAAAAAATGTATTGACGTTTGGATCTTTCGTGAGAGGACCCTAAATAGATACAAAAAAAACGTATTGACGTTTTGATCATTCCGATTGTTTTACACAAAAAAGAACCTTTCGATTTAGAGCGAACGCAGATGCACTTTTGTTTTTTCAACCGTTTCGCGCGCTTCCTTGATGATTTTTTAAAAAGACGCCGATGGAAAAAAAACGAATTATTTCTTACGAAAAAAATAACGCACGCGACGTATACGTCGCGCAAACTATCCTAGTGTTATACAAGCAAACAGGTTAGGGCCGAACTTCCATCATTTGTCCATAGGTTATTTTGTCTGTCTCATGTTTTGTCGTAGAGGCTGTATGCGTTGGATCACTGATTATAGCATATTATATAGTCTCTTGATTTTTATATTGCGGAGACCGAGCCTCAGCTCGGATGGCAAGGCTGGCCGTTGTGCAGCCTGCCCAGCCGGGTTAGAACCTAGAGTTTTGCTCAGGTGTTTACTGGAGCCGAGTGTATGCATGTGGATGTATGTTTTTAGGTCGGTTGTTGTTCTCCTCTTTTAATGAAATACCAGAGGTTCTGACCAAATTTTCAAAAAAAATAATTATACAGCGTATTTGACTTAACACATAGATTTAGGAAGCTCTAAGATTGAGAAAGGCACCAAAAGAATGACTAATGTACCATTCTATTAAGTGCTTTGGAATTATAAAATAGACTTGTGTAGTAAGTTAGTAAGAGCAATCCCAACCTATAATTTTCATGAGTGGTTTCTAGAGGAGAGAGAGTGCAATAAATATTCACTTAGACCTAATCTCTCTAATGCATAGTTTCTATAGTAGTTTCTATGTAGAGAAAAATTTAATGACTTCATGCATGCATCGGATCCAGGAGGAAAGGGATGGAAACCACGATTCTGCTCCCAACGCAAATTGTCTAGTTTCTTTGCGCATCGGTCTATGGGAGGACTTAGTTTCCTGCATGAGAAACGATTTCCCTCTCTCACCTCAATAACTCTATTGCCATATCACTAATTTTCTTATGTGGTAGCTCTACTAATACTATGGAAACTAGCTAACATGGAGATTGGGACTGCCCTAGTAAGGGCAGTTCCAACCCTCCACCTCAGCTGGTGTCTATAGAATTAATTACGCTGCCAACTAAGCAAAAATCTGATGTGGCATAGGAATTAAGAAAGGGAGAGAAGGAAAAACAAAGAAACCGTGTTTCATGCAAGAAACTGGGTCGACGTGAGCATCAAGACCCAAGAAACGAGCAAAATCGGGGTTGGATGTTTCTGCGCGCTAACCAAGCTGTGTTTGTGGTGCATGTATTGGTTTATTGCGCTCTCTCTCCTCTGGACACTGTTTATGGATACCATGAGTTGGGAAACTATACATTGGTTTATTGTTTTCTCTCTCCTCTAGATACTGCTTATAGAAACTATAGGTTGAGACTACCCTAAGTCATACTAACGCTTGGGAAAGTTGCAAAAGAGAGAAAGTAGCTGTGCTCCTTTTTACCTTCTATAAAGCAGTACTAGTAGTAGTGGCAGCAGTTTTTTTGGAGGGCAGTGAGTTCTGCAAAGATATTTTCAAGGAGAAAGGGTAATATTCACGGCCAAGCATGTTATAATATCATATAAGGCGCATTAGCATTTAGCAATATAGACAAAAGAATTACTCAAAAATACCAAAACTTGGTCAGGTAAACTGCCAATTGGAACTTTAGAAAGATATCAAAACACTGATAATCTTAACATGCTGGCAATGATAAAAAAAAACGTTATAGCATAGTCTTTCAAAACAAATGATCAACCAAAGAAGACATCCTTCAATCGATCAAGCATGAGAAATTAAACTAGATTTTTGTGGGAGCGACGATATAAAAAGCCGGTAGAACGACAAACCTGAGAGAACCCTCGTGTCTTCTCTCTTGTTTTTTCCCTATAACTTTTTATCGAATTCGGTACAATCTCAGGTGCCTTGTAAATTTGTTCTATCCTCCAAAATACCAAAACTTAAGCACTAAAAGCTGTAAACAGAAATGTACAGACTGTATTTAGTTGGCATGTTTTTCACAGTGACAGTGGAAGGACGAGCGTTTTATCCGCGGCGGGAAATGGACAGAGAAAGGGAGGCCCACCGGCCACCGCCCCCATACGGCGCGCGGGTGGACACTCCGCGGGACACCTGTAACTGGCTAACCGCACTCGCGCAAACCGTTTGGAAGGACGGATCAACAGCGCGCAGCGTGAGCGGCAGGCACTCCCGCTGACAGGCGGGCCGCGAAAGAGATAGGGACCTGGCCCGGCGTAGGAAGCCTGGACCCTGCAGTCTGCACCAGCAAGTACAGCACGATCCCTTCCTGGTGGTTCTCGCGACAGGACAAAGCGGCAGCGGCAGCATCCGGGACGCGTTCTTCGTGACCACCGGCTGGGACGCCCCCCTCTCCAAGATGCACTAACTGCCATGTCGCCATTCTTTTCGCAGCACTGTACTGCTACTGCTCCACGACGGTGGATCTCCAAGGATTCGCAGTCACTGGAGGCACCCCAGATGTTACGGCTCCAACAAGTGCACCGTGTTTTGACTGGACGTGCTACATCTGTACTTGGTACGACGACTGGATCCGTGCTGTAACACTGGGACAAATAAGGGCCGGTTACTCGGTGCAGCAGCCACCAGGGTGAGACTTGAGTACTAGACTGTCAGTTAACTATTACTGTGGTATTGTAGTACAGAAGTAGAATCCCAAACTCAAAGCTGTTCCTCGTTTTCTTTTTATGACGGCACAAACTGTTCCTCGTTGAATCGTTGCGGTATGGTGACATTGCAAATTGGAATCTACTCACGTTGGTTTTTGGGTTACCGTATCTTAATTCTTAATAATGCTAGTCGGCGCGCTCCTATGCAATCTACTCCTAGTGGCATCTTTGTGTGAGATTGCTTCACTCCTAGTGTCATCTTTGTGACAGATTGAACCTTGTCAGACATAAGTAGTACTCCATTACTTAAAGATTCAAAAGGTAAAGCAACAATCTCTTCATTAAAAAAACTTTAGGAGGTGAAACAACGATAATTAGTAGGCATATAGTACTCCCTCTATTGATTTATATATAAGTATTTTTCTTTGAATCTTGTTGATTTGTCCCATCATCATTTTTTGTTGAATCTTGTTGATTTGTGGAGTATACCAAAGCATCATCTTCCTCGTGTACCCCTATTAAAATTGCTCAATATCCACAGTTGTGCAACATTCCAATGCAAATACTATTATTAATGCATGCAAGGGAAAGCGCAACCTGCACCTAGACGTATAGAAAAGAAGTATAGGAGCCATGCATGCATTAAATGGCAGGGAGGTACTGGTAGGTGGTTAAAGAGATTAAGGGCAAATATAATAACAAATCTCATTACTGGCTAATACTCCGTCCTTTATATATAAGGTCTATTTTTTGAATAGTCTTGTTTACAAATGTAAAGCTTGCATGTATATTTAATGTGACCTTTCCTTCTATACCCCTATTTATTTTCTCTCATCCATATGCATTTATTCATTACCACCAACACAAAGTATATCTTTCATCTTCTAATACAATTAAGTGGGGGCATCTAAGTCATTTTCTCTCGTATCTTTCTCAATTTCAACGCAACTTTAATCCTTGTGCAAAATCAAAATACACCTTATAAAAAAACGGAGGGAGTAGTAAGGCTATTCACAGTGCATTGTATCTTGTCATAATATCCAAAACTGCCATGTCATATGATATTATAGAAGATACAACTATCCCAATACATGGTATCATGGATTGTTTCTTAGTCCCCACAAGATAATTAAATGCTAGATGTGTATGAGAGTATGAATTGTGGGCCACCTAGATGATTCAAGTTTCAATGTCTATGATTTCGTGCTCAAGTGGTATCTTCCTCAAGATACAGCTTTCTTCTCTCCCCTCTTAACTCTCTTGCCACATCATCAAAAATACTTATGTGGCATGCATTAAATGAGTATGTTATCATGCACTAGGAATAGCCTAAGCTAAAAGTTAGTTTGTACAATAACTGTTTCTAAATGTTGTCTCTATATGTTATGCGATAACTATTTTTTTCTCTTGTACATAAATAATCTACTTATACTTCTGTGTAAAGCTGACTACTAAATAAGAGCCAATTCTCTTCTCTCTCTCTTTTTTCACTCTTCCACATAAACCCAAGTTGATGTGTACAGGCTAAAAGCTAGGTGAGGTGGCCTTATTGTACTGCCCTAAGGAGCGCTAATAAAAGGAGTTTATCCATTTCTTCACCTCTTGTTAAAGAGATTAAGATTGTCTCTAAGGATTCTAACTCATTTAGAGTCAATACTAGAATAGTTTATCTCTAAATCATTCCTCTAACTATTTTATATTACTTCATCATGTTTTTCCCTCACACTCCATCACTATTTTGCATTGGTTTGTGTGAATAAATTGTCTCTTCTATAAGAGACCACATTTTCTTTCTTCCACGTAGGATTTTGCTAACATGCTATAACTAAGAGACAGCTGAAATGACAGTATTGAAAATGTCCTAAGGGGCTGTTTAGCTTGTCAAATTTGGTACGCAATTGATTTGCTATCAATCTTTGGCAAGATTTTCTTCACCTTTAGGTCTCTAGTTGATTTTTTTACTAATCTTTGACTAAAATGCCGTCAATATCAAATGTGGATAAAGGTTTGATGGGACAAATTTATCATCAAACCAAATAGATCAATAGAGGGGTACATACTATTCCAAATTGGCATGAGTATAATAATGGACATTACTATGTACTAGACCGAAAGCTAGCACTGCAGGTGAACACATAAAGAACTTACAAAGGAATGATGTCATTTTATATTTTGCAATCTCAGGTAGTATTCGACTACTAAATGATTGGGTAAGCATAGTATGTACGACAATCATTGACCTTGTAAGAAGATAGCCAACTTATTGGGGTTTCTCCTAGGATGACAAAGGGGCAAATGATTTAATCATTTTGTGCAAATATGGGTATGATTTTTTTCCCCTCGACTTGTGTACGATAAGCTCTGTGGCGCTGGGCCATGGCCAACATAAGCTACTTAATATAAGTAAGGGCCTGTTTGGTAGAGCTCTAGATTCTAGCTTCTCTTGAAATCTGAAACTTGTAGGTTAAAATAAAGTGAATTAAGTTTATATTTTTGGTCTAAAATGTAAACAAAATGATCTATCTAAACACTCTTAGGGCCTGTTTGGTAGAGCTTCAGATTCCAGCTTCTTCTGAAATCTGAAACTTATAGGCTAAAATAAGGTGAGTTAAGTTTATATTTTTAGTCTAAAATGTAAACAAGATGATCCATCTAAACACTCTTAATGGACTCACAGCTCCAGCTTCATGAATCTGGTGAAGCTAAAATTTTCAGCTTCACCAGATTCTCAGAATCTGGAGAAGTTGAATCCCTGCCAAACAGGCCCTTAAGGCCATTCCTAGTGCATAGTTTCATTTCCCAGTTTCCAAGAGTGCCACATCAGATTTTATCTAGGTAACCGTGTATCCTGGGTTTCATCTAGATGAAACTCTCTCACCTCCCATGAAACTCTCTCTATCTCTCTCTTCATAATTATCTTGCCATGTCACCAAACATGATGATGTGTCATGTCATTTAATGAGAATGAAACTCCCATTGTGAATGGCCTAATATACTCACAGCTTCAGCTTCACGAATCTGATGAAGCTAGAATTTTCAGCTTCACTAGATTTACGAATCTGGAGAAGCTGAATCCCTGCCAAACACACCCTAAGACCATCCGCGATATGCTATTTTAGCCGGTACGAAGGAGGAGGGAAAAAGGGATTGAGTCGATTCAATACACATTAGAATCATCGAGGCTTACGAAAAAAAATCTGAGAACTGAACCATGCTTTTGCATCGATGCCAAAAAGGTAAACAAATCGTGGGGGTCTACCTGTCAGTCCCAGTGCCATCCTTGCTCGTCGCGTGTCACTGTTGCTCAATGCCATTGCTACTTGCATGGTCCGCCAACGTCGCCGTCCTAAACTTGCTCAAAGCAACACCGCACACCACGACCTCAACGATGTTTTTCCCTCCAGATTCCGCATGCCTCGGCATTGCCCCCGCGACCTCGACGCTAGTGGCCATAGATGTCGTCCTTTCCTTCAGATTTGTCGTTGGCCGTAGGGTGAAAACGGGTCGGATACGGTCGGGTAGTAGGTCATTCTGTATCTTACCTTAATTATTTTTTTCGGATACGGGTACGGGTAGTAAAAAATTGGGTAGTATACGGATACGGATACCAGGTATTTATGAACAGGTAGAAAATAGAAACCGGATATTATACGGACGGGTATAATATGGATAACGGGTACTTAGTCAAATAGTACGCAAACTACTTAAGATCAAAATATATGATAAAAATAATTTAACTAACACACATGGTCCAATTATCACACATAACTCAACACATATAGCCAAATTAAGGTATAAAACAACACATAGAGTTGAATAAACACACGTACTCCAACGTAGAGTCTAATTAATATATAATCTAACCCATAGAGTCCAATAAACAAACATAGTTCAACATAGAGTCTAATTAATATATAAATAAACATATAAAGGCCAATAAATATACATAGTTCAACATAAAGTCCAATTAACGCACATAGTCCAACACATGGAGTGCAATTTACACATAGATTTCAGCACACATAGAGTTCAATTCAAACATATAGTTCAACATATAGAGTATAATTAACAAATGAAATAAAGTTCATCATGCGTGCATGAAGGTCTCAATTTGCAATGTGTTGGGATCATGTGTTGATCCTTACATAGCTAGATGATTGACCTCATAGCTTCTCAGTTTATATGCAAATGTGTTTTGCAAAATTATGTTGATCATGAGTTGATCATCACATGGCTCAATATTGGATTTTATTAACTCTTACTAGCTTGTAGTCACGCTTTTGATCAAGTCTTTGTGAAGAATTTCAAAAATCAGATTTTAGACTTAAGTGGCTACATTAGAGTCTATGTTTTATGATATTTAAAAACATCTATGGTTGTTTAAATCTTAAAAATGGGTAGAGATTGTAACCCTCTTGATAAGCTTCGCATAGAGTCCAAGATCACCTAAATTGGAGTTCGGAGTAAAAAGTTATGATTGTTTGGGCTGGGAGCCAGGAGTGATAGTTTCATCGGGTACCCGGTGGAAATTACCTGCTGTGTACTCATATCCGACCTATTTTCATCTGGTATATTCTATCCTACATCTGATCCATATCCGAACAATAATTATCCGAGTAGTACCCGAACATGTACCCGCAATTTCGGTTAAATTTATCCCGGATACGGATACGGGTTGGGTATTACCCAACCCATTTTCACCTCTAGTTGGCGGTGGCGAATCGGACGGCTACCTCCAAATCCTCCTGCTGTGGGTGTCAAACTCATCTCCTCCACCTTAGGGCTGTGCATAATATCACCGAACCGAAAAAACCGAACCGAACCGGTCAAATCGGTTTGACCAGTTTTCGGTATTCGGTACGGTTGCTAGGAAAAATTGGCTTCGGTGGTACGGTTTTGTCGGTAGAAAACCGAGGAAATACCGAAACCGAACGCGCATCTAAAAATAAAAATCCCCCACCCCCAAGCGGGAAGCGGCCAATCCTCATCCGGATTTGGCGCCAGCGCCATTCCTCAATCCTCATTTTCTTGCAACCCTAGTAGTCAGTCTCTGAGTGGAGGGGCGACCGCTCGAGCGGCCGAGGCGGCGGCAGCCTCCCGCTCGGCGTGCCGCAGCCCGGCCCAGCCTCCCGCTCCCGGCCTTGGCGGTTCGGTCCTCTTGCCTCCCCACTCCGGCCTCGGCCCCGGACCTCCGCCGCCTCCCGCTCCGCCACTCTGGCCCGGCCTGACTGTGCCTCCCTTCCAGCACTCGGCGCTCGGCCCCAGCTCCTGCCTCCCGATCTGGCCCGGCCCCCGCTCCTGCCTCTCGCCTCTCGCCTCCCGATCCGGCCGGCCTCTCTCTTTATCTTTGGCTGCTGGGCTCTTGAAAGGCTTGACTTCTTGCTGCTCGGCCCTCGCCCTCGACTCACGCCTCATTCTTTGCTCCCTTTGAGACCACGAGTCTGACGACTGGCCGACGGCCGCCTCCTAGGCCCTCCACTACTGTCTACTCCAGTGACCAGGTCCCAATAGGAAATGAATGATATGATATATCTGAAGTAAATTGTTGTTCATTTATTTCTTGCTGACCGCCTGAGATTAGGAACTCTGAACCTGCAGTAAATTGTTGTTCATTTATTTCACTCTGAACCTGCAGTAGGAACTAACTAATAAAAGTGACTGCCAAAAGCCCTTGGTTGGCATTTTACTTTAGCTTGTACACAGTAGGCTTGGCTGGGATTCATTTCTACTGAAGTTTTGTGATATTCATAGAAAAACAACTTTAAGATTTATTTCTGCTTGGTGATAATGATAATAGCAGACTCAAAAGAGTCATGTTGTGAGTAGAGTGAGACAGTGCCTCACACTATAAGTTATTCAGCCAAATATTGATCTGGTGCTTTCTCTTCTCCTTTCTGAACACTGTTAATTTTGACATGACTTGGATGCTATAAATTTATATGATAGTTGCCTCATTTGATCATTTGGTAGGGGCACTTATACATTGCTGATCTTGTGCAAATCAGTTAACAGTATCAATTAATTCCAGGCTCCTTTGGAAAATACTAATAGTTTGTTTAGCCTTATGTTTTGGAATAGCCCTTTTTTCCCTAGCTGATTTTCAGCCTCGATGGATCTTGTCTTCCTCTTATGCCTCTCTTGTTCTTGTTATTTAGTTGGGCGCCTACTCATTCTTGATGTCAAACAATTTAATGCCTCTCATTGGAATGGGACAGTTTAATTTATTCTCCCATAGTTTATCTTGTTCCATTCCTCAAAATTAAAGCTTTGGGTGCTCAGATCTGTTGTTTCAAACATCTTCATTCTTTGTATTAATGTGGCACCTACTCTTTTGTTTTTGAGCAAATCATTTGATTCGTCTATGGTATCCCTTTTTATATTGAATGACGAAGGTTTGTGTGTATTTGATTCACTGGAGCAGGCACAGGTGGACTGGGCGAATGAGAACAGGAGTGATGCTCTATTGAGACAACTGGAAAACGTATATTCACGAGGCCATCTTTCTAGAATTGTTATTGATGAAGCTCATTGTGTAGTAGACTAGTAGTGTTTTTGTTCTGTTATTCTTTTCCTCATTAAGGTATACAGTGACTAGTATGTTTAATTGCATTGTTCGGTTGTTCCAGTGCTCAAGCTTCATACTTCATAGTGATTAGTGAGGGAGGTTAACTACATCTTTAAAAATTCGCATCAAGTTTGGTAAATATGGTATTTACCGATACCGTACCGATATACATTACGATTTACCAATACCGAACCGTATTTACAACAAATACCGTATTTACCGAACTAGCAATACCGTATTAACCGAATATACCGTACAAACCGAACCGAATAAACCGATAAAACCGAATGCACAGTCCTACTCCACCTCGATCTCGAGTTAAAAGGAGCTAGCAGCGGGGACCGTGGCAAGCAACAGTGGTGGCGTCAATGGGGGCGGGGGTAGAGGCAGGGTGGAGACGAGAGGAAAGAAGGCACCCGGGATGAAGAGGGAGAGTAGTTGGAAGCAGTGAAGTTCAAATGGGCGGCCTGGCACGACCATTTTGGCTCGACTAATAAACGGGTCATGGCGTATCGCCCCACGTGCTGAGGAACCAGTTCAAGTATAGCCCGTTGCCTCATGGGCGCCTAAGAAAGTCATCTTATATGAAAATTTGTTGAAAAACCGAATTTTTGAGATATTTTAAAAATTTGGTAGAAACACTATCAAAATTTTATAAAATTTTACAAGGTTGATACTTGATAATGATCTGAAATTTTATAGTACTATCTTTAGTAGTGTGTGATCATACAAAAAAAATTCAAAATAATTGAATTTAATTTGTTACCTTTGAAAAATAAAAAACAGAATGAACATAATTGGGATAGTAACTTTGTCAGAATTTTATAAATTTCTCGGGTATGATCATGATCTAAAATTTTTATGAGAGATTAAGAATTGCCTCAGTACCATCCTACAAAATTTTCAAAAAAATTTAATTTTTTTGTTCAATCAAATCTATATAAACATTGAACTTCATTTGTTATATTATATTTCAAAAATCAAAAAGAGAAAGAATATAAATGGTACTATGTTTTGTAAGAATTTTATAAATTCACTGGAGTGTGATCATGATTCAAAACTTTTATGAAATCTTAAGCATTTCCTTATCACCCTTTTGTAAAAATTTTAAAAATTTTAAATTTTTTTGATTGCTAAACCAAATTTATGTATTGATTATCTGGCTTTTATCAGAATGTGGTATTGTCAGAATTTTTAAAAAAAATTTAAGCATGATAATCATCTAAACATTTTATATAAATATTAATGTTACATCAATACCATCCAAAAAAAGTTTCAAAATTTTCTAATGTGGTTTGAACTATTTTTTATTTTGTTAAAGTTTGGCAATAAGCCTTTTAAAAGCGCGGTAGTACTGTTCAAATTTTTTAAAATTTATGAAGCTTGATCATCATATAAAAATTTTATGATTACATTATTGGTGCATAATAACCATGCACAAAAAATTTTAAAATTTTCTAACGTGGTTTGACCATTTTTCATTCGGTTCAAAATTACCGGTGAGCGTTTTATCAGGATAGTAGTAATGTTTGAATTTGTAAAAATTCCATAGGCTTTAGAATTATTTTAAATTTTAATGCCAATATAACAAATATGTCAGGACTCTAAAAAAAATCAAATTTTTTTGTCGTCGTTTGACCCACTTTTCTGCCGGTGCAAAAAACACCAAAATTTCGGGTTATCCAGTCGAATTTTGAAATTTCTCGATTGCAAATGGACCGGATTTGAATTTTGGTTTTCAAATTTCATCTGAGATTTGTCCAAAATACTGAGATTTTGGTGAAATTTTGGATTTCGGTGCTAAGCGAGATTTTATCTGAAAATGAAATTTGAATTCTTGGTTGCAACTCGCCCACTTCACAAGACAACTCTGAAGATATTGGTTTCGGAACAGTGGATGTGTAGCAGTGTGGACGAAATGAATGCCTTTTATGTGGTAATGTAGATCGTAGAGTAAGGGTCTGTTTTATTTTTGCTTTGGATTCTTCTAAAAACTGATTCTAGATTGTGGTTGTAGAAAAACTGATCCTCCAAAAACTGGAATTCAAAGGTACATATGAGTGGATTGTAGATTTTAATGTATATGGGTGGGCTGGACTATGTGAATCGATTTCTAGAATTGAACTGTTTATTTTTTATTCTTCCTTTGAGACTAGAATCTAGAATCAAAAGCAAAAATAAAAAGGTATAAGTGTGACATCGAGGAGATGACGATGATGACAGAAAAAAATGACACCGTCGCACACAGCCAAAAGCACGCACCCCAGTGCAACATTCACCAAAAGTTTTGCTCAAAAACTTCAATAACTTCTTTTAAGCGCGGAATCGATATACACATACAAAAGGCAACAATTTTCTTCACAAAACAACTAAGGTTAACCAAAAAACCAATCGTCAGGGCTGTAGTAACAGCAACCAATAAAGACTCATTCGCTAAACACTTTCTCTTTGTCTCCAACCATTTGTTGAGAAGGTTGCTTTTGTTATGTCTTCAATGGTCAGATTATAGGTTAACCGCGCAGGTGTAGAGGAGACAAAATGACATGTAAAGCTTCCCTGTGCACGACGGAATGAGGTTTGTAATACTATTTTCTCATTCGACATATTTACACATAGATAAAGTGAACATTGAAAAGGAATAAGTTTATTTTACATCCTAATTTTCTAATAAGTCCAGTGAACACCATCAACAATAGAGTCGTGTATTTAGCATCCAAATTTATAAAACCAAATCAATTTACTCTTTAAAACGGTTTTGAAGGGCGTTTTGTTGATAAGGATGGTGATTTTTATATTTTTGCTATGTTGGAGCCAATATCATTGATTTTTACTGACGTAGATCCAAATAAGAGAATGAATGATGACGAGAAGAAAAAAGATAATATATATAAAGAGGAAATGAGTGAGAGAATATTGATGATGTTCATATCAATACCCTTAAATTGGATTCTCGTTATCAAAACTCGATGGCATAGCTGCCAATATGGCAAAAAACATCTTGAGTGGATACAAATCTTCGAAACCATCCTCCAAAACTCCCTTAGAGTGTAAATTGACTCAGTTTTGTGAACTTAGGAGGTTAAATACCCAGTTTGTTGTTGAGGATGTGGAAAGGACTTTTTGAAAAGCTGTGAGGTACAAAATAGACTTATTTATATTGAAAATAATTAGACTATTTCTAATTATTATCTCTAAAAACTATATTTAATACATACATATAGAGAGAATATCAATTAAATCTGGATATTTATTAGGATATAAAAAGATATCACACTAATTTATATGTAATATGAAATACACCTTGTGTTTATGGACAAACATCATATAAATTTAAACAGTGAGAGTAGACCCAAATTGTTCAGCATTGTTCGCCTTGTTACCTGAGACCGGGAAATGCACGACGCTGAGCCCGTTACCTTCCTTCGGTGCCCCAAAATGAGTAATTTTCCGACACAAAGGGAAGCATTCAAAAAAATGAATCTGAGTTTGCGATGCAGAATTGAGTGAACCTTCAGGTTTAGATGCTGAAATCGAACTTTAGATTCAATCGTAAACCTCTACCAAGTTTGACGTTGGTTCGAATTCTATCAAATTGTCGCCATTGTAGGTTGTGTACCAATGTTGCGTCTACATGACCAGTGACCATAGGATGGGCTAGCGGCAGCCCACTGCTTAGTTGCAGCAGACTGGTCCATCAATAATGCTCAAATTTATACCTGGCCGGATGTAGGAGATGTCAGATGGGACTTGGCTAAGGATCTATTTGTTTTAGCTTTTGATTTTATATTCTAGTTCTAAAAATAGAATAAAAAATAAATAATTTGATTCTAAAATCTGATTCTCATAATCCGGCCTACCCATATATACTAGAATCTATAATCCATTTTATATGTGCTTTTGGATTCCAGTTTTCAGAGAATCAGTTTCTCCACAACCACAATCTAGAATCAGCTTTTAGAGAAAATGTGTTTTAGTTTTAGGGCTAAATTCTCCAACCCCCCCCCCCCCCAAAAAAAACTTTTTGGGAACCTATGGGCGGTCGCGCTATCTAAACCGTTGGTTCGAACGCCTGGATCTAGGGTTGGAAAAAAAGCTCGTTGAGCTGGCTCGGTGGCTCGTTTCAAAATTGCTCCGATTACATTTATTTTTCTTTTAAAATAAAAATTAGTTGATTTGGAACAATGGTCAACTTCGGCTCGGCTCGTTAGGCTCGGCTCGAAGTTGGATCTCAAACAAAAAAAGAGACTATAATAAATAAGAATAAATCAGTGTCGAAGAAAGCTCAAAAAAGTTAAATTGGCTCGTTTTCCACCCACCTGGATCACTCATCGCAGGAACGGCAGTGTCGCAAGAATGCCCAAGTGCGTCAGCTGGCCCGCAATGGAAGCGCGGCGGGCTGCCCGGCCCCAAGCAGCCGACGACGACGCCTAGACTCCCGCACGCGGGTCCGTGAGACACTCATAACTGCGGGCCCCACAAGGCAGCCCCACGCCCGCACGCCTCCCCTCCCGGCCGGCGCCAGGTGGAGGCAGTCCACCAAGACCATGAGTAGATAGATCATCAGCACAGCACAGTTGCACGCGGCAAGCACCGGCGGCGCAAAGACCAGCGAGCAAAGCTGTGGACCGCACCTCCACTCTACCCCATCGCACTCCCCGCTCGGTTCTTCGCGGCTTCCCAAATAATCACTCCAATCCGTGCAGAGATCTCCGATCTCTCTGTATACTGGGTAAGTTCCCACATCGAATTCCGAAACTCTTGCAGATTCTCCGGTCCAATTCTAAGTTCGCGCATGAAATGTTTGTGTTTCTGGTAGTAAAACGTGTGTCGGGTGCTTGATCTGCATCTTGTGGCTGTGGGGGAGAGGTTAGATCCGAGGCATTGCGGCCATGTATTGGCGCAAGTGGAACCCTTTTACATTCCGCCGATCGCTTGTTTGTCTGTTTGGTCCTTTATCTTAGAGCTTGTCTGTTCTCTTAGAATAGTAATCGCGGAGACTGATTTCCTGCGGTTTGACACTAGTGTTTCTGCTATTTACTTACTCTAGATTTGGACCCGGAAAGAAGGGTTTTGATCTTCATTTGTAGTTGTAGAGGGGGGTTGCAGTTGTGCTCTTATAGTTGATCATTGAGGTAACGTAATGTTTGAAAATAGCAAGTTCCTTGTTATTAATTGGTAGTACAATGATTGGAATAAGTGCAACGAGTTGGTACATAGTGACTGTTCTCTGTATGCGTAATGCTATAATATGATAGTAGTGTGGTGTGTTTGTTCAAGTCTGGCATGACCCGGCAATGTTCTACGTGTATCCTTGTTAGGTGCTCATGAGCATGGATGTTCTACATGATACAACAGGAAAGAGAGAAGTGGTTGTGTGTTATATGAATGCCCCTGTTCCACATGTCATTGAAGAGAATTTTGGGGGATGCTTCTTTGACGATGATGTTGATCTTGCACAAGTTCTTGAAGATCAGGTTGGTGCCATCACCTATTCACTTTATTTGGTTGCGCCTACATTCCTGGCGTGTTGCTGCCGCTGTTAGTTTGTACATACAAATCTCAAATCTCATCCAAATTTTCCATCCTAGGCAGTTGTCTGTTGTGGAGGCTATGATACTGTAGTTTCTATTGTGTTGTGCATAGCAATCTCAATCAAATATTCCATTCTAGGCAGCTCATTTGTTATGTGAAGCCTGACCAGGTTTAATAAAATAATACAGACCTTTTCTGGTGAGTGAGTGACCAATGTTTCAAAAACATTTCTTATATCAAGTGCAATCAAATTTGGAATCTGGGTATTTAACTTAGAGCCTGTTTGGAAGAGCTTCACTCTAAAAAAATCAGCTCCACTCCATCAGCTTCACCATAGAGTAGCTCCATCATAGAGTTGAAGTAAGGAAGGGAGGTGTTTGGCTTGCAAATTAGATCCATCTCTAAGAATAGATGGTTTTGGCAGTGGCGTATCCAGGATTTTAGGTATGGGTGGTCCAACTTAACATACATTTTTTAAATACTGTAAATCTAACATGCCAATATACAATACAAGTATAGAATTTACCAAAAGTGCATCATGATATATTAATAAGGTGTCTTATGAACATCTTAAAATCAACAACTAAGTATAAAATTTGACTTAAAGAAACTTACATGACTACAATAATTTGAAGAAGATTACAGTACTACTTCTTGTTGGTTCTACGCTTTCTAATGGCCATGAAAGTGTCCATTATATCTTCTTCATTCACTTTAAAGAAAATATCTCGCTCAATGAATGTGACTAGACAATCATCCAAAAGACTATCACCCATCCTATTTCTCAATAAATGATTACGCGGAAGCTAAAATCAAATTTTTTATTATTTTTGAAACACCCCAATTAACTGATTCGGATTCGACAAAAATAGATTAACCTACGTTCACTAAAACAGTAATTTCTGATGATCCCACCGTTAGATCGATGTGAAATTTTAACTACTAAAACTAGACTCAATTTTCAAGCTAACACAATAAAAATCAGCTCGATCGGATCTACGGATCTAAAGTTATTTTCTTCGCAATTTTACTGAATCAAACGCCAGACCAAATAAAAATAGATTGACTCACGTTCACCAAAATATTAATTCCCAAAGATCCTACCGTTGGATTGTTGTGAAATTTTAACTGTAGAAACTAGATGCAATTTCGAAATTAACACAATAAGAATCAATCCGATCGGATCAACGGATCTAAAGATATTACCTTCGCAATATGACTGTCTCAGTAATGAGGGGAATTGATCTTAGAGTAATGACAGAAATTGATCTTAAATTTTTGGGTGGGCCGGGGCCCACCCGGCCCACCCTCTAGATCCGCCAGTGGGTTTTGGTGTGGATACCCATTTATGCCCTTGGATGTTGAACCAGTGGCAAAGGTGAGAAATTACCTAGGAACTTCCTCATGTGTGTAACCAGTGGCAAAGGTGGGTAATTACTTAGGAACTTCACGAGTAAGCACGAAACGGTGTTTATTGGAGTACTTCTTGAGGAGCTCCGCAAAAACCATGGAGCAGCCCCCTAGATTCACATTTTTCCTGAAGCCGGAGTTCTGTGGAGTTGAGGTGTTTGGCTACGTGAATTTGGAGTGGAGCTGAAAATTGAGGAGCAGAACTCTCCCAAACACCCCCTTACTATTCTTTTTTAAAATACTTAAATAACACAGGATCATATTTTTACAAAAGTTAAAGCATACATTATAAGAAGAATATTTCGTCTTTTCATGATATTTTAAGGACACACTCATGTCTTGTAGAATAACCTTGTTATGACATTTACATTGCAAAATTGCAAACTGAACACTCATTGCTGTACGATGCAAATAACCATATTTTGACAAATATTTGTGCCCTTCATTTGTTGATGTTTTTAGGTAGGAATGTAGGATTGATATTTTTTATCCTTTGTAGTACAACAGAGTAGGACAAAATATGACAAAAGGTTCTCATTGATTTGCCTATTCTGGCACTCTGTTCAGGAAATAGTATATCAGTTAATTCGAGGAAATAATGGTAGTGGTACATCTAGAACTCATCCAGATCCCAGTTCTAGCTGTGGTCGACAACGGACATTGTACGAGAGAAAATCATCAGGAGTTGCAAATTATGAGTCGCTGCTAGCTGCTGATGAAGCTTTAGCTAGAGAGTTGCAAGAGATAGAGGACCAACTAGCCAATACATCACTTGATGACAATAACATAACAGAAGGTGGTTAGCTCTATTGGCACCGTTCTATATAGCATGAGTCAATATTTTTCCTCTGGTAAATGCTAACATGTTGTTTGAAAACACCTGTTTAGGAAGAAAGCCAATAACTTCTTCAACA
The DNA here is from genome assembly GCA_036346375.1 of Guadua angustifolia. Taxonomy (NCBI): domain Eukaryota; kingdom Viridiplantae; phylum Streptophyta; class Magnoliopsida; order Poales; family Poaceae; genus Guadua; species Guadua angustifolia. The sequence goes on along the minus strand of CM070507.1, from coordinate 11,170,825 downwards.
TCCAGCAGTGGCAATAATTCTGCAAGCAGATCTCCTCAGGTATTTGCTTTCGGCAATTATATTTTTAGTCAATGCATACTTTCATCTATCCTGCCAATGTACAGGTAGTAATGGAGGATGGCATCGATCCAGATAATATGACTTATGAGGTGCGTACCGTCAAATAATTTGTTTGGCCAGTACTTTCCCTACTGTTTTATCAAGTTGTGCCACTGCAGCTAACTTTTGGTTCTATAATCTATCATTTCTGAAAGGACTTGTATAGTGTATAACAATATTATAGATATTTGTTGTCGAGTGCTAATAAAAATGGACTCCTCCATTTGTTTTCCACACTCATTTAACCATGTTTACTATATCAAACTTGTGCAGCTGTGCTGTAAGGGATTATTGACAATAACTTATTGCCATTAATAATTCAGGAATATATACTATGTTAAACAGGATGCTACATGCTGCCGCTAATTTTATTTGTTGAATTCCTTCTGTATTTCAGGAACTGCAACAATTAGGGGAAGCTATTGGTACTGAAAGCAAAGGGTTGCCAGAAGATATGATAGCACTCTTGCCGTCTTCAACATTCAAAATTGGGATATTCTCAAGAAAGGAAAAACATGATGAGTATGTCCTCTAGTCAATTAAATCACTCAATTCTTCCTTTGTCATGTTGAACAGGGTTATATATCTGTGTGCAAGTGTTATGGGCAGTTATACACAGATTACCTATAAACATTTCACCTATGCAACATCCTGCTTTACTGATTAATCTTGTCTAAGGTTATTTGAGTAGTGTTTTAGTGATCTTATGTTGCATGCTATGACATTGTTCCAATAGGCGATCTTATTGGTAAGTAGAAAATTATTGTAACACTCACTTTTGTTAATGTTTACACAAACAGATGTGTGATATGCTGTATGGTTTACAAGAACCGAGATAGGCTGACTAAATTGCCCTGTGAGCATCAGTACCATCAAACTTGTGTCATCAAATGGTTGAAGATCAATAAAGTAAGCTATCTTGCCTTTCCAGATTTCCAATATGTGAGCATTCTGGTAGTTTACATTTCTTCTAGGATAGTTGTAGTTTCTGTGAGTGTGACCTGATTGCTATTTTACTTGCCTTAGAATTGTTTCTTGGATTTTTCACGGTTTCACCATTGTTAAACTCAAAAATGTAAATATATAATTGCTCGGATTCCTTTTGTATTGCCTGTCATATATGCTTGCCAAGTGCGGTTTATTTTCACCAAGATAGGACGAGAAGCTGGCTAGAAATGTTATAGATAGAAGTAGAACAAAGACTGATACTCAAATAAACATCACACTTGAATTGGTATTGATGAGGGGGTGTCTTGTTCTGCATTTGGGACTTGGGTGGATAGTTGTCGCAAGTGCTTCACAGGCACACACACATTCAGCTTTTGATAGATTCTCTTGTTCAATTTCAGCTAAAAAAAAGATTTTCGCAAAAGAATGGTTCTGCTATTTGCAAACCTGTCAAGATCATTTTTCACCTTTTGTCATCCTGAAATGCTTGGTCACTGATTAACCTAGTGCCATCCATTGTGCTACCTTTGCCAGGTATGCCCTGTATGCAACAAGGAGGTTTTTGGGTCGTAAAAGTGAGCATTGCAGATTCAGATGGCCAGTGTCAACAGGCTTAAGAAATGCTGTTGTTACTTGGCTGTTCACCTCTTAATTAGCACGCAGCTTGGTGGCAAAAATGCAATGCACTGTTTCCATTGCTTTATGATCTTATGATTTACGAGAGTGATGCATCGCCAGCAAAATAAACAATCGTTTGCCAAAAAGAAAAAAGAAAAAGAAAAAGAACCCGTTGCTTTTGTTCTGCATTTAGCTGTTTCGAGACTTGAGTCACTGGGACTTCACAGACTTGGTGTCTCACTGTATTGTACTATATTATACATTACGTGTACTGATGATTATTTTCAGCATGTTGGCCCTTATTAGATTGTCATGTTGGGGGTTGCATCTCAGTTTTGATGTGTTCTATGGTCTTAACAAATTTGAGCTTTAATGGAATCAGACCTGTATGGTCTTAGTGGGAACCTATGCATTGGTCAATGGTCAGATTGCTGGGTTGTCTTCTGAGCAACCCAGATGGGACTATCGTCTTAGCTAGGAATTATTGGTCTTGTTTGGAAGTGGTCATTCTATGATTCATCAAGCAACAACAACCTTATGGATTGTTCTAGGATCATGAACGAAACACAACCTTTATATATAGGATCAGATGATTTGAGAAACCAGGGCATTTTTCTACATGCATACAACCCATACACGGACAAACTTGTGAGTTACTTCACCTTGTATGATGAACAGACGAATATGCCGGGAAAAAAGAGGGGGAAAAAAACGCAAGGAACTACGTCCATCACGCTCATCAGAAAGAAAATTCCACGCACGCAACAACGCTACGCAGTAAAATATGGGTAAGCCCATATTTAACCATAAATGGTGGCGGCAAAGTACCCGTTCCGACCAAACTGCCAATTCATGTGGTTATCTTGGATTGGCTAGTTATCGAACCAATCCTGACGCTGTTCATGCCCAACTGCCGTGCCGGCTGCTGGCTGCAGGTATCCTATGCTGAGTCCTGACGATGAGGGTTGTTATTTTCCAGATATCATCCTCGATTATTAATATTAAGCTTAGTGATCACTTTTGCGTGCAAATCTATTTCGGTGAGTTAAGTCGAATTAGTATGTCTTTCTTAGCACAAAACCACTGGAGTTACCTACGGTATTCTGCAACACTTTTATAACTCAACTTGCATGCGCCCTAATTTTGCTGCGGATGCTAGGGTTTGTTTTGAGAAATAATTGATAAAATGCCTTCATTTGTGCTATTGATCATTTGTCCCGTAATATCTCCCTAACATGCGGGTCCTAGGACCATATATCAGTAAGACAAATAGGGCAAATAATCAATTGTACCAAATAAAACAGGGCAAATAATCAATTCTCTCAGGGATTCGAAAAATCTACCATGTGTTTCTAGATGGGCCTAACCTCATAAACAAATACGCGTAAAAGTGCATCAAACTTGAGAGGGAATTTTTTTAGAGAAATCTTACAGTGCATTATACTGGTAGTATATAGTGTTAGCAGAAATCAGATCTAGCCATTGATTTTTTAATGGTATTACTACTACTTTACTACTAAAAGAAGTATAAATAAATACTAGCTAATCTGATTCATTAAATCGAAAAAAATAAATTATCTGTATTGAATTTAGTGTAGCAAAAAGGAGTTCTTTCTGTTAAGATAGAGGTGGAGTCGAAGTCCAAATATGGTTGGACTCTATCTTTATATGGACGATTTCAAATCTATCTCTTGTTGCCTTCTACTGTATATTTGACATCTCCTTGTACAAGAGAATCAATCTAATAAAAAAAAGAATAAAATTTCACCTTGCTACATTGTGTTTGTTATTCTTATAGTGCATCGTGGTTGATCAATGACAGACGACATCGTTTTATAACACATTATTAGCATGAAGCTTTACAAGGCTAAAGCAATAGATCAATTCGAGTCCAGTGATAAGCCGGTCATACATGCAGCTCGGAGACACCGTCCGACGTGCTGGAGAAGTCCATCATCGATAGTGTCGTGGGGCGGCACCATCTGGTGCGGTCGATGAATGTGTTTGTGCACGGATAACTCTAATTTAACCCTAGCTGCCCCGTCGAAGGGCCACTTGGGCTGAGCGACCTATGAGCCACGCCTAGCCCGCGTGCACAGCCCACGAGCCACATAGACTTGTTATTTTCCATAAGGAAAAAAAACTAAAGAAAAAGTGAAAAGTTTTTCGTTTTAGCCCCTAAAATACTGGTTAATTATGGCTAGCTGCAGTAATTTTGCTTTATGGACCTTGAAGTTTCCTGTAATTTCAAAAAACTGTTAATAAATGCAAAAATATTCTACTAGATCCTAGAAATTAAATTTTTAGATATATGAGCTTCCATAAATTTGTTGAACCTTATACTTAGCACACATGGGAAGCACTATATCTTTGAGTTTGTTTTTCTTGGCATTATTCCATGTTTATATATATTGGTATTTATTTTTTTGTTAATTGGTAATATTGCTTGATAATTAGCAAAAAATTATGAAAAATGCTAGAAAAATTATGGATAGCATATTGCAAGTTCCACACCTCTGGATTTATTTTTCTTAGTATTATTCTATGTTTATATGTGCTGAAATTTATTTTTTCTATTAATTGGTAATTCTAAAAATTGCATGATAATTAGCCAAAAAAATCATGAAAAATGCTAGAAAAATCCTTAAAAATTTTAGATAATTATCTATAGAATAGATATAGACCAAACTTTACTGATTGAAGAATGAGCATGCAATATATTAATTTTACCAGCAATAAAATTCAATCTTGCTTACAAATAGAATATGTCGGACATCGCAAAAAAGGAGGAAATTTACTATGCTTGCCTTAAATAGCAGCAATTACCTCATTAGGGTAATGGATAATAAGATTAATCTGACATCTTGATCTCTTGGAGCTGTTATAGCTCAGCCTAAAGCTGACACTCGTGCTCTTCCTAAAGTCGTCAGGTGTGCGGCTCTTTACTTCCTAAGGCAACATCTCCATGTAGACTTAAAGGCTGAGTATTTGATGAAAGACCCACTGGCACTATGAAATTCTCTAAAGAAATGATATAACCATTAAAGATCCATCCTGTTGCCAGAAGCACAACGTCAAAATTTTGGATCCTAATAAAAGAAATTGCAACATATATAGCGTCAAATAGTAGAAATCGTTATACAGATTAATACAATTGGGGATAATGTGGTACAACTAACTTGGTGAGTTTCTCCTAAAGAAGGGTACTCCAATTGTCCCTGTGTGTTCATAAAAAATATTAGAATGGATTTTGTATCATCTTAGTTTATATCGATGATCTGAATATCATCGAAACCATAGGAAAAATAAAGAAAGTTAGTTCTTATCTTATGATAGAGTTTAAGATTAAAGATTTGAGTAAAACCAAATAATTGCTTAGACATGCAGCTAGAGTATTTCCCAAAAGAAATTTTTATACACTAGACTACCTATGTCAAGAAGGTATTGAAAAAATATAATATGGATAAATCTTATCCTTTAAAACCCTCATGTTAGTAAGATCCATTGAAGTGGATAAAAACCCTTTTTAGACCAACGTTGGAAAATGAGGAAGTCTTAAGACCTAAAGTCCCATACTTAATTAAGCGTCATTTGAGCACTTATATATCTTATGAATTGCAAAAGGCTTGATATTGCATTCGCAGTAAATTTACTAGCAAGACACAGTACAGTCTCAACCAGAAGACATTGGACTGGTATCAAGATTTTACTTAGATACCTGCAAGGTAGTCAAGATCTTCGATTGTTTTTTCAAAAAAACCAAAACTTAACCATGGTGGGATATACGAATGCTGGTTATTTGTTTGATCTCTATAATGCCAAATCTAATACTGATTTTGTGTTTCTCTGTGATGGTACAACCGTTTATTAACGATCTTTTGAGCAAACCTTCATAACTACTTTTAACAATCACTCAGAGATTATAGCATTATATAAAGCCTCATGTGAGTGTGTTTGGCTAAGACGTGTGGTTATCCATATTCAGAAGTCATGTGGTATTAACACCATCAATACCCCACAATTATCATGAAGATCATGCTGCTTGTGTTGCACAAATACAAATGAGTTATGTAAAGAGCGATATCACGAATCATATTGCCCCTAAACTTTTCTATCCTCAGAACTTCAGAAGAAT